>JAJHSJ010000011.1:10889259-10950577 GCA_021015155.1 Magnolia officinalis
GCAAACATTAGATTGAGTGATCCTATGAACGGAAATTTATCAGGCCAACATTAAATTGACTTATCTTATCTACCATGAAATTAATGTGGGGCAAACATTAAATGAGCGGTCCCTAGCCATAAATTGCGCAGCGTAAACATGAAATTCAGCGAGCATGCATGAGATCAAGTAAAGCCCTAACATGGAATTGAGTGAGCTTCAAAAGGAATTGAGTGAGTTTCACATGGATTTGACCAATCAACACATAAAATTAACTAAGCCTAACGAATGATGAATTTGAGTAAGCCTAACACATAGAATTGACCGAACTTCGCATGCAATGCATTGTACGAGATGAACATTTTTCTTAAAAATATCTGTACCACCAACTACCATAGTACAAGTCAAATGTAGGTTGAAGAGAGGTGCTTTGGAGTGAGGGAATATTTGAACCTTTTCAAGGATTGCAAGTCCAGCTACTTCATGGGATTTCACGTAACCCTAGCCAAGACGAAAAATGGCAAATGTAGAATGATGATATCAGCATGATTCACGGAGAATTCTATGAGAAAAATGAAAAAAATAACCTTCGTACGTCGATTTATGGTTGAAAGGGAGTGAAATGCTGTTATTTTCAGGAGGTTTTTTTCGGTTGAGGGAGTGAAAGCAACGTACGAAGGCCGAGCAGCAACGTCTTAAACCGAAACGGATTGGTTACTCACCCTGCAACCATCCAATGGCCGTGGTTGGTGTTCTGTGAGCCCCACCATGATGTATGTGTTTCATCCATTCCGTTCATTCATTTTTACAGTTCATTTAGAGTTTATTCCAGAAAATGAGAGGGATATAAATCTCAGGTGGACCACACCACAAGAAGATCATATTGATTGGATATTGACAATTACAATTCTCCTATGCCCAATGAACTGTTTATTTCACATCTAATCTGTTGATTAGTTCATACAGGCCTAGATGAAGATAAAAACCAAAATCGGCTTCATCCGAAACTTTTATGGCCTCCTAATGGTTTCTAATAGTAGACGTTCATTCAACAATTTTTCCTGTGATGTGGTCCAGTTGAGATTGGAATATACCTCATTTTCGGTCTCATACCATAAAATCATCTGTTAAAATATATGGACGGCATGGATGAAAAGTATACATCATGGTGTGGCCCACAGTCCACCGACCATCCGCCGTTACTTGGTGGCAGGGGGGAGTACCGATTCGGTTTCCGTGAGAAGGAGGGGTATTTTCGTCCTGAAATCCCGACTCCGTACGAGGAGGTCCAGTTGCGTACTCTAAGTTTGTATTGTTTCAGAAAAACCGCTGGATAAAAGGTGGGGTCCACATTCGTAAATTTCTCGGAAATAAACATTACGGTGGACCATATGAAGTTATTAACCGTTGTCGTTTAATACTACTGTTTGTGTGGTGTGGTCCACTTAGTATTTGGATATGCTTTGTTTTTGGGCTCATGCCCTAAAATAAGCTGGAAAAACGTATAGACAGTGTAGATATAAAATAAATACATAAAAATGGGCTCTACAGTCACTGAACCATTGACTTCTATTGTTTCTGTTCTGCAAAATAAACCGTTGGATTCTTCCCCCTGACCGTCCAAAATAATAAATGTATGTAAACAGAATTTGACCAGTTGTAAGACGCATTCAATTTATAAATGAGCTGCGTATCATCGATCACACTCCGCCAGAGTATGAAAGTTGATCTCTGAACTAAAATGAGTTGACCCGCTTATTCTAAGCCCGGAATCTCTGTGGCCGGTCTGCCAGATGAAAGACTTGCACGTTCTTCACACGTGTTAGATTAGCACGCGCGCCACGAGAGGTGTCTTGTGGCGGAAGCGGATTAGATACTGAGAAGGTCAGTATCCAGATGGCTACTGAAGTGATGTCGCCAAGCTCTGTGGACCCCACCCTGATACATGTGTTGTATCCATACGGTCCAATCATTTTTAGAGATTGTTTTATGGCAATACAAAAAGAGCGAGATAGATCTAAAGTTCAAATGGACCCACCACAAAAAACTGTGGGAGCAGTCACACCCAACATTGAAACATTTATAGGGCCGACCGTGATGTGCTTTTGAGGTCTAACTTATTCATAAGTTAACATAAAGATAGATGAAGTGAAAAATAAAATAAAATATATCAGCTTGATAGAAAACTACTGTGACCCCTAAGAAGTTTTGAACGGTGGATGTCACTATCCCCACTGTTTTCTATGATGGGTCTACTTAAACTTTAGATCTATCTCATTCCTTTTGTAATGCCATAAAATTATCTATCCAAATGGTTGGACGGTAGGGATACAATACGTGCATCAGAGCTTGGTGACGTCACTTCAGTAGCGATTTGGCTACTGAACTTGTCAGTATCCAATCGGCGCCCTCTTGTGGCGTATTATCGACCTGCACACGAGCATATGTTCAGGCCTCAGCCCGTTTTGTCTATAGACGCGGATTGCGTCCTGCTCCCGCCCGTCTTCGGCTGCGAAAGGGCAAGATCTTTGTGTGGCCGCTGTGATGTACGGGTCTTATTCACACCGTCCATCCATTTTTTTTCACATCATTTTAGAAAATAAGCCCAAAAATGAGGTAGATCCAAGGCTTAAGTGGACTACACAATGGGATTAAACTCTTATTGATGAAAACTTCTTAGGCCACATAAGCTTTAGATGGAGCTGATATTTGTGTTTTCTCTTCATCCAGGTCTATGTAACTTTTTGATAGGTTGGATGGTAAATAAACATTACGGTGGGCTCTGGAAAATATTCAACGGTGAGATTCATTATAACCGCTGCTTCCTGTGGTGTGTTCCACTTGAGACTTGGATTTACCTAAATTTTGATCTTATTTCCTAGAATGATAGGAAAAAAACGGATGGACGGTGTGGATAAGACCCATAACTCACGGTGGCCAGTCAAAACTACTGCCCGTTCCTAGCTGGAGACAGGCGGTGGTAGGACGCAATCCGCGTCCTTTGTCTACACGCGTGGTGCTCTGCATCTTGGAATCCAAACTGTCCTTAATGTCCCTCAGGGCCTGCTGAACGTTGATCGTTGACTCTAGTTGTCCATTTTTCATTGGATTGCTGGGGTCATCCGATGGGCATGTATCGGTGGCCCATTACGTAATGGGCCGCACTGGATGAACGGATCAGATCATCGGAAGTGGGCAACGGCAGGGATTTAACGTCGAACAAAGAGGCTGTTTCGGTCGGTTGAGACTTGAGCGGCATACAGGAGTTCTTTGGCAAGCTGCCGGACTCCGTGACATGCGTACTCTCGATTGTCGTACACTTGTCGCAAATGAGCAAATCAAAACCGTCCAAATATTAGGTCCCAGCTTAGATGGAAGTAGATCCGAATCTGGACTGAATAGATGATTGTGGCTTTATGTATGGATATTTGGTTTTTGACAGTGGAACACGACTCATTTCTGGTATTAGCCTTCCATGAGATCCAAGGCCACAAGTCCAGTTTATTTTTTGGATCACATTTTTTTACGATGGGTCCCACAAAATTGAACGGTTTGATTTGAGTTTATGTATTCCACTTGGAAATTTGAGGTATGCATGTGTATGGAAATCATTCGCTGCCGGAGTATCTATTTTTTCTCAAAACAACGTGTGACGAAAACGTCGTATCATAGGCTCGTAGTCAGAAGAGAAATTATAAAATACTCTGCTGGAGCATGGAAGATCACACGAAAGCACCTACCGCACAGATGCACACGGCACACAAGTTTCTTCTGATCCGTGTTCATCTAATGAATGGCCAAACCAGTGGCAGTGAACCGTCCACAATAAAAAACAAAATGTCCATCGATGAGGTGGATGGGATGAGCCGACCAATAGTATTTTTGGGCTATCTACCGTCCGCTGATATGTTTTTGTCCCCTGGTTGGAACCGATGGACGGTCCAGATCAATAAGCAAATGGTCAGAACGTCTAATTACTGATTATAGGTGTCATCATCAAAGGTGCACAAATTCATTCCATGTAAACCCCACGTTTTAGTGACCCACACCGTTGATCGGATGGGCCATATGATTGATGAGAAGCACCTCTGATTTCCCTCCCATTGGACGTTAAAAAATGCATCATATAGAGAAAAAGTAAAAGTAAGGTCCATATTAAGGGAGAAAAGTCCAAATATCCATATGCCTCTTTGATTCCTAAATTATTATTATTATTATTATTTTTTTCTATTAGCTTGTTAGTAGACCCCACTGTCAGTTCACACATTAGTGTTAGCCACCCCCTATAGGGAATCCATACCTAGACCTCATTGTTGAAATGACGCATCTTTCACTCAATTCACACATTAGTGTTTCGTAGGGCTGTACATCAAGCCGAGTCAAGTCGAGGTGGGCCAGGCTCGGCTTGACTTGTCCATGCTATACTCGCTCGAGCTCAATATCAAAGCTTGGCTT
The DNA here is from genome assembly GCA_021015155.1 of Magnolia officinalis. NCBI lineage: Eukaryota > Viridiplantae > Streptophyta > Magnoliopsida > Magnoliales > Magnoliaceae > Magnolia > Magnolia officinalis. The sequence goes on from JAJHSJ010000011.1 coordinate 10,893,694, forward strand.
GTTTACCAAAGCTTTGGAGTCGAGTTCGAGTCGAGCTAGTGGTTCAAGTCAAGTCGAGTTTACTTCAGTAGGGTAAGGGAAGGAAAAAGAGAGAATGGAAAAAGAGAGAATGGGGATGGGTAAGGTCGGGTAAGGTTTTTTAGTAAAAACTTTTAAGTTTTAATTTTAATTTATTTTTTTTTAAACTTAAATATATTATTAAATATATTTAATATTAATATAATATATGTAATGTATTATTAAAATATATTACTCGAGCCGAGCTCGAGCTCAAGCTCGAGTTTCGAGTCAAGTCAAGTTCGAGTCGAGTCAAGTTGAAATACACCATGGTCGAACTTGGCTTGAACTCAACTCAAGCTTTAGTAAACAATCTTGACTCGCCTTGAGTAGGCCTTTCAAGCCGAGTCAATCCGAGTCGAGTCGAGCCGAGTCCAACGAGATCTTCGAGCTAGCTTGACTCGTGTACCGTTGCGTACTGAATTACTAACTGGGATCTTCTTATCCTACCGAATAAACTCACTTGGGCCCACCATTAATGTATGTGGTTTATCCACGCTGTCCATCCATTTTTTTCAACTCATTTAAGGGGTTGAGCCCAAAATTTAATTATATCTAAAGCTTAAGTGGACCATGCCACAGGAAACAATGGGAATAATGATTTCCACCGCTGAAACCTTTTTGGGCCCCACGGTGATATTTACTTATTATCCAAATTGTTCATGAGATCATAGATACATGGATGAAGTGAAAACACAAATATAATCTTGATACAAAACTTATGTGGCCCAAGAATTTTTCAACAATATAGGTTTAATTTATATTGTTTCTCGTGGTGTGGTCCATTTAAGCTTTAGATATGCTTCATTTTTGGGCTCAGCAATAAAATTATCGCAAAATAGATGGATAGGAGAGTGTAAAATACATAAGTGTACATTGATGGACAAAAGAATTATTTTAGCACAAAGAAGCCGGAATAAAATTTAGATAACAAAATATGGGCCCACAGTAATGTATAATTTATATCCATGCCGTCCATCCATTCCCCTAGCTCATTTTGGGACATGAGACAAAATATGAGATAGATCTAAAGCTTAAGTGAACGGCAATACATTAAATAAGGGGAATTGAACACATGTTGATAATTGCTTAGGTGCCATAGAAAATTTTAATCAAGCTGATCCCTCTATTCTCCCTTTATCCATATCTGCATTTTCTTATGAACCGGTTGGATGACAAATAAACATCAGTGTGGTCCTACGTAGGTATTGACTTTCAACGAAAGAAGTATGTTAGAACCACTGTTTCATGCAGTGTGGTCTATTTAAATCTGATTTGCCTTATTTTTCTAGACATACCTTGAAATGAGCCGGTGGAATAGATGAACAGCATAGATATACCATATTCATCACAGTGGGTTTTATATTTTTGTATATATAAAAACACACTACACTTATTTAAAATTGCATGATTTTTGATGAATTATTTTTTCTAAAAATATAAAAAGTAATAATGATCGATGATTTACAGAGCATTTATTTGTTGATATGAAAATCAAACATGCCAGTAGGATAGCTCAATGAATGAGATTAGAAGCCAACGTTCCCAACAAGGAATGTTGCGCTATAAAATGGTAGACACGAACAACACTTAACAATTCCACGTAATAATAAATCGACACTCCACGAGTTGGGTATTGAGTTGAATTAGATTGAGTTAGGGTCCCAATTCAATCTGGTTTTGAAATAAACTTGATCTGAACTCGACCTAACTCGGTACCGAGTCTGGCATGCCTGACCCGATACAAGTCTGACTCAGTCACAAGTACCAAGTTGAGTCGGGTGCAGCGGGTATTCATGAGTTGAAATCACAACTCAAAACCCAGGTGCACTTGCCAAAAATTGCAGCTTCTCCATTAGCTACACATCTCATATTTGAAACGTTATACACACACATGTTGTAAAACAGATGTTTTAAATCTTGGTTTACCGAGATGCTCGACCAGTCGAGGGATTGGCTCGACTAGTCAATGGTTACGCAAACGATGTGCAGTTTGTGCGTGAACTACGTAGATTTGAGGCGGTTTCTAGGGAGGTGTGTAAGTGGGGTTTTCCCATCTATAAATAGGAGTCCCTAGGATCATTCTTATGTATGTTATGACTTTCTAAATTATTCTAAGGGTTTCTAGAAGGGGTTTTAGGGTTTCAAAGGGTGTAGTAAAGGTGAGATTCGAGGTTGATCGAATCGGGTAAGTCTTCTCTCTTTGTAATTTCTATTTTTATAGTAAAGATCTGTCGCTTTGTGTCTTGGTTTTTTCTCGCAAGGGTTTTCCACTGTTAAATTTGTGTGTTCTCTTATGTTTGCTTGATGCCATTGGATTGCTATCATAGATCTATCTCTGTATGATTCTGTAGCATAAATCCCAACAACACACACATGCACTCACATATACATACGAGGAATGTTCACCCGCGCATCTTACGTGAGCACCCGTGCACACCTTTGCATACATGTCATGGGAACATAACATGAACAGTCCATGTAATGTGGCACCCCTTGAAACATTATTGACCCAAATTTCAGCCTAATCTAAAACTCTAGTGAGTCATAGCAAAGAGAAATTCAAATTAAGAGAGTAAATTGTTTCATTTTTCTATGTCCCACCAGAGTTTTTTATTAAGTTGAAAGTTGGGCTTGTGAGGTTTCGAAGGAGGTGCTACATCACATAGATAGTACAAGGGTGCACAAGGGTGCCCATGTAAGAAAGTGCACAATTATGCATTCCTTTACACACACACACACATATAGAGAGAGAGAGTAATGCTCCAACACAACTAGTTGGACATTTCATTTTCGTCCAACTATCCCTGCATTTAAAAAGAAAATTTCCTCTTTTATATAATACATATGCTTACATTGAGGGATTTTAGAATCCCTTTCATAGTTATGTAAAGTGACACACGTGTCAAAGATCTAGGCCATTTATCAGTTAAGACTCATTAAAGAGAAATTATGTACCAAAAACTAAGAAACAACACTTGTAAGGAAAGTATGCATGCGTGTTAAATCTGGATCGTTGGACTGTTTTATTAACAACCGACACTTTTCGTAAGTATTTGACATGATTGATCATAAGATCATCAAATTTTTTTTTCCCCTGGCATGTTGACGTGTAATCTATCTAATGCATGGATCTAATTTTGAGTTGGATGGTCCAAATCTATAATAGCATACAGCCCATCCTACATTTAAGTTTGCATGACCTTAAGGGTAACGGGGCATTGCTTTCGCAGACCCAGAAGGAAATAATTCATGTGGAGTAGATCCATCCCGGCCATCATGTGGGCCACCTTATGTGTGGACAAAGGTTTAAAAATAAGGTAAATTCAACACTCAATTGGGCTACACCATGGTAAATAGTTAAGATAGAAATTCCCACCATTAAAATCAACCAAATTGTGTTTAGCCTACTGGCTTATATATATATATATGTGTGTGTGTGTGTGTGTGTGTGTGTGTGTGTGTGGAAAAGGTACTATACGCTCGACCGTGCTGGTAGCACATTATTAGTCAGAAGATTTTATAGGGAAATTGGAGAAATAAAACTGGTGCTACGTGGACCCCACCATGATGTATATTTTCTATCCATGCCGTCCATCCATTTTGAAATATAATTTAAGGGATATACACCAAAAATAAGTTATATCTGAGTCTCAGATGGACCACACCATAGGAAAACAATTGTCATTGAATTTCTACCGTTACAAACTCCTAGGGCACACTATAATGGTTATGTAGGGAAAAATAAGTTTTTATTGAACTTTTACCATCCTACCTATTCATAATGTCATGTAGACATGGATGAAGTGAAAACACAAATATTAGCTTGATCTGAAACTTCTCCAACTCGTAAGAAGTTTTTAATGGTGGACGTTCAATCCCCACCTTGTGGTCCACTTAAGACTTGGACTTGCTTCATTCTTTAGTTCATATATTAAAATGATCTGAGAAAATCGTTGAACAACGTGGATATAAAACACTTACATCACGTTAGGCACCACAGAGCCCTACCTGGACGGATTACCATGCGGGAGGTGGTAGGACGCAGTCTGCATTCTAATGGAAGCGGATTGGGATGGGCTAGTGTACCTCACACCAGCCATATAGTTGTTGTAGGTACGTGTCGTGCGAGATGAGCACTGACACTCCTCCAGCTCCGAGTTGTATGAACGGTTTAAAGGAAATCAAAGTTACATGGGCCCACACTGATGTATTTATTATATCTACACGGTTCATCTATTTTTAGAGATCATTTTAGAGCATTATTCAAAAAATGAATCATATCCAAAGATCATCTGGACCATACCACAAATAGCAGTGGAGATAATGATTTTCACCATTGAAAAATTTGTAGGGCCTACCATAACATTTATTTTCTATCCAATCTGCTCATAAGGTCAAAAAGACCTAAATGAAGAGTAAAAATAAATAAATTCACACTGATCCAAAACTTCTGTGACCCAAAGAGGGTTTCAATGGTAGACGTGCAATCTCATACCACTTTTTGCAGTGTGGTCCAATTGATAGTTAGATTTGTCTTATTTTTCATCCAAAGCCTTAAAACGAGCTCACCAAGTGGATGGACGATTTGGATATATATAACACATACCTCATGATTAGATCAAAAAAAACTTGCTAACGTCAATACAACAGTTATACAGATGGGGTGAGGTACATTAGCGAATCTTTTCCCCTTTTAATCTAAAAGTAGATGTACGCACAGTTGAGTAGCGAGTCTTGAAGCTACGTCACTAAGTTATGTGAGCCCCACTATAATGTATATGTTGTATCTACATTGTCCATTCATTTTGAAATATCATTTCAGGGCATGAGTCAAAGAATGAGGCAGATAAAAATCTGTAGTGGACCCACCGCAGAAAACAGTGGGGAGAGTGACTCCCACCATAGAAATTATCCCAAGGCCCACCATAATGTTTATTTGAAATTCAACATGTTCAATTATTTGAAATTCAACATGTTCAAAAGTTAAAAAAGACATGAAATAGGAGAAAACACAAATATCAGCTTGATCTAAAACTTTTGTGGCCTTTAGAAGTTTTCAATGGTGGGCCTCACTATCCCCACTGTTTTCTATGTTGGGTCCACTGGAGCTTTGGATTTAACTCATTCTTTGCATATTGTCCTAAAATGATCTCTCCAAATGAATGAAAGGTGTGGATATAAAACATACATCTTGATGAGGCTCACGCGGGGGTTGTGTTGTGTTTTACAAAAAGTAATAGTTGTAATGGACCAACCTATTAGACGGGTTGGATGTCATATTTACGTAAAAGGTTGGATGATACGTGTTGGCTGGACTTGGACTTTTACTGGAAAAAAGGAATTTCAGCCGAGGCTCTATCTTGATTTTTTACGGGGCTCACCTTGATGTGTATGTGTGATCCACTCCAACCATTAGATGTGTAATCTTATGTCAGGTACAGAACCTAAAAATCAAGATCACCCGTGATTCGGGTGGACCACACCGAGGAAAATAGTTGGAATAGAGAAGTTCACCCTTGATTTTTACAGGGCCCACCATAGAGATTATATCAAATCCAGTCCAATCATTAGATTCCATACTAGAACTTAGGCCTAGGGCCCAAAATTCAAGTCCATCTATCTTTCAACTAGGCCACACAAACGTAAATAGTTGGAGGGTGTGCTTTTCTTTATCAACTTTTTCTAGCTGCGTGGTCCACGTGAAGCAAGGATGGACATGAGTTTTGAACCTTAGGTGTAAGGTGAGGTCACCCACCCGATGTTCGGGGTAGATTTAAAATTAACACCATGGTGGGCTGACCCGAACGGGCCATTCTTTTCCAAAGTTAGTTTAAATCACTTCTCTACCGGCACTTCAAGGATTAATTACCAACATAACGCCACTTCTCTTCTCTGCCAAGCATTACCAGCATTAATTATCATATTAAATTACGCCAAGCGGTAGTGTGCTGGGAACAGGTACTGCACCAACTCCTGCATCTGATTTTCTATGGGCCCACTCTAACATGTATGTGAGATCCACTCCGACCACACCAATGGAGGAGGGAGACATCCACCCTTGATTCAGATGGGCCACACCAATGGATGAGGGAGACATCCACCCTTGATTTTTACTGGGCCCATCATGACGAAACTGTGAAATCCATTACATTCATTAGATGTCACACCACAACTAAGCCTGGGTTCCAAAAATTAGGTCCATACATGATTCATGTGAGCCACACCAAAGGAAATAGTTTAGTGGGTGAACCTTTCATTGTACAATGTTTCCAATCGTGTGGTTGACCTGAACTAAGGATGAGGATGAAATTTGAGACCTTGATCTAATATGGGGTGACATACTGGATAGGCAGAATTGATTTTACATTAGCACAATGATGGGGCCCACCCAAGCCGTGGCCTCTTTTCCATGCCAAAATGAAATTAGTATACGGTGGAAGCATTTACTTTCATTAATTAAGAGGGATTGCTTTCATTAAATGCATGGCTAGTTGGATGAAAATGCGCTGTCCAACTAAGCTGTGTGTGACCATTACTCATATATATATATATATATATATATATATATATATATATATATATATATATATATATATATATATATATATATATATATATATATAGTCCCATCTTCTGCGCACAAGGCTGTATGGTGCTTAAATACGAGCTTATATAAGAGTTGTTGAATTACACTCATCAGTTGGGATTCAACATCGTATCAATGAGAGAGCCTGCAAAAGGATTACTCGCGATGCAAGATTTTCGCAATCTCATGGGAATTGCAGAGATTCCCTCCTGCTCACGGCAATGGCACCATGTTTGCAGTTGTAGCTATTAGACAGTGTTTTGTGGGCCAATCATGATGTAGGTGCTTTATCCATTTCGTTCATCCAATTTTTCATATCATCTTGGAGCATGAGCCCAAGAATGAGATAGATCCAAATCTCAAGGACCCATGGAACATGAAAGCAATAGTGATTGAACACCCATAGTTGAATATATGTATATTCTAATTGCAAACATTTCATAGGTCCTGCTAATTTGTCACTCATGCAGGACACCCAATCCATGCAAATGGTGGGCCACATCATGAAGATCACGTGGGAGAAAAAATCAGGATGGTCCACTGGGACACACCACCTATTTACAAGGTGTCTGGATTCTGTGGACCCCACCACGTATTTACAATCGTCGCTGAACAATGTTTCATGCTTCAATGACGATTATGACTGTCGATATTTAGAGTTGAATGCAAGCCATTGGAAAACTTCTTTTCATTGTCTAAGTACATCTACCTATAGTGATGGTCATGATCATCCATTCAACCTAAGTTTCTTATGGTGGCCCAGATAGCATGGAGTTCACAACATGAATGGTTTCGATCATTGCAACCACTGGTTATTTAGGCCCCAATGTCTGGCAAATACGTGCTGGGTGCTGAGCATATGACAAAGGCTAAATTAACTCATTACACAGTATGGTCATCTTGAAAACTTATTAGTGCCATAATCCTATGCTAGTTTTGCACCATTTAAAATGGTTGTAATTCTTCAAACGTATACATGGCATAGTTTCAAAGCAATCCAGATGGTCTAAATCACTGATTCAACCGTGGATGGAGCATAACTAAGATTTTGCAATGACAAGTAACTATCCGATTTTCCCATTAATTTCGGACCACTCAATATTGTTTGATCATTGCAATTTAAGAGTTATCCTCCACATGTAATCGGACCCACAATTTCGATGGTCTGGATAACAAAGCAGTACATCAACGCCCACATGAGAGGAGGTTGAGTCGCCACCATTTTTAAATGGCGCAAAACTAACAGAGCGTAAGACATGATATGGAACAATGTTCCATAAAATTTTGGTCCAACTTGAAACTCAGCCAACGTGATGTATGTGTTTTATCCACTACATCCATCCATTTTTCCATGTTATTTTAGGGCATGAGCCCAAAATTGGAGTATATCCAAGTTCCAAGTGGACCACGCCACCAAAAAATAGTGAGAAAACAATGGAGATAATGACATCGACCATTGAAACCTTGTTGGGGTCCAAGAAGTTTTTAAAGGTGGACGTTCAATCCCCACTTTGTGGTCCACTGCAGATGTGGACCTACTTTATTTTAAGGATCATACCTTAAAATGATCTGACAAAAGTCATGGACGGCGTGGATAAAATACTTACATCACGGTGGGCCCCAAGAGCCCTACTTGGACGGATTACCGTCCGGGCGGTGGTAGGGCGCAATGCGCGTCCGAGAGGGTATCGTGCACGAGGATGCAGATTGGATAACGAAAGGTTGGCTACTGAAGTGACGTCACCAACTTCTATGGGCCCCACCATGATGTATGGGTTGTATCAACACCGTTCATACATTTTGAGAGTTCATTTTAAAGCATGGTCCAAAGAATAAGGCAAATCCAAGAATAGGGTGGACCCCACCACAGAAAATAGTGATGAGAGTGACGCCCACCGTTGAAACCTTCCGAAGGTCCACCATGATTTTTATTTGAGATCCCACCTGTTCATGTGCTAAAGCAGACATGAAAGAAGGGAAAACACAAATATTAGCTTGATGGAAAACTTTAATGGCCCCTAGAACTTATTAATGGTGGGCATCACTCTGCCCACTATTTTTTGTGGTGGGGTCATCTCGAGCTTTGGATCTGATTCATTTTTTGAATCATGCCCTAATATGATCTCTCCAAATGGATGAACAGTGTAGATACAAAACATATATCATGGTGTAGCCCACAGAACTTGGTGACGCTACTTCAGTAGAGTATCGCCACTCAACATGCAATTTCCGTGAGATTGCGAAAATTTTGCATTGCAAGTCATCCTTTTGCAGACTCTCTTGTTGATACGGTGCTGAATTCCAACCGATGAATATAATCAACAGTTCTTATATAAGCTCGCATTTTAAGTACCGTACAACCTTGTGCACAAGAGACCGAGACTCTCTCTCTATATATAAAATATAGGAATTTGAGTTTTGGATGGAGTCGTTTTAGTACTAGGTTTGATTTTGGGTCGAATTTGAACTGAGTCAGGACAAGTGAGTTTACGAGTCCAGTCATCTCGTGCCCATCTGTACTCCCATGGGAATAATCCGTATGTACTGTGTTTGGATCTAGGGTCATATTTAAAAGATCCAAACCGTTTATACAACGGGCCTAATGTTGGATGGTAGATACGTAAAAGATTTTAATTTAATTAATTAATTAATTTATTTTTTAAATACTGGAATATTTCAACACGTCGATGGACATGGAGTGTCTCTTTAATATTCGAATAATCCAACGGTTGAAATTTTTACTTCGAGAGTCCCTTGGATACCCTCCATACGCAAAAGGATTTCTATCGTACAAACGAGCCGGGTCATTGAAAGTGACCTAGATTCTACGGCCAACGTATGCCGGTCATTGAAAAGGACCTCGATCCTACGGCCAACGTATGCCGGGTCATTGAAATGGTCTTTGATCCAACGGGCAATAGCTCATGGCAGCCGTACACATGCACTCACCAATCATAGCTATGAAACCGATCTACTTAAAATCAAACCATCCAAATTGTTTGCCCCACCTTAGATAGACCATAACTTCAAAATATTATTTATTCTTCCAAATCTTTCAATTAATTTTCATTTTAACGGTCCAATTTTTAAAAATAAATAAACTATTTGATATATTATTTTAACTAAATTCTGTAAAATCCAATCCGTCCACCAGGTTTTATCCACGGTTTAGGCCACGTGACGAAAAATCGGCTAGATTGCAGGGTTCAGATGAGCCACACTAAATGGAACAATGGAGATGGGATACCAACCGTAGGTTTTTGTGGGGCCAACATGGTGTCTTTAATTAATCTCGTTAATCATGTGTAATTCAGCACGATGAATCAAATAAAAGGAAAAAAATCAGCCATATGCACAATTCAGGTGGGCCACACCTTATGAAATTAGTGGTTTGGAGAGCAATTTCACAAATTTCCCAATGGTGTGGCCCATCTGAATGATTAGTCAGGCTTATATTTATATTTACCGTATAAATAACGTTTATTGGCTAATGCACGGATTGGATTTTACACATAAAACAGTGTGGGCCCCACTGGTGCTGTACACAATCGCGGTTCCTGTTTGTACAGTTCAACGCAAGTAAGATGGAAAAAAGTCAAACACCGACCTACCGGGTTACTTTCACTAGCGTAGGTGAAACTACTAACCGTCGATGTGCACGAAATCCACACCGTTCGTCGGGTACCCTATCTTTTTTTGGGCATTAATATCGAAAATTAGGATGATTCAACTCTCAGGTGGGCCACCCTAACAAAATTATACCTAAAACATCTAAATTCACCTGATATGGCCCCACCTGCGTTTTGGAACATTGATTTTTGAGTAACGCTTTCATCCCAACGAGATATATCATATGGATTGGATGGCATATAAACACCACGGTGCGTCTTACGCAAAAGTAATGGTGGACATTACTTCCCAACTGTTTCCTGTGGTGTGGCCTACCTGAATGTTGGATGATTATGATTTTCGATTTCAATGGTTAAAATGATGTACTGTGCTCGATGGACGGAGTAGATCTCATGAAAGTTGGCTCTGTCCTGCGAAAGTAACCCAGCACGAGTTACCCTAACGCGGATCAATTAAAATGATGCCACGTGTAAACAAGAAGTGCATGCGTATGAGCTACCGTGCTCTTTTAGTGCACCATAAGTTTCTCTAAATGAGAGAGAGAGAGAGAGGTGGTGAATAGAGCAGGGAGAAGCAGAGAGCGAAAGCTCGCCAGAGTCCTCAAGAGCATGGTCTCTAGATGAATAACTGAGATCTGATCTCAGAGAGAGAGAGAGAGAGAGAGAGAGAGAGAATGGGGTGTTCTTTCTCTGGTTTGAATGCTCTGTACGATGCCGTGAACGGAGGTGGGGATGTGTGGATCAACGAGAATCGTTTCAGGATCGTGAGGCAGCTGGGAGAAGGCGGATTCGCGTATGTCTATCTCGTCAAGGAGGTCACTACCGACGGATCTGCTGCTGATACTGGGAGTGGAAAGAAATTCAAGGACTCTTCTCATGTTTCAGGTCTGTTTAGATCTCCAGATTGCAATCTCTTTCCTTCAGATTCTGATTGGAAATTTGATATATTCACCGCTTTCTGTTTGATTTGCATACACTCAATTTCAATCTTCGCTATTGAAATAGTACAAATGTGTTGCTTTTTCAATACCCAAGATGGAGAATGGTTGTAAGCAAAATCTATCAGTTTGGGTGTAAATAGTAGTTGAATCCCTCTATCTCTCTCTCTCTCTTGGATTTTGAGAAGTGGGTTTTTCTTTTTCTTTTTATTCGATAATTTCTAGCTAGGATTTAAAAAATATATTTCTTTTTAAGTTTAAAGAGAACATATTCATGAATTTTGGTACCTTTTCTTTTGGGAAAATGTTAGAAATGATTATTATTATTATTATTTTTTATTTTTTATTTTTTATTTTTTATTTTTTCAGGTGCATCAGAAGTTGCTTTTCTTTTATTCTCAACCTGTTTTATTTTTATTTATTTTATAACAATAAATTTTGGTTTTGTAATTTGAGGTGAAAATGTGGTTATGAATTTCATTAGCTACTACATTTAGAAGTCCTAGAACTGGATTTCGTTTTGGGCTGATCCAGTGTGTATGCATCAACCCTACAAATCATATATATATATATATATATATATATATATATATATATATATATATATATATATATATATATATATATATTCTTTGGAAAGGTAACACAACCAGAGATTGAATTCTGGATCACTCACACACTGCACTGTCTCTACCAGCTCATCTAACGAGCAGGAAACTACAAATTATATGATTGGAGGAATGGGTTGATCAATCTTGACCATAGATTTGTGATGGGTCATCTAACGAGCAGGAAACTACAAATTAAGTGATGGGTCGCACCATAGATTTGCCAATTGTAAGAAAAATGTGGCATTATGAGCTGTTTATAAACCATCTGGTCTAAGGAGATTTTTTTTTTTTCCTGGACCATTACTGTAAACTTTTCTTGATTTCCAGCAATGGTTATGGATGGGGTAGTCATGTACTTCCAGTCAGCATGATGTTTGGTTTGTGGCTCATCCAAGTGATGGTACTGCAGTTGGACAGTTGGAATCTGTTGCCAATGTGCAGTGATCAATGGTCAATGGTTTGTATGGTGATGTTGGATGAAAAAGAAGAAAAAAGAAAAAAACAAAAAAGGAGAGAGTGGAGAGGAATGGATTTTTGAACACACCGTGCAATTCAAAGGTTTATAGGGGTTTCTCCCTTTGCAAGAGAATGCTTTTACCCTAAACTCACACTTTAAAAATAAAAATAAAAATTCCAATCTCATTATTCATTTACTCTTACCATGCACATGGACTTAGAAGGTTTCATATAGGCCTAGATACAAAAGAAGTCTTTATATAGGCCTAGATACAATTTTTTTTCCTTCGCCAACCTTCTTTGCCTTAAAAAAAAGAAGATGAAGAAGAAGTCTTTATATAGGTCTAGATACAAAAGATAAAGATCTAAAAGTGATCTATCAAATCTAGTCTTTAACTAATATAATTTAAATCATATCCTAAAGATTTAAATCTAAATTTGAAATTCAAAAAGAGAAATAAAAACAAATAAAAAGATTATGAATTTTAAAAGATGTTTCCAAAATAGAAAACTACTAATGACTTAATGACACATAAAATCTATTAAAATTTCCCAAGTGACATATCTCCTAAATTTACCAAAACATCTTGAGGACATCCTAGCCCACGATCCAAGCAGACCCATCTAATGATGATGGATGGCTTGGATGCATCTATTCCCCCAACTTTGAAAGAACTTGTCCTTAAGTTGATAGCCGGTAACAATGTATTGGATCAATCCAAGTTTATAAATCTTAAAAGATCCTTTAAGAATAGAAAAATACTAATCACTTAATGACACATAAGCCCTATTACATATTTACGAAGAGAAAAGTATCCTAAAATAACCAAATGTCTTGAGGATGGATCATTTTATGTCCTGCCCCACAATCAATGGTTGTCCATCCAATGGTGATGGATGCTTGGATGCATTGATTCCCCTCGCTTCGAAAGAACTCGTATTCGAGTTGATATCCTGTAGCATTTTGTCAGATCAATTTGACTTTATAACTTGTCTTCCTTGGCTTCCGTGACAATCGATGATGAAGGCCTATCTGTTGGATTGACACTACTGACATTGGATAGTTTCATAGATCACGCCACTTCTTCGTCTTTGTGTTCTCCACATTTTAAGCGTCAACCCCCTAGCTTTACAGTAATGGAGTTGTGAGTTTATTAGCTCCTTGTCTACGCGGCGTTCTCCTGATTAATGTTGGTCTCCAATTGTCATTGGGACAGGACCAACATGTCCATCTCAACTTTGACATACACCGCATAATGCACCAATTTTACGTTGAGCTTCCTCCACTAATTTAACTGCAAGTCCATTGTGTGTTCCATCAACCAATCCATCCATTGATCCGTTAATATATTTATCTGCAAATCCATAGATGGGCTCTTCACGTGTATCCTCATGGATTATGGTGTTTTTGCTAGGCACATCATCCGTAAGATTTTCAAACAGTTCTTCTAATGAATCTTGGATTAGTTTACTGAATTTTTCTTGAAAAGCTCAGTTATGTCAAGTGTTACATCATGTGTAGTCACAATCTTCCAATCATTTATCTCTTCTACCATGATGATGATTGAATGGAACATCGTTGGAACCACTGACATCTGATTTTCAAGATGTTCCCACGTACTCGTGCACAAGGAGGCACTCTTTGATGTTGTGTTGATGTTGTCAAGTTATCCAATCCACTCAAAATGTTATGGAGCATTACTTCCAATGATGACAATTCCTCACTATTTTCTCCTTGACATTTATCTTCTTGCTTAGCATTTATCTATAAAAGTACATGGATGAACTTTCTCTGATACAATTTGATATATGGTGGTGGATGAGAAAGAAGAAAATAAGAGGAGAAGAACACACGCCACATAATTCAAAAGGGTTGATTTTTACAAGGTTTTCTCACTTCGCGACACAATACCTTTTCTCTGAACTTGACCCTTTTAAAAAAATAAAATAAAATTCTAAACTCACAATTCAATAACTCTTCCCATCATATGGCCGTAGAGGTCTTTCTATAGATCTAATATAAAAGATAAAGATTTAAAAGAGATCTTTCAAATATAGATTTCACTAATTTAGATCTAAATCATATCCTAGAGATTGACATCTAAATCTCAATTCAGAAAGGGAAGTAACATCAACTAAAAAGATTCTAAATCTTGAATGATTTTTTCAAAATAGAAAATTACTAATAACTTTGCAGAGTCTCTGGCTTGTTAGATGAGTTGGTACAGACAACATAGTGTGTGTGAGTGATTCAGGGCTCAATCCCTGATTGCGTTACCTTTCAAATTTTTTTTGGTAGATTTGTAAACTAGAAGTAGAAGAAAGAAAAAGAAAGTAGAGAAGAGAGAGTTGTGAAAAGACAAGAAAAGAGGATTGTAGGGCTGGGTGTCTCCCTTCCTTCTATTTATATTAATAACAAGCAAGTTACTTTAAGTAACAAAAGCAAAATTTCCCTTTTGTCCTAACCAAGAGTCCTAATCCAATTTAACTAAAGAATAGACAAGAGAAGGTGCTTGGTGGGCCGTACAATGATATGAACCACATTCATATCCATTAGGTGGGCTGTACAACCATAAGGCTCATATTTCCCATGCGTTAACACTCCCCATCAAGCTGGAGCATTGATGTTGTCGATGTTAAGCTTGGAATATATGCATGTAGACTGATCGTGAGGTAGAGCCTTGGTGAACACATCAACAAGTTGATCCTAATACTGGACATATGGAGTAGAGATTTCACCACTGGAGACCTTTTCACTTATAAAGTGATGGTCCATTTCAATGTGTTTGGTTCTTTCATTATAGACCAGATTGTTTGCAATGTTGGATGCCGCGTCATTATCATAAAACAACTGCATAAGTAGATTCATCACAAACCCTACTTTCTGCAATAGTTTCTTAATCTGCATTACTTCACAGGTAGTGTGAGCCATTGCTCTATATTCTGCTTGAACGCTCAATTAGGCTACAACACTTTGCTTCTTACTCTTTCACGTGATTATATTTCCTCCCACAAATGTACCTAGTAGTAGATCACTTATTTGTCAAAGAACTTGCCTAGTCCGCATTAGAATATCCGATGACTTGAAGATGATTGTTCCGTCTATATAGAATTCCCTAACTTGGTGCTCCTTTAATACATCACAAAATCCAAATGATTGCATTCGCATGAGGTACTTTCGGAGAGCTCATAAATTGGCTCACCATGCTCACGGTATAAGATACATCTAGGCGAGTAATAGTTAAATATATGAGTTTCCCAACCAATCTTTTATACCTTCGTGGGTCTTCAAACTTATCTCTGTGATCAACAATAGGTTTGTAATCCGGATCCATTGGTTTATCAATTGGCTTGGTACTAAGTAGACCCGTCTCCATGTGCAAATCAAAAATGTATATCCGTTGGGATAAATCGCTTCATTTCTTTGATCTGACAACTTCTATACCTAGAAAGTATCGAAGATGACTCGAATATTTTGTGAGAAAATGCCTTTGAAGATACTTTTTCAGCTTCTCAATCCATCTATCGTCACTTTCTTTAACAACACCGCCATCAACATATACTATTAACACAATAAGACCTAATGTGCCTTTCTGTTCAAAGACAGAATGATCTTCATGACTTTGAAGAAAACCATAGTTCATCATAACTTTATTGGATTTGTCAAACCATGCACGTGAAGACTGCTTTAACCCATAGAGTGCCTTTCTCAGTTTACACGCCTTTTTCTGACCCCCTTAAGCAATGAATCTAGGTGGTTGCTCCATATAGACCTCTTCCGTGAGATCACCATGAAAAAAAGGTATTTTTAACGTCCGGTTGGAAGAGGGGCAAGTCATATGATTAACGACCATGGAATAGATAACACGAATATAGTTAAACTTGGCAATAAGAGAGAAGGTTTCAATATTATAACACTAAGGGTCTGGGTTTCGGTATAATCAACACTATGGGTCTGAGTGTATCCCTTGGCAATCAAGTGAACCTTCAGATGTTCAATAGTACCATCAGGGCAAAACTTAATGGTGTGCACCCACCTGCAACTAGCAACACATTTAACAGCAGGTAGACTTGTGAGCTCTGAAATGTTATTTTGGTAAAGTGCAACCATTTCCTTTTCCATCGCTTGCTTCCACTACTTATGTAATAGTGCTTCCTAATATGACTTGTGAATAGAATAAGAGGATAATGATAGTGTAAATTTGCGAAAAGTTGGAAGGAAGCATTGAAGGAGACATTTGGAGATATGATGATCAATATATACACGCTTATCTTTTCTCAAGGCAATAGGAACATTAGACTTATTTGGAGAAGTCACTGGATCACTAGGCTTAGAAGAAGATATGGTTGATGGTACATCATATGATTGGCCGCACTATCTATTTGTTTGCATCACGAGTAGAGTTATTGTTGAGCAGTGGGAAACTGGGAATAGAGGAGTCGACAGAAGTAAGAGATTGGATTATGTCTTCTTCAACCACAACAGGTACATGCCCAACTTCCACATCAAGAGATTTATTGTCTACCACAACATCATCCCACTTCACGATGGTTGCCTTGATTACCTATGCCTCCATGATCATTGCCTTTGCCTGTCCAGTAAATGATGCAAAAGTAGAGCTATCATTGGTTTCACTTGTAGACCTCGAGGATACACGATGGAGCGTGCATGTACCTTGTTTAGAGATGGCAAATCCTTGCCACCTAAAATTTGTGCACGAACCGCTTCATATTCAAGCTTTAAAGTTTAAACCAGATAAGATTTAGCCATCTGAAGCTTGTCACATTCATCTGGCATTGTTTTTCCAAATCTGTTGTGGGAGGTTGGTACCAAGGTGTACCAAATCGGTTACGTATCAGTTGTAATGGCCGAGTCCGTTACGCAACACAGGGGTCGAAATGGTAACCTCCCAGTTTTTGGCTCGGATCGCCGTTACGCCCCATAATGGCCGTTACTGCCTTGTAACAGTTATAAACGGCTAGTTTTTTATTTATTTATTTTTAAGTTGCGATTTTCTCCATTTTGGCACTTTTCTCTTCCGAATTCTTTCCTAAACTATTCTACTACAAAATTTGACTATTCTTAGCTTGAATTTGAGGATCAAAACAAGTTATTTCAAGGATTTTGTTGAATCGAAGCTCCGTGGACCCATTTTTTGAAAAATCTTAAAAAATGGGTATTTATACATTTTTAAAAATCTTTGTTGTTATGGTTGAATATAATGTGTTATTCAAATTAGAACATATGAATGTGCATTTTACAGATTATGCAACTGATTTTCTATTTTTTTTTTTGTATATATATATTTTAATTTTCGTACTATTTTTGGTCAACTTTTAAAAATGAGGAAAAATCATTTTTTTTTCTCAATATTTTCTTGTTTTAATGGTTGAATATTGTGTGTTAATGATAATAGAATATATAAATGTCCTCACCTCACACTCCTTAGGGACATGTATGTATTGTAGAATTGTAGAGTAAATTATGGAAAATAATAGCAAACACCTACACATGTGAGTATTTTGATATTAAATTCATTTTAATATATCTTCCATTGGTATTAGATAGTTAGAAAATTAAATCTATGAGTTTTACAGTCAATTCAAGGTTTGTCAGGTTCATAAATTCATCAAACTGCCCGTTACAACTTTCTCACCAAAGAGTGGACTGTTACACCACCATAAACACATTCAAAATTATAAATGTATGCATAATTGAAATATTTAGAATTTTCTGAATTTAATGAATATATATATAATTATATATATATATATATATATATATATATATATATCTATATATATATATATATATATATGATTTTTTTTTAGAACAAAAAAAATTCTGACAGTTACAGGGGGCGTATCGGCCGTTACGGCGCCGTAACAGCTGATAGTCCCGTAACTGTATCGGTAACGTTGGGCATCGTTATGCCCATCGTTACCGCAACGGTAAACCTTAGTTGGTACACATTCAGTTCCTCCCACATTCCTTTAATCTTTGAATAATATTCACTGAGGGATTTATCTCCTTGTTGAACCAAATATTTCTTCAAACAATTAGTACGTTTGAGAGATGTTTTTTTCAAATGAATAAATATCTCGTAATGCATCCTTCACTGCCTTTGTAGTCAAGGTATTCTGTAACGGTAACGGTGGTCATAATGGCCACCACCGTTGCCTTTATGATATGGTTTGTAATGACTGTTATGGCCCTCGTAACAGCCATTACGGTCTCTTTCTCTCTCTCTCTCTCTCTCTCTCTCTCTCTCTCTTTAAATTGAAAAAAATTGAAGAACCTGTATCGGCCTTGTAATGGACTATTACGAAGCCATCAAGGCCTTTATGGGGAGTGTAATGGGCCGTTACAGGGGTTGTAATAGCCTTTACGGGTCATTTTTTCTGTAACAACCATTACGACCCTGTAACGTGTAATGATTTGCCACCGTTACCTTTACGTAACAGCCTTTATGACCTCGTAATGACCTTTATGGAACACCATGTTTGTAGTATAAAAAAAATTACATTAGCATTGACGGATGATTCCATACTATTCCATACAATGTCGTAATTTGAGCATTCTCTTCGATCCATTGTTTATATGTACTAGAACTCTTATAAGGTTTTTTTGTGGTTAAGTACTTCAAATTTTCCTTCGCAGTTAAAAATACTTGAATAAACTTAGACCGTTGGAGGTAGTTTGTTCCATTTAATTTAATAGAGGTTATCTGGACCCTTAAAAGATTAGATGAATTTATGAATTCAGTTCTCGAATCACTTCTCACTTCCATATGGAACAAAGGACTAGAATATACCGCAAGCTTATATGAACATGGGCTGACCTTTCATGACCAAAGAACACTCAACTTATGCGTTGTTATTTTATTTTATTTATTTATTGAATAAACCTCTATGCTTCACATGGTATGACACCACACTTGAAAAGAATAACCAACGCGTCCACATGTTCCAACCAATCACGAGGGTTGATTATCACAAATATGGTATCCAACGAAGGCAATCAGTCCACATGTTCACACATCCCAAGAGAGGTGATGATCATGAACACTTCATCCCCTTCTCACGCACGGACCATTACAAAGGTCTGGCACAACAAAAAGAAAAGGAACCTTAGGTTTCTTAAAAGATGTTCAGAACAGATGTAAGAGCCCGAAAAAAAAAGAAGGAAACAAGGACAGGGTAGATGGGAAATAGATGGATTAGATTAGAAACAAGATTGCTTTGATACCATGTAAATTTGTAATCTAGAGGTAGAACCGTAGAAGAAAGAAGAAAAAATAAGAGGAGGGGAGAGAGTTGTAAAAAGAAAGGAAAAGAGGATTGTAGAGCCGGACATCCCCTCCCCTCCTATTTATATTAATAATAAGCAAGTGAAAAGACAAAAACACTGTTAAGTGACAAAGCAAAAATTCCCTTTAATTCTTAACCAAGAGTCCTAATCCAATTTAACTAAAGAATAGACAAGAGAAGGTGCTAGGTGGGCTGTACAGCTATACGGACCACGTCCATATCCATTGGGTGAGCCATACAACTGTACGACCCATATTTCTCATGCATTAACAGACTTAACGACCCATATTTCTCATGCATTAACAGACTTAATGACACATAAGGTCCTATTAAAGATTTCCGAAGACACAAAACTCTCAAAATAACCAAAATATCCTGAGAACGGTTGTTTTGCATCCTGCCCCACAATTGAAGTGTGTCCATCTGATGACGATTGCTTGAATGCATCAATTCCCTGAGCTTCAAAAGAACTCGTCCTTGAGTTGATAGCTGGTAGAAATTTGTCTGATCAATATGACTTTATGACCTGTCATCCTTGGGTTTGGTGGTAGTTGATGATGAATTCCCACACATTTGGTATCACGCCACTTCTTCTTTTGTCTTCATGCTCTCCGCGTTTTAAGCGCCAGTACCACATTTGCAATAATGAACTTGTGAGTCTATTAGCTCCTTATTGCCATAGTGATGTCCTAATCATCGTTGGCCTCCGATTTATGAGCTTTGATTGTTGTAGGGATGGGACCAAAACGTCCATCTCAACTTTGACATACACCATAGAATGCGCCACTTTGACCGTTTAGTTGCTCATCTCTTCCTCCGCTAATTTAACTGTTGGTCAATTGTCTATTCCATCAACTAATCAATCTGTTGATCCAGTGGTTGATTTATATATCAGTCCACTGATGGCTTCTTCCCATGTATCTTCCTGGATTGTGGCTTTATAAATTCTAAAAATCATATGGCCTTAGTAGGCTTTATATCTCATTCTTCATCAACTTTTCTCATACATATAGCCTTTGAATTCTTTATATATGCCTAAACACAGGATAGATCTAAAGAGAGATTTTAAATCTAGACTTTACTAAATTTGATCTAAACAATACCCTAAAGATTGACATCAAAATTTCGCATTCAAAAAAGGAAATATCAACAACTGAAAAGATTCTAAGTCTAAATGATCTTCCCAAAATAGAACATTACTAATGATCAAATGATGCATAGGATCCTATGTAAGATTTTGCAAGGCGCAAATCTCCCAAAACATTGATAATATCTCAAGGATGGGTTGTTTTACATCCTGCCCTGCAATTCAAGCAGATCCATCTGATGATGATGGATGGCCTCGATGTATCATAGGGTTTGTACCATATACTAAATGGTACACACTGTCTTTTGGAAATCCTTTTGCTTCTTAATCTGGAAAGTTTTGACTATGATATGGTGGGTATTTTGTGCTTATTCTGAAAAGGTGATCATGATTTTGCTGGTTATTACCTATGCTTTTGGTTCTCAATCTCAAATTGTACCTTTCAATTTTGATGATTCTGTCTCCTTTTTCCTTTTCGGGTGAGCTGTGACGATTTTTTGGGGGAATTGATGGTTATCTATTCTGCCATGCACTGGGGATGCTCAAAAACCAGAAAGCACATGATGTGTGACTCTTTTTTTTTTTTTTTTTTCTGCCTTTTGTGCTGTTTTGCACAGGACTTCCAAGCCTTAATGAATTTATTCCTGGGTTTCTTTTTGAATGCAGGGAAGTGGATTTTTATGAGAATAATTATAAAATATGGAATAAAGTTAAGAGAAGATTGGTTTAGGAGTGGATTTTTTATTTACATGTTACACATCCCATATATGATTACCTCGTGCTACTTAAGCGATTGAGTGTTCTGGGGCCTAGACTATATTGTGAGTTCTCTACAACGAAGGGAGCATAAGCAACACATCCACAGTGCGTGCATAGACCAAAAATCACACTGAGAGGACGGTTTTATCATTTGGATGTTTGTTAGTTCTAAAAGTGTCATATTCTGTATGTTCCTGCGGAGCACCATATTGGGAGGACTTTGTTCTCATCTTTTGTGTTCTTTTATCTCTTACTCTCATTTCTTGAGTTCTATCTCTTATTGTGGTTTAAGGTGTTCTTATCTCTTGTAACAATCTATTCCAAATAAACCATGTGCCATCCGGACAATGTCTAGATCATTTACAATAGTTGACATGATCTCTCTCTCTCTCTCTCTCTCTCTCTCTCTCTCTCTCTCTCTCTCTCTCTCTCTCTCTCTCTTTCTCTCTTCTCTAATTTATGAATTAACATGGTATCAGAGGGGGATTGTGGGTAACTTTACCATCATCTTCATCATCATGCTGCCGCCACCATCTTCCTCTCTGCAACATCAACACGCCATCATCTCAATGCCACCATCATCACGACATCATGATCTCCACGCAAAAGCTATAATCCATGCATCATCTAAACGTCATCCACTCTTCATCCAGATATTATCCAGATGGTGCATACTCTTAGCGGTTGATGTCATGACACCAGTTGTAGATGATCCATCCCATGACAACTGGGAAAATGATAATCTGACAGTAATATCATGTCCACTGTTGTAGATGATCCATCCCATGATAACTGGGAAAATGATAATCTGACAGTAATATCATGTCAACTGTTGTAGATGATTCATCCCATGATGACTGGGAAAGCGATAGTCTAACAGTGATGTTGTGATGTATGCTGTAGATGAACCATCCAGTGATGGCTGGGAAAGCAATGATCTAACAGTGATGTTTCGATGTATGCTGTAGATGAACCATCCCATGTTGACAGGGAAAGAAATGATCTAACAGAGATGTCATGGCACCTGCTGAAGATAGTCCATCCGATGATGATTGCGAAAGCGATAATCTAACAGTGAAGTCGTGGCATTTCCTATAGATTATCCATCCCATGATGACTTGGACATGATAATCTAACAGTGAATTTCTGCTGCTCGCCATTTCTTTAACTGTCCATTTAATGAATACCAAATGGACAATGAGTACAATGTGATTAATTTAATTTCTTTTTTGTGCTGTGCCCCATCCACTATGGGCCTATGATTAACATGCACGTATGTCATGTCTACTATGGACGTGTTGCTAACATTACGTTAGTAAACTCACACAATGATTGAGGTCAACTTTGAGAAGTCAAACTTCAAAATGGAAACAATATCAATGATGAATGTGACGGCTTTTCATTTTCGCTTGTTGTTCACATTGTGTGGTGTCAATGATGTCTAACTCTGCTGGGCCACATTCCTGCAGATGATGGCACATATGCTATGAAGAAAGTGCTAATTCAAAATAATGAGCAGTTGGAGTTGGTGAGGCAGGAGATCCGTCTTTCGTCCCTCTTCAATCATCCTAATTTACTTCCCCTTCTTGATCATGCTATCATTGCGGTTAAGGTAATGGCACATGGATTGTTCTCTCCTATGAGTGTATCTGTTTTATGTACACTTTGAAGAAAAATTCATCTCACTAGGTAATAGGTTCTGATTAAGAAGTCCACTCTTTGCAAGAGGGGGTTTGGTGTAATTTTGAATCAGAACAACAGATTCACAAGGTGTTTTTTGTGAACTCATAGTACTTCCTATACATATTTCCTGCACTCACACACTTGCCTCTTCTGTAAAAATCTATTGCTATCATAATTTTCTGTTCTTCAAAAAAATGTGAAAATAATGTTTATCACATGTCGGTTTATTTTTGTGTATATTATTACAAACTAGGTGACGTAATCTTTCTTCAAGGTTATGTAGCCTTGTTGTTTTTATTCATTGATTTCCTTCTAAGTTAAATGTCTATGATCATTTTGTGCTCTTCTGACAACCTTGTTGTTTTTATCCAAATTGTCAACTTTAGAGAGGATAAATCACTATGTAATAGAGCCAATATGGAGTCTTGGCCTCTTCTCTCCTTTGCTTGTTCAAGTTCTGGTAATAGTTAAGAGGATTTCGATAAGTTGAGAAATCCAAAATTAATTTTATGGGCTGGATATTTCACAAAAATTTGGGTTGCGTTATTAAATGTATTTCAGCTTCATAGGGTCTAGGAAAACCCATACAATTTGGACCTGTGCATATTATTTAAGCTAAGGGATGCTATTTCTTGACCAACTTTATTTGATGGTGCTCTATATAATTTTTTGTCTTCTACTAATTTTGCGAAGGACTGCAAAACCTGATTGCTTTATAACATGGACTGTTTCTTTCGATGGGCAATAAGAAATATTATTGAAAGAGATGAAGGAAGAAAAAAAAAACCCAACAGGACGAGAGGAAATAAACAGAAAATTCAACAGCTCCAAAGCTAGGAACTAAATAAAACTCGGTGCTTTGAGACAGACCCACACTCAATCAGGACCATTATGCCCATCCACAAGGACAAAGACATCCCTCACTGCCCCAATTTTAGCTAGCTGATCTGCTTCCTCAATAGCTTCCTCTGGGAATATAAGCAAAAAATGTCGGATGGTCGCCGCACAGATCTTTAACTTCCTCAACCACATCTGCAATCTTCCAATCCTGCGACCAAGAGATTGCTTAGAATCTCCTTCAATAATTGCAGGGAATTGGCTGAACTCAACGATGATCTTAACCACTTTAAACATGGGCGCCGCCAGTGTTCGAAATATCGGTATCGCGTTACGTATCACACCTTGGGATATGGAAACGTATCGGTTATCACATGAGATATATTAGTTGTATCACGTAATGTATTGCTGTTGTTGGAAACATGGGGAAACATTGGAAAATTGGTCGAATTTTTCAATGAAACTTCAATGATTGTTACAAAAGACATCAATACACACTTATAAATCAAAACATTACAAAAAAAGGAGAAGCTTATAATAGGTATTTTTTGTGTGGGGTCTTATTCTATACGCTGTCTAACTGAATTGATTCAAGTATATTCAAAGTCTATTCATATAATTTATAAATGTAGGAAGATGTGTGGAAACACAGGCAATACATTCAAAACCAAAAGAAGAATTACTAGATCATGTTACATACATGTTTGATTGTGTTTGGACACAGATTGCAACCAATTTGCAAGAAATTGGGAAATTTTGAATTTTTTTTTTTTTAAATTTTCTGCAACTTGGCCTATCTCCTCCAAATCTCAAAATTGAAGCTCCAATCCATGAATTTTCATACTTTGTAATAATTTGATACTGATTTAACATGATTTAAAGAAAAAAAGGATCGAAAAATCGAAAATGCTCACCAAATCAAACATGTGGGATATATCCCACTACTTGCGCGTTTCGTGTCGCACAGGTGGGTTATAAGATATATCGTGGGATATATCGGCCGATATTGTTGATATGTAAAACACCGGGTGCTGCTTCAACAATATTGGAGTAAAAAACTCCAATAGGACCTGAGAAACTGAACAGAGTAAACTCAATTGCTGTCTCGCTATCTCAGCAGCTGGGTCCTTTTTTGTGCCCTTTTTCTTTTGTTTGTAGCTCTTTCCTCCTTTCAATGAATTTCTCAGTTGCTTTAAAAAAAAAAAAAAAATTGCTGTCCCGCACTATCCCTCCAACTCCAATGAGGTTGGGATTTCCAAAAGAGCTCCGACTTAATCTTGCCTTAAAACACCTAAGAGAGGGAGGCATCCAATGTGCGAATGTTGGAGTTGTGCCCTGGAAAACCAATGCAACCCCAATCCACCAACTGTGTGGATGTGATAGGGTTAATCTTAGTCGTAGATCATGATGACCATGTGTCCTTCTAGATAGTCTGATGTGCCTTAATATGATGTCGCCTTAAACTTACATGGATATGGGTTATGTGAGGAGTGACTCCTCCGCTTGTCCTTGGGAACTTAAGATTGGACATGGCAATCATTGAGTAGGGAGAGTTGTGATTCATGGTGCTCAATATCTTGTTGAGCCATGATCGTTAAGGCATTTAGGACACCTATGAACATTATATTATGAGATGTATAATCATCCTGTGTGAGGGACTTAATTAGGTAAAAGATGGAATGGTCTCCACCAATGGGAGGCGGGTTGGCATTGGCCGTGCCTTTATCTTTACCCTACATGAGAATGTAGGTGTGCCATGGATATAAGATCTTTGTATTGGACCTTTGGACACTTGAATTGGAGTATCTAGTTCAAGTCACTAGTTTGGGGGCCCATTAGCTTGGAATGTGGTCAATGTGATCGAGACTTGATGTCGCATGAAATACGATTAATCCTTAAGGCTTGAAGATGTGTAAGGATCACAATCCTGATTGGATGGATTTGGCTCTCCTTTTGAGGTGCCTAGGGGCCATTAAATGTGGGTGTAGTTGGGATGTCCATCAGGGTCCTTTGATTTTTGTAGGGCCAACAGGGGTTCCAATAGGTTTTCCTAGGGGCATGTATGGGGCTATATTTGATTAGATCGGGAACTCATCAAGTGATTTGTTGTTGGGCCCAACACTTAAAATGTTTTAGAAGGGTTTTTAAAGGTTTTCAACTGTTGAAGTTTCTTTTTAATCATTAAAACTATTTTGATTGCACTTGATGATGATCTGATGGCCCGGATTTGATGGTCCATCATTTGATCAACATGAGATATAGATTTTTAATATATGGCTGTGACAGTGAAATGATTGGATTATGAGCATATGGGTAGGATTAGATCATGTGTATATGGGTGGATGAGGTGGATCAACAAACTTCCCTAGTCACAGTAGGGTACGAGGAAGTTCGTCGGGTAGTGGTGCACATACTTGTTTACAACCTTGAAACCCTAACTAGTATTTAGAAATTAGATTGTATATCAGAGAAGAGACATGTGAGAGCACAGACATCCCACACTTGCTTGGTCGTCATTACAATGAGAGAGAGAGAGAGAGAGAGAGAGAGAGAGAGAGAGAGAGAGGAGATCACACTCCTTTCCATCCTCCTCTTCTCCATTCATATGTGTGAATCTGTGGGGTCCATCTCGTGGATGGCGTGACAACTCTCTGATCTCTTCTACCCGAGATAGATAGGGGAGTGCCTCTTAGTGTAGAGGATTGGCATCGTGAATTTTAGAGGAAAAACCGCATTATGATTTTGGTATGTTCATAATGGGTTAAACTTATAGAAATATGACATTATCGCTACAAAGTCTTAGGGATTAGTGTAATAAATTTGGATTCTGAAAACTTAAACTCTATTGTGTTTTTAACCTAACAATCCAACAAATGGTATAAGAGTTGACCCGTCTCGCGGTAATCATCAATTTCTGATTTCTCTCGCGAATTTATCAGAGTCCGTTTAGCATTTTGATCGTACATGTGGTAGTATTCTCGATAAGGAACCATCACGTAAATTTTGGGCGCAAATGGATATATGGATGGGAAATCCAATAGTTTTTAGTTTCACCATTTCGCCAACAGTGAAATTTGAATGTAAGATCATTTGAGGACACATGGACTGATTTAAACCTTTGCTTTCCGTTGAATGTGATTGATTTGTGGATAAGTGATGAATTGTGGGTTGATGTTTTAATTAATGTTTTGATTCGATTATTATTTTAGAATCCTTTTATTGTATGGTTGAATAGGAGGTGACTGTTTTGATCGTTCTCAAGTTGTAAACACTATGGAATTTTATGCTTTCGTTTAGATGACAACTTGTATAGAGTCACAGATGGCCCAGATTATTCGGGATTTTGATGTAAGTTGTCGGGATTTTGATGTAAGTTGTAGATCTAGGAGGTTCGATTTAAGCCATTGATGGTTAGATCGTGGACGCACGATGTAGATCATGTGTAAAGCCCTGTCTCATCCATTGCCCTTTCGAGCACGTGTGCGCAATGTCCGACTGAGTGATGAATTGTGGGTTGATGTTTTAATTAATGGTTTTATTTGATTATTATTTTAGAATCCTTTTATTGTATGGTCGAATGGGAGTAGATTGTTTTGATCGTTCTCAAGTTGTAAACACTATGGAATTTTATGCTTTTGTTTCGATGACAACTTGTATAGAGTCACAGATGGCCTGGATTAGCTGATTTTGATGTAAGTTATAGATCTATGAGATTCAATTTAAGCTATTGATGGTTAGATTGTGGACACCAGATATAGATCATGTGTAAGGCCCCATCTCTTCCATTGCCCTTCCGAGTGTGTGTGCGCAATGCCCGACACCCTTGGTGGGCCCTGGATTGCTTATGCTCAATGTTTGAAATATCGGTATCGTGTTATGTATCGCATCCTTGGGATAGAAAGGCACATACATCACGCTGGACCTTGCTGGGTCCAGCAAGGTTGCAACGGTGGGCAGATTATCCCCACTGATTTCTGTGGTGGGGCCTGCCATTGTTTTGAATCAAGCTGATTTTTTGCATTCGCTTCATCAAGATCTTGTGAACTTATGAAGAGGTTGGACGGCTGTAAACATAACAGTGGGGCCCATGGTCGGTGGGTCCCACAAAAGTCTTGGATCAAGCTAATTTTTGTGTTTTCCCATCATCTACACTATTGGATGATTCAGATGGCATACGAACATCATAGTGGGGCCCACCATCAGTGGGTCCCACCTTCAGTGGGTCCCACGTCTACATAATCCAAAAGAAGCAAGGAAGGGAAAGAAAAGAAATGAATGAGTGAAGGAGAACACTCACTTGATCAAGGGCTTGGATCTAGTGATGGCCCACCAATCTCTCTCTCTCTCTGGGGAGAAAATAATAAGGGGCTTTTGTAGAGAATTAACCAAGGTTGGGTTGGGTTAGGGTTAAAAATGCAACCATGGTTAGATTAAGTTGGGATTAAGGAACTAATCCATAATTAGGGGCTTAATACATGAGTACGAGGAGCATGGGAGGTATGGGATAATGATGTTACGGGTATGCTTAATACATGATTAAGAGGAGCATGAGAAGTTTTTTTTTTTGGGGGGGGGGGGGGGGGGGGGGGGGGGGTTTAGTATGGAGAGGAGAGTTAAGGAGTGTGTGATGTCATGGGGATGACATTAACACGGGTAGGTGGGGTAAAGATTCCCCACATGTGTGCTTCTAGGGGGGGGGGGGGGGGGAGACATTAACACGGGTAGGTCGGGTAGAGATTCTCCACATGTGCGCTTCTAGAAAGGGGTGTTTGTGCAATTTGTGTGATGCCATGCATACATGAAAAATGACATATTCTTCACGGTGTAGCATGCTAACGGGTTAGTATGGAGAGGAGAGTTATGGTATGTGTGATGTCATGGGGATGACATTAACACGGGTAGGTGGGGTAGAGATTCTCCACATGTGCGCTTCTAGAAAGGGGGTGTTTGTGCAATTTGTGTGATGCCATGCATACATGAAAAACGACATATTCTTCACGGTGTGTAGCATGCTGACGGGGCACCGCATAGACATGCGAGTGGTACCTCCACGATTGTGGCGACGGGATGGGTCGATATGGCGGGGTCTCGGGGCTCAGGTCACTTGGGTGTGCATTGCACACAGGCAGTCTGGGGCCTGCCAGGAGCGCCAGACATCCCGCACATGCAGTTGGAAGGGCACTGGAAGAGATGGGGCTTTGCATCACGTGGAGAAAGAGTTGTCAATGGAGAGAGCATTGTGCAAAGAAGAGAATGAATGGAATGAACGGTTTTTATTTGTTGAACCATGGTCCATGTGGGGCCCACTGTTAGGATACTGTACGGCTCCCCTCTTTTGCATCCGTATCGACGGGGCATGAAGAGGGAGAGAGACGTGTGCACGTACTTTCTCCCTTTCTCCTCTCTTAACTTTCCTATATCAAGTAAAGTTCTAATTTGGAATTTTCAAAATCCCATGAAAATACAAAGAATTCCAAATCTGGAAATTTAGGAATTTTGGGAAATCTCAAGTCTAGAAAAATCAATTGATTAGTGCCCATGTGTCCCCACTTGATATTGACCGTTCATGATTATGCGTTTATGTATATTCATGTCCAAAACTGTCAAATCGTGCGTTGATATGACCGTATACTCAAGTTTAAACCCATTATGAACAAATTAAAACAGTAATCCACAGGACCTCCCCACTAGAGTTGCACCTCTAAGAAAGGAGCATTGCACCTAAACAAAAACTGGCTTAGGCTTCGTTCTTTCGTTTTGATGAATGGAAACTTTTATTCAAAAGAAAAGAACAAATACAATCGTCAACGACAGGGTAAAAAAATAGGGGATAAGACCACACCAACATGGATGAATGGAGCCCCAACACCACAAAAAAGCTAGCAGGACTCCTCTATCAACAACTCATGAAGCTACACCGCATTCTTAGCCAACATATCTGCTCTAGATTGCCTGACCAGTGGACCTTTGAAAAGGTGAGATATATATTTCTACAGCTTCGTAACTTAATTGAAGATATTAGCCAGATTCCACGGAGCATACTCCCTAATCCATTTAAGAACACTACCTGAATCGCCTTTGATCACAATGGGGCTGAAACCCCATGCGACTGCCAGCCTGATGCCCAGAGGGTGGCAGCTTCGGCACCATTTGACTCGAGAACACCAGCAGGACCTGAGAAATCCAGCAATCCAACACCTTAATCGTTAGTGATCAACGCCCAATCCCCGTTGGTCCTGGTTTTCCCATGGAGCTCCTATCAACTTTCAACTTAAACTAGCCAAGGGAAGGACATGGCCACATTTCAGGCCCTCTATGAGAACTAAAGCCACTGCACAGCAGCTCCCCCCAACTGCATTGAAATGGGACAGCCGGAATCCTCCACAGCAACTTCTGCTGTTCTTCCCATTCAACCATCCAACTACACATCTTTCTGAAGATTGCCACCTCTGAACATGCCTTCCCTAAAAATCCTGCTGTTTCTTTCTAGCTAGATGCAACAAAGGCCAGCCTTGATGGGTGATATCCGCAAGACCCTTTTCCACTGGTCTCCATGTGGCACACCATGTCGGCATGACCCCGCAATGAACATTGCCATTGACCTGGGGACTACCCATCGAAACACAAATTTCTTGAATGCAGCAACCCATACATGCCTTTCCAGTTTGCAATGCAAGAATAGGTGTGGAGCATTATCCTCTTTTGCTGCACAAATGGTGCATCTATTTGGTAAAGCGATGCCCATGTTAGGGAGATGATTTAAGGTGAGCAGCTGATCTTGACAAAACAGCCAGCATAAGGCATTTACTTTTGAAGGGGGCCTGCCAGCCAAACTACATAGGTCCAGGCAAGAGGATCAAGAGGACTGACCAAGGAGGCATGGGAACCCGGAACCATCCTTTAGCTTGTAGGTCCCAAGTCCTAACGGCTGACATAGATCCAGATTTCTCAACAACTGGGAAAAGCTTTACCTTGTTGTTTTTGGGGTTGTAATAAAAACCTGGGTTCCAGAAAAATCCCACCAGTCAAGCACTGAAATGTATCAGCCACCTTGCTATCTATGTTTACATCAGTTCGGTTCAAGGACTCGCACGGGATCCGAAGTGGTTTCCTAGTGCACCAGCTGTCCTCCCGGAATTGCACCTTTGTCCCATCGCAGATTTTGAATCTCATGTGCTTTGGAAAAAAAGATGACATACAGACTACAGTTGATATTGAATTTCTTATTGGTGAACCTTTTCTCTCACTTTGTTGATGCCCCATCTGTTCGTTGCCACACTATACTTGACCACTATGATCCGATAAAGAACAGGAGGGTCACCATTTCCAATCCGCCACCGCCATTTAGCCAAAAGAGAGGAATAGATAGGCTGAAGAGGAATAATGCCAAGAGGCCCAAGACTGCCCCTGGAACATGGCTTACAAACTTCCGACCATGCGACCCAAAAATATTTATTTTTATCAGTTTCACTGCTCCATAAGAACTACTAAATTGGTCCAAGCCTGTCAACCTCCTTGAGACAACACTAAAAAAGGAGATAGCAATTGGATTGGTGTACTTGTCAATACTTACTGAATCACGTAATTTTGCCTTCTAGAGACAATAATTTGCACTTCCAGGATGTCAGTTGTTTTGCAGCGTTTTAGCACTCAGTTGAGGTTTACCGCACCCAAACAGATGTAGGGGGGAAGATCGTTGCCGTACATCCAATTGAATTAGCTATGGAGTTAATTGCCAGCACATCCAATTTGATGCCCGCTAAACTGCTTTTCACAATATTAATCCAAAGTTTAGAATAAAACTTGAAGCATTGAAGAATATCTCTGAATTGCTGACCCGCCCACTGTTGCAAGCGAACTGTATCATCAGCATATTAAATGTGAGTGAACAGGAAGGAGAACCGTTGATCAGGATACCCTGATGAGACCCACAGAAACCTTCGCCAACATCTCGCTCACACATTCAGCGATGAGTGATGTTGAACAGAAATAGAGATAGGGTTCCCTTGGTGCAGAACCGGCCAACTCTTGAAAAAATCCACTGATGTACCATTGATCAGGATGAAAAACCAAACCAAGGTAACCCACAAACTGATCTGCTCCATCTGTTCCCAAACCCCATCCTTCCTGGCATGTAATTGAGATATCCAGTAACGCAATTGAGGCCTTTCCCAGCTTAATCTTGAGTAGAAAGCCTTCCCTCCCCTTTTTATGAATTTCATTGATCAATCGATGGGCAACATCTCATCAGCTATGTTTCAACCTGCCAGAAAATCATTTTGCAAAGGAGGAATGATTTGCTCCATAACCTTGCTCAGCATCCTGGCAATAACCTGGCCATGATCTTATGAATTCTTCTGATTAAACTAATCAGTTAGAAATGCCAGATCTCCTCTGTCCCTTCCTTTTTAGGGATACAAGCAATGGAAGAACTGTTATGATTCCTCCCAGCTAGATCTCCACCATAAAGATCTCCATGATGTCTTCTTGAAGGAAATCTCAGCATTGCTGATGAAATGCAAGTGTGAAGCCCTCCTGGCCTGGAGCCCGGTCTCCCTTCATGCTGAGACAGCTTGCTTGACTTCATTGACGGATAATATAGCCTCTGGCAGATCAGCCTTCCGTAGTGGGAGGCGAGCAAGTTGGACCCTGTCCAGGACGTCTGGGAAAGTTGTCTGGTAGAAATCAAAGACAGACTTGTCAATCGTTGCCATGTCTCAGAGGAGCTCATTGTTGAATCTGATAGTTGAAATTTGGTTGGACCTTCTGGCGCTGGCTATCTTGTGGGATAATGCAGTGTTGCTGGCCCTCCCCTGGATCCACTTGGAGCGGGATAATTACCTCTAGTAAATATCTTTCAATCGGATGGCATCTTCCAACTTTTGATTTAACATCCTCTCTCCTAGCGGCTTCTTGGGGGTAAAAAAGGGTTCAGCTCCTCAGCTCCACAGCTCCACCCAATGCTTCGAGTTTCAGCATTAGCTTGTCCTTGGAGACTTTGATGTCCCCAAACAGTTCCCCGTTCCAGATTTCAAGATCATCTTTCAATAGCCTGAGTTTTGCTGAAGCCTCCTGCTGGCCCCATCTTTTCTATGGAGATTGAGAAAGACTTCTATGAGGTGATCACTGTAGGATGGAAGTTTCGGTGCTGTAACCACATATTTTCGAACTTGAAGGGCCTCGGTCCCCATGATTCCAGAGTTGAGGACGAGGATCAGCCTGTGATCTGAAAACAACAGCTTCTCATTGACCAGCAGGAAGGAGGTCTTCCCATCTGCTGTTGAACAGAAAGTGATTCAACCAACTCATAGCTTTATTGTTTGATCACACATATCTTGCTCCCTGAAGGGGGAGGTCAATTAAGTCCCATCTGTCCACGAAGACACTGGAAAGAGATATGGGGAGCGAGGAGAAGAGACTGGCAATTAAAGAGCTTGTCCATCGTCACAGGTGGATGTGTTGGTTCTTCAATAAACTAAAAAGGAGCACGTCTTCTAAGTTAGGGAGCTTTGGGTTAATCGATAGTGTGGCTGGGTTAGCAAAGATGCAATGGGGAGGTCCTGGGAAGCTCTTATAATTTAGAAATCTGCTGCTCTGGTTAAGATCGATTCTTGCTTTGCACAGTGGTCCTTCTCTGTTCAATTTAGATCTACTCTGTCCGGGTTTAGCTGGGGTTTGTTGGCTGTTTATGGCCCAGTAAATACAATTGAGGTCAGAATCGTGGACGGAGCAGCATAGTTTTCAGGTCTGCTGGTCTTATCCACTTCAACACAATCAGATTCTACTTGGAGAAGAAAGGTGGATCCATTATTTTTTTGAGCTGGCAGTAGTCAATTTTATCAGATAAAAAAGGACACTAGCGCCAAAACAGAAGCTCAAAAGCAGGTTGATCCAGCAGTGCAGCCTTCCTCAAGACCAAAAGGGGGTGGGCGACCTGCCGCTTCCACCCACGAGAAAACAAGAGGTAATTCTATGGATTAGAATAGAAACTACGAACAAAGACCCTCAGAGGTGCGATTGTTTTGCTCCTTGCATTGTTCACAGTGCTGCAACGAAGCACAACTGCCAAATGGTTTTGCGCATTTTGCACGATTGCTGGATTCTCCAAGCAACGAACAGTTGCTAAATTGTGTTACCTCACCACTGACATCCACACTGAGTGCGAGAAGCAACAATGAATGTGGAGGTTGTTCACATCTTCAGATTCCTTAAGCATAAGCAGCATCCATTAACAATGATTATGTTACGACGTCAGAGGCAGTCCACCGTTAACAATGATCCTGTTACCATCATAGGTTTCAAAAAGAGATTAATTATTCATCAAATTATGTTTTAAAAGAGTTTATGTGTTTCATATGTACAGTAGACAATCTTTTCAAAATGACAGATTTAGTAACTTACGCCCTGTGTTGAAATTATTAGTATCACGTTACATATCACACCTTTGGGATGTGGATACGTATCGGTTATCGCATGGGATATATTGGTTGTATCGCGTAATGTATCGCTGTTGTTGGAAATATGGGAAAAGATTGGGAAATTGGTCGACTTTTTCAATGAAACTTCAGTGATTGTTAAAAAAGACATCAATACACACTTATAAATCAAAACATTACTAAAAACAAGTGCAAATAATAGATTTTCTTTGTATGGAGTCCTAATTAATGCGCTGTCTAACTGAATTGATACAAGTGTATTCAAAGTTTATTCATATAATTTATAAATGTAAGAAGACGTGTGGAAACACAAGTAATACATTCAAAAACAAAAGAAGAATCACTAGATTGGGTTACATACATGTTTGATTTTATGTTTAGACACAAAGATTGCAACCGATTCGCGAGAAATTAGGAAAATTTGATTTTTTTTTTACAATTTTCCGCAACTCTGCCTATCTCCTCCAAATCTCGAAATCGAACCTCCCAATCTATGATTTTTCATGCAAAACATGAAAAATCATGAATTTGTAACAATTTTACATTGATTTAACATGATTTACATAAACAAAAGGATCGAAAATCGAAAATACTTACCGGATCGAACATGTGGGATATATCCCACTACTTGTGTGTTTCGTATCACATAGGTGGGATATAAGAAATATCTTGGGATATGTCGGCTGATATCGTCAATACTTAAAACACTGCTTACACTACAAGTAATTACTAATCTCTAACTCTTGTTAGACAAAAACTTTCCTAACTAATACTGTAGCATTACATAACATGTTACTGCAGTGGGTATCCTCACACACCCACTTTTGTTGGAATACTGTTAAAGGAAACTAACAGAATCCCAAACTGAAAATCGGCCCCTTTTGCCAACTTAAACATGCACGTAGTACACGTGCGGTCCACCGGATGGACCTAACAGTTTAACCATTGATCATTGGCCCACCATCAACTTCATCATTGGATTAGCCTCATAGGCAAGGTATTAGTGATCCCATACAAATCGTACTCTATACTTGGTTCTCTTGTGGAATATTTGTCTAGAGTCATTTTTTTATGTCTAATGCAGCATTCTTTATTATATTTGTGTAGGGTGCCCAGGAAGGATCACGGAATCATGAAGCTTACTTGTTATTTCCAGTTCATTTGGATGGAACATTACTAGACAATGCCAAAGTAATGAAAGGAAAAAAGGAGTTCTTTTCAACTATTAATGTTCTTCAGATATTCCGGCAGGTGAATATGAATCTCAATTTCCATATGCAAATCTTGGATTGTATTATACAAATTCCAAAGGATTCTGAAGATGGATTAACTGCAAAGATGTGGCGTGGTTATCCCAAATAGATGTCGAATGTGTAAAGCAAATAAAGGGAATGTTGCCCGTTTGCTTCTCCATTGCTCAATGGTGGAAGAGATATGGAACTCCTTTCTTAAAGAGTTCAATATGGAAAATCTGCAATTCCATTATTCTTTAATGCTACCAAACCCTTGCATGGTTATATGTTGGTGATTTTGTTGATTTGCAAGTTTGAAACAGGAGATGAGAATTTGCCTCTAAAGCATGGAGCAAGATTTCTTGTTGAGCATTTCTCTTCGGCAGTATAGGCTGAAGATGATTTGCTCTTGGCAATTGGCTCAAAGACAAATTTCAATCTCCTCGGCATGTTTAGTTTGTTTCAATTTGTGGGTGGTTTGCGCATTCTAATTTTTAATAAAATTTCCCAAAAAAAACAACAAAGAGAGAGCATCCGAGGGCGTATCAAGGAAAATGAAAGTTTGCAGTTCTATAATTTGGATTTATGGCTAGGAGGGATTCTTTGACCACTGTATTTAGTATTACGGTTTTTTCTAATGCCTGCCATGTGGGTGAACTAAGGTTCGCTGAACACAATTGGTGCACATGCTTGCCCGTCAATACCTTTGAGTGGATGTGACACCTCTTGATTGGCTATAGCCCAAGCTCTCATTGAATGGGTGATCCAATCACCTAATCAGTTGACTACTTTTTATCATTATTAACAAATTTTTTCTTCTAAAACTCGGTTAATTAGGATCGTCATAGTGATGCCACTTTTGTAATGTGGCCTATACAAGAGGTACAAGATCTGTTGAATGGTCTGGATTGATGAGCACAAGCACGGATTGTGGGGTAAAGATGGGCATGTCATACACTTGGGCAGTTTAACGCACCATGCTATTGTTCCTCAAAGGACGAAAGAATCTGAAACTGGACTGACCAATTGATAAATTGGCCAACTTTTGGGCGTTCAACAAAAGGTCCACAGAAGAGTGTGAATTTTTTATGGACTCTTATCTAAATGGCGGACAATATGTCTGAGGGTCTGGATGGATGAACAATCCATCTGGGAACACAATGAGTTCACCCACAATGGTGGACATTAGAAAAAACTCAGAATTGTTATGTTTTCAAAACTGCCCTTTTCTTATTCTAGTTTTTATGCTTTAGTGGTGTAATTTCACTGCTGGTGTTGTTGCATTTACATGCATGTACAGAAAGCCCATTTTACTAATGGAGGTCTCTTCAACAGCTTTGTGCAGGACTGAAACATATGCACAGCTTTGACCCTCCATATGCTCACAATGATGTCAAACCAGGTAATGTCCTCATCACGCACAGAAAAGGACAGCATCCCCTCGCAATTCTAATGGATTTTGGAAGTGCTGGGCCTGCAAAGAAGTCAGTTCACAGTCGTTCTGAGGCACTACAACTGCAGGTGTTGGCTTATACTACTATTCATTCAATCAGTATCTGCTATCATAAATTTAGTATTTATGGGCTGTGGATATTTTATTGGTGTATTAGTTTTTAAAACGTCAAGTTGTGCTATTTTTGCCTTTCAAGGTAGTATTATTTTTATGTAGTGTTTCACAGTGTTCGAGTTGTCGGTATCGCTACAAGTTTCGCTGGCCGGAGATAAAGATATAATATCGTTATTGCCGATAACCGGAAATGCGGAGAAAAATGGGGAAACATGGAGAAAATGGTGTAATTTTTCAGTGAAGCTTCAGGACATGCCTAAATACACATTTACATATTCAGAAATGAAAAATTTGCAAAAAGAATGCATTAAATAATAAGTTTCCATTTAATGGGGGCCAAAAGGCATGCGTTGTCGTAAGAAATCACTCAAATAGTAATAAAAATGAGTTTATATAATACAAATGCAAGCTTACAATAATTAAGACATGTAAAAGTAAACGAATTAAAAAAAATACACATTTCTGGCCATATTTCATCCCCACATAGAGTGATGAGGTGGCTCGTAATCATTGTCCGGATCCTGTTGCAGTTGAGAGTAGTACTGTTGCCCAACATGTTGGCAGTACTGTTCCTAGGTCATCCTCTGCTCGTACCAATTGAGGAACTCTCTTATGTGCCTTTGATAGTCGTCCTCCTCGAACTGTACGAGTACGCCTACACGTGGGTATTGCGCAATATACATCGACGACATTTGTTGAGTAGGGTCCATGATTTGGATTATTTAGATTGCTATACAACTATATGTTGTGCATAGTTTGGAGGAAACTGTTTTTTTTTTTTTTTTTCTTTTCTTTTTTAAAGATTATGATGAACTATCATAGAAGTCTAACCCATAAACAGAGGTATAATTGGAACCAAGTAAAAATATATATTGTCTGTCCACCATTTGCTCAGATACAGGGAACATTGACGAGATATTTTTGAAATTGGATTTGGGTTGGAACAACATAAAGGTGGGGGTTTGTTGGTGCTGGAAACACAAGGGAGGACGCATTTGGTCCTTATCCCATGAAAAACCGAGGCAGCAGCCTCCAACCTCCATATATTGATGCCAACTATTCGAGGGGAGATTGGGGCTTTTAGTTTTCGCCTTCCGCCTGATATGTGGCCTCTGTGGTGTGGCTGCTGGCCTTTGTATTTCCTTCTTTGCCTTTTCTATTTGAATAAAGTTACAAGCTGTTCATAAAAGAAAAGAACTCTTCGAAGGGTGGTCTGTGCATGGACTTGCAACTGCAATTCACCTTGATAAGAATTTGCAAAGACTGGAACTTGTCTTGCATGGTGATATTTGTGAGTGCTCACCAAAAAGATGAGAAACAACTGTGTCATGCCTTTTGAAGTTCAGAACCTCAGCAAATGTCCATTGTGCAAAATCCGTCACTGGTAACGATCCAATGGAAAATCTATAGTACTAATTGTGGTCCTTGTGGAGCATCTCTGGCAGTTGATTTAGGTTAGATATGGATGTAGTTTCAAATAGTGGTAGGCAGGGCTTCCGAGCTGACAAGGTGAAATTTGTCCTGGCAATGTTTAGAACAGTCCGACCTTCCATTGTTCCACATTGCCCTCTCCAAATCTTGGTTTAGGTATGGGTAAGTCTAGTAGTTTTTGTAGAAGTTGTAGAGAGATGAGAGAGAGGAGGAAAAGTTGAGAGAGAGCTCAAAGCGTGACCACCTCTTTTTCTTATTCTGTTTATATGTAGGGTTTCCTCTTATCTACAGATTACATCATAACCCCCTAATAAATATAAAATTACACAAAGGACGCTACTTTGCATATTTACAACTAAACTCCTATATAACAAATAAATGTTCCAACACTCCCCCTCAAGTTGGTGGATGAATATCTGTCATACCCAACTTGCTCGAAATCTCTTGCATCATAGGAGAACTGAGCGCCTTTGTGAAAATTTCAACTTACTGCGCAGTTGATTTGACGAATTGAGTGCACAACGTTCTAGAGGAAATCTTCTCTTGAATGAAATGGAGATCTACTTCAATATGTTTCATCCTTTCATGGAAGACTGAATCAGATGCAATGTGGATGGCAACTTGGTTATCACTGTAGAGAGGAGTAGCAGAGTTGATAGGGAAATCAACCTCTAACATAATAGATCTCAACCATAGAATCTCACAAGTTCCTAAGGCCCGATATTCTGCTTCCGCACTGGATCTAGACACCACTGACTGTTTTTTACTTCTCCAAGTCACCAGATTACCTCCAACAAAGGTACAATAGCCAAAAGTTGACTTTCTGTCAGTTGGATGCCCTGCCCAGTCAGCATCAGAATATCCAGTAATACGAACATATCCATGATTAGCATAGAGGAAGCTGCATCGTGGACAAGATTTCAAGTATCTCAGTATATGGTACACATCATCAAGATGTGACGATTTTGGCGAATGCATGAACTTGCTAACAACACTCACAGCCTGAGTGATATCCGGCTTTGTAATAGTTAAGTAGATCAGCTTCCCAACCAATCTTTGGTACATGCCAGGGTCTGTTAGACTATCACCCTCAGATTCATGTAAAGAATGCTTTTGATTTATAGGAGATGAGGTAGGGCGAGTACCAAGCTTACCAGTCTCATTTAGCACTATTGAATCATGTTGAGCCTCGGAAACATGAACTTCCAAACATAGTAACATACCTATACTCAGTTTGTCTACCTTTTGCAAGTTTTTACAAACAACTCTTCCAATTTCTGTTAGTTACTTGGATTCTTTATTTTTCCAGCTAGACGTCTTACTTGTTAACTTGAATCAAGGTATTCAAAATCGGTTACGTAACGGTAACGGTCATAACCGTTACGCGTTAGGGGGTTGAAACGGCCATTGCAGAAAAAACAGGCCGTAAAGGCCCTGTAACAGACCGTAACGGTCCTATAACGGTTTTTTCAAAAAATAAAAAAAGCCGTAACGGCCGATACAGGGGCCGTTACAGCCCGTATCATAACGGTAATGGTGGTGGCCGTTACAGCCACCGTTAGCGTCGCCACCGTTACCTTCGGAACACCTTGGTCCTTGACTTGAATATATCATATGGGAATGCAATGAAGCTATCTTGTATGCAGCAGAACTAGACTTGTCAACGTTTCAGCTGTGGCAGTCATTCAGTTCATCATACTTCATTTTCAAGTTTCAACATGAACCACCCCGATTCACAGTAGTTAATTCTGTATCTATTTATATTAATGGTGACAGATTTAACACCTTCGGTGTTGGTCAACATCATCAGTTCTGCCATCTTGGGTTTTATTTCTATTTTAAATTCTAGTTCTATACCCATTGATTTGGCAAGTGCTTGTTCTGCTTTGCATTGATTTAGACCAAATGAAGTTGTTACACTTCTTCTGAATCATATATAGATGAATTATATGATCCTCAGGCTGAGGATATGTGCAGCATCCTCAAGACTATTTGTATTAATGAGGCCCATGGTTTTGCAATCTAGACCATTGATATGATTGGCCCAACCATGGATGGACCATTCCACAAAACTGTACCAGACTGGAAGATCCTAGCCCTCCACTCATTAGCCTTCTTTCTAGTGAGCATGGTCTTTATTCTACTCTGACCATCCATTTGAGGGTTAGGATTTTCCAAAATATGCCCATCTGATTAATGGCCCGGATCACCAAAATTGCCCAACCTGCACAAGCTCAGGTCCCTTTGATATCCTCTGGTTGTAGATCATATAATTCTTCCTTGTATATTGCTAAATGTGATTGTATATTCATACTAGCGTTCAGTTAGATTCTCCAATTTGCTTATAGATGCCCTGTATTGTCTGGTTGGTGTGTAGGAATGGGCAGCTGAGCATTGTTCTGCTCCTTTTCGAGCCCCTGAGTTGTGGGATTGTCCAAGCCATGCTGACATTGATGAGAGGACGGATATTTGGTCTCTAGGATGTACTCTCTACGCAATAATGTGAGGATTCCTTAAACTTTCATCTCAATGTGACTCACGTTTTTTGATTAACTATTTTTGTCATTATTCTATTTTCTTCTTGTTAATTATTGCATTTTCAGCTAAATGTTATATTTAAGAAAATGTGTTTCTGTTGGTTAATGTATAAAACATGCTTATTCTGTTGGCTAATGTATAAGACACGTCCTTGTAGCATTTTGGAATAGGGGCATGCTCCAATGGTACTGGTCCCACCATAAGCTTACGGTGGTACTGGGCAGATGTGGGGTCCAGCGATGCTTTCACAGAATCCAACCTTTCCATAAGATGCGTCACCTCAGAAAACCTCCAGGGCCCAAAATCAGACTGATCAAAAACTAAGATGGGCCACAGCTCTGGGAATGTATTGAGAGGGAACACCACCGTTGATTAGCACGGAGGACCCACTGTGTTGTGTATATATAGTCAAGGCCGTTCCTACCTTTCATCCACGTCTAGATGAAGCGTCATGCCAAGGTTCAGGCTGTTTTGCAACTCATTTGGGCTCTTGTAGGATTCAAGGGTGGGCATTCCCGCACTGCTCGTTCCCTTTGCTTTGTCCCACATTTCTTTTGGATCGGGCTGAGTTTTGGGTTGTAAGGGTTTTCGGAGGTGACACATCTTATAGACGGGTTGGAACATACATCATCATCATGTGAGCCCCACACGTCTTTCTGGTACCATTGTAACTTGTGCGCTCCTTTGGAATATCAGCTGTGATAAAAGAATTATCCATCATTGAAGAACACCCCAGCTGGGTTGATTTAGATATGAGACACTTTTAGTACATGAATATAATGCTTGTAAAGGTTGACATAAACTATAAAAAGGTGATTCGTTATTGATAGGAATCAGGATGGGATCACTTGATGTCTTATGAATTAAAGTTGTAGGCAATGTTGTCAAATTGTTATCGTGTCACAAATCGTAAAAGGGGTTGAATCGTATTGAATCGCAAACTGTATCGTAAATTGTAAGATTTTTTCTGATTTTAAAATATACATATGAAAAACAAATAAAAAAATATAAGTAAATCAGAAAAGATTAAGAATTCATTAATCATCCATTTCCCTTCAACTTGTACCAAAAAAGTAATACATATCATGATATTATCAATTGAGAAAATGTATATGGTATATATATCATGATGTTAAAGGATTTTTGCCTTTTCCCTTTGTTTTCTTTTGAAAAATTTACCTTAAAAAATATGCAAGAATCCTTGAATAATTTTTTTCTTTCATACCTTTCTTAAGTGTAGAATCATGTTAGAAAAAATGGCATTCGATTCCATTGTGAATAGTATCTTGATTTCTTTGTTTTGAGTTTTTGAATATCAAAATCCCCAAATCTCCTCTTGCTCCTCTATCTCTAAAGAAAAAATTGAGGACATATTTAATAGGGGAGGCCTTTTTCATGTTTTATTAGCAAAAGGCTATATAGAAAGAAGAAAATTTGAAAAAAAATAATAATTGAATTTTAAGTAATTTTTAGGCCCATTTACGTAATCTACGATTATCGTATGATTCATACAATTTGATGCGATTCTTTGTGATTTGT
The DNA here is from genome assembly GCA_021015155.1 of Magnolia officinalis. NCBI lineage: Eukaryota > Viridiplantae > Streptophyta > Magnoliopsida > Magnoliales > Magnoliaceae > Magnolia > Magnolia officinalis. The sequence goes on from JAJHSJ010000011.1 coordinate 10,936,394, forward strand.
GATTTGGGTGTACGATTCAAATCGTACATTCATACGATATGATATGAATCGTATGATTCAAATTGTAAATCGTATGATTTTGATAACATTGGTTGTAGGGTACTTTTTATCAGCAAACATACAGTCTGGCTTGCTGGATTCTGTACTTCTGGGAACCATCAGTGATCTAAGCTGTTGAGATGGGAACCTCACTATTATATGCCATGAAAATCCCATTAGGAGGTCCTAACCTTTTGATGAATGGCCTACAAATAGATAGTTGGCAAGAAAATACTTGCAAGGGTCCACATTCAAGGGAAAATAGTCCAACAACCAAATGTTTAGGATCTTTCATTCTGAGCAGTTTTCAGGTCATTCCCCATTCACGATAGGCCCATAAGATCATTGTGTTGGATCACTGAGCAATTGCTTCACATTTGCATGTCAACAAACTGCAACTTTGCTGATGAGGACCCTATAATTATGAGAGCCACTATGCTCTAAAAGATCTGTCTGCTACTAACCTTCACTTGGAAGTCCAATTTGTTAAGCAGCTGATAAAGTCACATGTTCTTCTGTAAAATGCATAACTGCTACCTTTTCTTATTTTCAATAATATATAGAATTTTTATTGACCATGCTAAGAGAAGTTACAAAGGTACCGTTCCTTGAGTTAGATTGAGGAGGAAGGGAGTGGATATGAGAACCAAGAGAGGTTTGGCCCTTGATAGAGTGGAATGGCACATCAGGATTCATGCAACCAAACTCAATTAGTTGGGATACGGTTAGATGATGATGATGCCATGCTGTACATGTTGCGACGTGGAGACGATATCCCTTGTACATGCGTGCGAGCTTACCAAACCTCAAGGATGCTTACCTAATTGAGGTAAATTTCAAATTATTCGCATGAAGAGTAGACAAAAGGGACTGTTCTAATCCATGTTCCTTGTAACAAAATTTTTGTTGTTGTTGTTGTTGAAGGATGATAATTTATTAATGGAATGACAAAGCCGAAAGAAAAAAAAGAAACAGAAAAGAAAATCCAAAGCGAAAACTTTATTCGAAGCCACTGCCCATTCAAAGACACAAGATTTTGCTCGAAGAAAGATTCCTCTCGGACTGCCACACGTGTTTCGAAAGCATATATTGTTCCACTCCTTCCATATAGCCCATAGCTCGGCTAGGAGAGTCTCTAGACCTTAGAATCACCTTTACCAAGACTGCCTATGTGCCACTGCCTGAAAAAATCATCAATCAATCTCGGCCCAACCCAAGAAACACTGAAAAGCCCAAAGAATCTTCCCCACACTTGCCTAGAGAACAAGCAATGCATGAAAAGGTGATTCGCCGACTCATCTTACCAACATAAAGGACAAGCATTAATTATGGCGCCTGTTTCTCAAATTATCAATCGTTAACACCCTATTCCATCCAACTAGCTATGTGAAATCCGCCAAGTTAGAGGGTGCCCTATAGTACCAAAGGAAGAATGTGTGCGCTTCAACGCCACCACTAGGACCAACTGACATCATAGAGAAGAGATGTGACTGAAAATTCCCCCCGACTTCAACTCCAACGACCTCACTGAATCAATGCCTACCGAAAGAGAAATCCCCAATAGCTGATTCAAAAGAGACCAACTCTTCAAATTCGTCCACATGGAGGTCCCTTCGACACAAGGGAACCCAATCCTCCGATCCTCTTGAGACGAAAAACAATGATTAATTGAAATATTAGGGTCCATAGCCTCTTCAGCAAGCCTTGGGAATTGATCTTGAAGCTTCTAATTACCTAGTGACACATCCTTCCAAAATCTCACCCTAGAGCCATCAACCACCCCAAAACCCACCCCACTTAGAACCACATCTTTAAAATCAATTATAGAATTCCAAACTTCCGCAACTCTATGTGAATAGACACCTTTTTGGTCCACTAACCTCCCCGATCCACCCCAAACTTGATATTATCTCCTTCCATAAACCTCCCTCCTCCGCACCAAATCTCCAAATGCATTTTCCCAAAAGAGCCTTGTTTAATAAGACCCAGGTTACGAATCCCCACACCCCCTTCCTCTTTTGGCCTACAAACATCAACCCATTTTGTAACATTATGTTTATGAAGGGAAAATGGTATCTGTCGTTGAACCAACCTATATTCTTTTCCTTGTTCCTTTTAACCTTATGTTTATATGAAGGTATTAATATTATGGTCTATCTGTCCATGAATAGACTTATTATAGCATTTCAATGTTGGAGCCACTGCTTCTGCCCATTCCTTTTATTACATGCACCTTCTCTTTTCTAATTTTTCTCTCATGACTACATGATGGAACAAAATTAGCGCATGTATCTGAATGGGTGGGTGTAAATGTCAATTACCTTTAGGGGTTATTTGGCAGCTTGGATATCAGGGGATTTGCATTCAAAACCTCTAGGATTTTAAATCCTTGAGATTTTGAATCTTTCATGTGTGTTTGGAAGCTTGGATTTTGAATGCTGAGAAACCCAGAAATTGTTTGGCACCCTGGATTTTGACTTAGAATTATATTGTGTATATTCATGTGTAAATGAATTTGATGATGCAACTTGTCTCAAAATTTCCAAGATAATCAATATGATATTGGGACCATAGATTACAACAGTGAGGTCCACATGCTAGTCAGTTTAGATTGAACCTATGCCATGTGTAGAATTTGTGTGTGCATGTGTCAAGCGCCATGCGCACCTGGAGTATCAAAAGGAGGATTTGAAATCCTTGGATTTTGCACAACAACAATACGGGAGGATTTCAAAATGGTCCTCTTTGAGGATTTTGACTTATCCTCTAAAATCCTTGCTGCCAAACGTCCTCTAAAAGGCGTGAAATGGATTTTGAATCTGTTTCCCCCAAAATCCTTGCAAACAAGCGACCCCTCAGCAATTGAATCTTTTTGCTATTCTACCTTGTTGGGAATGCTTTAATCTTATGATTCAGCCAATCAACATTTATTAAATCACTAGTTATAAGAGAAAATGCTACATCATATCATGTCTCACATCTTTTGCAAGATATGTACCCGCATTTACTTGCGTACTGGATAGTTTCTCTGTTCTTGCGGTCCTAGATTTATCTTTTACTGCTGCTTGCAGGTATGGTGAATCTCCCTTTGAGTACGTGCTTGGCGAATCTGGAGGAAGCTTACAGTTGGCTGTCATGAATGCCCAGATAAAATGGCCCATGGGGCCCGACCCACCCTACCCCGAGCCTCTCCATCAGTTTGTGACATGGATGCTCCAAACGCAGGTTGCTCTCCGTCCACGCATCGATGACATCATAATTCACGTGGACAAGCTGATATCCAAATACTCTGCTTGATCAAAATGTCAGTGTATAAAGTCAAATCAGGAAAAGAGAAAAAAGCCCGCATGCCCCAGATAGGACTTGGCGCGAATCCCTGTGCAACTTCTGGCTTTCATGCGAGAAATCCCATTTGGGCATACATGGAATCTATTTCAGATCAGTTCTGGTTCGTCGTTAAGGTAATGTTTCATTTTGTAGTTTTAGTGAAATGATCATTGATTCAATGTTGGTTGTATCTCTACATGCGTTCATATTTTTATGAATTTGATTTTTGAGATTTAACTCTTGGGTTTGGAAGAAAAAAAGGGCTTAAGATTCTCCTTAGGTGTATAAAACCAAGCCTATGCATTTATAACTCAAATAAATTGCTATTCAAATTCCGTCATACGACTGCATGTAACATTGTCTTCATGACATTTGAATCTCATTACTATTTGCATCTGTTCGAATTTTTTTTTTTTTTTCCCCCCCTTTGGATGCTAACATGCCTGATTGAACCCCACACCTCGACTAAAATTTCAAGAACCCGATGGGAGGCTGAACCAGCGAAGGGGATAGTTTGGTCTGCTTTGGTTTGATCACCCATCTTGCTCCTGACATTTCATGATCATTTCTTATGGGTTTCTCATGTACCAGAAACATGAGTACGGTAGTGGTGGGTCCCGTCGTGGATGGAGGGGAGACCGTGATTAGTACAGGTCGAAACTGTCTGTTTTCGCTTGTTGAGTTTGAACTTCTGGCCATCATAACTTTCATCTGTCCATTTGGCAACCAGTGGTTGGGTGGTTAGGATCTATCTATCACTGTGGTAATTGAGCTTTGTTCCCTCCACAATGAACCCTATCATTTGGGTAGTCTGGATGGAACCGATTGAGTGCCATGTGCATGGTGGATGAAACCCCATCAGTTTAAAAAGTGGTGTCTGGTCATGTATTTCTAGCCCTTTTCAGTGATCAAACCATCAACAACTAGCCTTCTTCAGCCTTTTGCAGCGATCCAAACTGTCAGTGTAGTCTGTTCTCATCCAAACTCGTTGAAGAGGTCTGCTATGGTGTGTAAAAACTATTGTGACCATCCATCCTCATCGGACCCTGTCTTGCTCCTTTTTCGGGTATAGATGTGGTAAAAGCTTGTGTAATCTGAGGAGACTTTGTATGATTCAGTCAGCAGCATTATGGTGCATTGTAATGTGTGTTTTAGTGTACCTGTGCAGAGATTAGCTGATGGCTTTAAGAGAGAGTACCAACAATATGATGGAAAAGAAAGTATAAGAAGACGACCTTTTAAGGGAAGAAGGGTCTCCTCACGGTCTCTTTTTGGATTGAAGAATTGAGTTCCAATTTGTGGTCAATTTTATTGTGACCGATGCGGCCAACGCAAAGTGGTCAGCTGTCACATGGTGAGGCTATCTTAATTAAAATGAAGTTGTCAAAATAGCGATGTTGGTCATCAATACAACGAAGTTAACTGTAAATGTAAGAACCAACAACCAGCTAACAGCCGAACCACAACCGACCATTAATGGTCGATTAGGTCAAAATTACCATGGCCGAATGAAGGGCTAAAATGACCAATTTAATGACTGAAACGGTTGTTCCAATAACCAATTTGACTAGGGTATCCTTTACAATGGGAATCCCAGGAACATAAAAAGAAACGGCTGTCCCAACGGCCAATTTGATGAAGAACTTTCAATGCCGATTCAATGTCTTTTTGTATTATCTAAATGCAAAGAGATGTGAGGTACTTAAAAAACGCCACGTGAGAGTCATATACTGCACGTGGTGAAGATGAATTCTAAAGCTAAGAGGTTAGCTGTGTTTGTATTGCAAAGCATTAAATGTAAGACTTTAACAAAAGCAACTCTCTGGCAAAGCATTTAAGATAAGAGTACAATAGTGAAAGCTCTCTAGCAAGGCTTCATTTACATGTTTCAAAAATTGGAGTAGTCGTGGCAAGAGTAATAGCCTAGGAGAGCATACTCGGTCACATTACTTTTGTTGGAAACAACCCTCTTGTACACGTGGCTGAATTTGGAAGGCATCGTAATCCCTCACATTGTTAAAGACCTCGCTTCACTACAGGTCCCAAGTCTATAAAAACAGCACATAACAAAGAGGTCCAGGCCCTCACCAATCCAACAAAACAGCTTTTTTCAGCTCAACGCTGCCTATCAATCTTTTGTTACACATGGATACTTATCTTAGTTTAGCATAGCCTAGTTTAACCTCTCCGCTTTTGTCTGCAATATGTTGCAATAAGTTCGAATCGATTAGCGTAGTTTAGTTTAGTTTTCCACTTCTGTCCAACGCATCGTTGGATTTGAGTTTAGTAAATCATGCATGATCACCCCACTGTTGAATATCCCACAATCTCCAAGTCCTTAATGATTTCCTTGGTCATAGCTTGTTGACCAAATCATGATTGTCTTACAAATGTCCAGGTCAAGAAGATCGTCAATCGTCTACGCCGTCTTGCGTCGCCTGCTGGAACCACCGTCGTTAATTTATATTACTTTATTTCATTTATTTATTAATTGTATTACATCTACATTCAGATTAATAAAATTGGCATTTGACCTTTTATTTCCTGTTTTCTTTCTTAATATTTATTATGTTGACAAACCTAAACAAACTATCACCTTTGTAATAAAAGTCTTTATATTTAAGGTAAAAGTAACTCATCCAAAGTACTAATCCTCTTCTTCATAAATGACTGGATTTCTTGTTAATTGGCGGTTAAGTAGTCTAGCCAGCCTACACAAATCTGCTCCTAATACAGCTTGTCGCCAAGGGCTCAAAAGGCATTTCGTTCGAAGCGGATATAACTTTGGCACGTATCACCAAAACACACTACTGGAAGCAATCTGCGTCCTCAGTGTCCTACAGCCTACTGAGGAATCTTTGTGGGGCCTACCATGATGTATGCATCTTATCCATGCCGTCCATCCTTTTTACCGGCTCTTTTTAGGGCATGAGCCCATAATTTAAGCATATTCAAAACTCAAGTGGGCCACACCACAGGAAACAGTAGGAATTGATAGTGTACCGTTGAAAAGTTCTTAGGGGCTAAGAAAGTTTTGGATCGAGCTGATATTTGAATTTTCCCATTCACCCATGTCTGCGTGACCTTATGAACTGGTTGTATGACAAATAAACATCACTGTGAGCCCTGCAAAGGTTTCAACGGTGTGTGTCATTATCTCCGCTCAAAAAATGGGCGCCGATTAGGTGTTACCGGGTCACAGCTTAGTGGTGTTACACTTACCGTAGGGCCCACCTTGATCATATGTTGTATATCTACTCCGTCCATCCATTTTTACAGCCCATTTTAGGAGATAGTCCCAAAAATTAATCATATCCAAATCTCAAGTGGACCACACCAAAAGAAACAGTGATGATTGAATGCCTACAAAAGGCTTTTAAGGGTCATTCAACATTTTTTCCAGTGGTGTGGTGTGGTTCAACAAAGATTTGTATCTTCTTAAGTTTTGGGGATAACGTTCTTAAATGAGCTGAAAAACGGATGAACGGCGTGGATATGAAAAAAATTCATCAAGGTGGGCCCCACAAGGTAAGAGTGACGCCCACTAAGCTGTCACCGGGGTGGCAGCTAATCCGCACCCCCGAAAACTATAGCATACGAAACCCTGGGGCCCACTTTAATGTTTATTTGCTATCCAACCTATTGATAAGGTCACATGGTCATGGACGAAGGAGTTTTTAATGGTCAATCACCACAGTCTCCTGTGGTGTGGTCCACCTAAGATTATATCTACTTCATTTTTGGTCTCATGTCTTAAAATTAGCTGGAAAAATGGATGGACGGCGTGGATATACCATGCACTTGGGTCTAAGGATTAATCACATCTCATGTAGCAACGAGTCTTGATCATTATGGTTATCTAGTATAGGCTAATGGACCCCAAGATCAGTAACTTGAACTCGATCAAACTAATGTAAGTGTCACCAAAAATCTTAGTATCCATGGTACACTCACACTTGTACTTAGGGCTGAAAGTCGGGCGGGTTGGTGCTCAACCCTAACCCAACCCAAGGTTCCTATGCCTCAACCCTAACCCAACCCAACCCAATCTCGGGTTGGGAATTCTCAACCCAAGCCCAACCCAAGCAGGCTCGGTCGGGTTGATCGGTTATATACTTGCTAATATTTTCGGTATTACATTAGTTTATTATATTTCAATATAGAACTTATTTTTTTTATCTATGATTTTATTAATTATATATGTGATTATTCATCATAAAAAACTTCATTTTTTTCTTTTAAAAAAACAAGCTAAAATATAGGACAACTACTCCTTTAAAAGTCATGTGGCATAACACGCAATCTATTTGGGAGAGATAAATCCGGCATATCTAGTTAGCTTGAGTCCTTGGAAATGATGTGGACAAATGAGACCTGACATCACTAGTGTGCCTTCCACACAAACGATCCACACTCAATTATAATTTATAAGTAACTTATATATTGATCGGGTTCGGGTTGGGTCAGGCAACCCGAGACGTCAACCCGAGCCCAACCCAAGTTTTATCGGGTTAGTGTTTGTATAGCCCAAGCTTGAGATCGGACCTAATATATCCTGCCCGAGCCCAACCCAATGTCCGGTCGGTCACAGGTCGGTCGGGTTGAACTCACCCAACTTTCAGCCTTACTTATACTTGGAAAAAGGGTAAAGACATACCAACACCAAGTTGGCTCTCTATTAGTATATATTATCCATCATGGCCCAAGTCAATTACCTCAAGAAAGGATGATCGTACATCTCATCATAAAATATACATAGGTGTGTCTTACGTACTTGTTACGGTCTTGGTCTAAACAGGATATTGAGATCTATTGATCATAACTCTCCTTAGTCAATGACTGTCGTGTCCAATCTCAAGTTTTCAAGGACCACCAGATGACTCACTCCTTAACTAACCTCTATACCTATAAGTTTGAGATGATATTAAATAGTAAAGTGTATTATAATGTACAAATAAGACCCATGTCATCATGATCTATCCCATCCACATGACCAATGGATTAGGGCTCATGTTGATTTTTCAAGGGACATATTCCAATATAAATTAGTGCTTGAAATGGATGCTAATACTTAGTAACTTTCATTGACAATTACTTATGTTATTGATATATGTATCTCATCTCACATAAATCTAAGACAATTGTGTGTTTTCTCAAATACAAAGAAAAAGATAAAATATTTAGATTTGATATAGGTGGTAAATATATATTTAAAACATTCAAATCATATTGTAAAAGTGTTGACATCGTCCAACCGTACATGATGGCTTATAATCCATAGCAAAATGGAGTTGCAAAGAGAAGAAAAAAGACATTGTTGGATATGATTAGGTCATTGATGGCATATGCCAATCTCTCTACCATATTCTAACGTGACACACTATTTACAATCATCTATATTTTTAATAAAGTCTAAGTCTAAATCTATTTCTAAGGCTCCACATGAGATGTGGATTGGAAAGATTCATTCTTTAGGTTACCTATGCACTTCGAGATCTTTAGGATATGTTTTGTTGTCCACCTCATAGAAGTAAACTTAATAGCAAAATCATTGAGTGCTTATTCATCAAATACCTTGTGCATTGAAAGGGATGGTGCCCTATGTACTTAAGAGAATACATTCCAGTTCATGAGGATTGTAGATAGTGATGGGTTTTTTTTTTTTGACCTGTCGTCCTTTTGCAACTGGGATGTGCAAGTCCTTTCGTAACTAGGATGCATAAAGTCCTTTCGCAACTGGGATGCGCAAGTCCTTTCGCAACTAGGATGCAGAAAGGAGTTTCCTAAAACTATAAAAAAGGGTCCCTAGGGTTTTTCTAGGATATGTTGTGTTGATGAGAAAAACACAAGAGGGCTATCAAAGGTGAGAGAGAGGGGGAGAAAGAGAGAGAGGAAGCTTGTAGAAGGGAGGTTATGCTCGTGGAGGTGATCTACGGTGCAGTCTATATCTCAGCGCTCTTACGTCCTCGTAATCGGTGAGATCTCTCTGGTTTTCTTATTCTTTCATTGTTCATCCATTCCTGCATGAGTGAAGAAGGTTGTAAACGTTTTACTTCATAGTGGATTGTTGATCTGGACGAGGTCCCGTGGTTTTTACCTCTCTGAGGGTTTTCCACAGTAAAATTCTTTTGTGTGGTGTGTGATTGATGCATTGATTATTTTCATTGCTTTATTATCCATAATTCTGGTTTGTTCTGGAGGGCTAGATCCTAAGGTTTTGTGAAAGGCATCCCAACAAAGTGGTATCAGAGCTAAGTTCATTGAACGGGTATGATCGGTTTTGAATTATGGAAGGTGGCTCAAGGATGATCAGCCTCAATGGTTCTAACTGGACCGTATGGAAGGCTAAGATGGAGGACTTGCTTTATTGCAAGGACCTATATTCTCCAATCTTAGGCATATCAACAAAATCCAAGGATATGACTGATGATGATTGGAAGAAGACGGACCGAAAGGCGGTGGGGTTTATTAGACAATGGTTGGATGATTCCGTGTTTCACCATGTGTCTACAGAGACCTCAGCCGCTAGCCTATGGCTAAAATTACAAGGGCTGTATGAGAGGAAGACAACCGGTAATAAATTTTTCTGATAAGGCGACTTGTGAATCTCAAGTTCAAGGATGGTGGTTCTGTGGCCGAGCACATGAATGAGGTCAGCAATATAGTGAACTAACTCATCTCTATGAAGATGGTCCTGGATGATGAATTGCAGGCTTTGCTATTGCTTAGTTCATTGCCTGACAGTTGGGAGACATTGGTGGTGTCTCTAAGTAACTCCGCGCCAGACGGAAAGATATCCATGGAACAGGTAACCAGTTGTCTCTTCAATGAGGAAACAAGGAGGAAGTCTCAGGGGTCTACTCAGCAAGAGGCCCTTGTGACACAAGAACGGGGGAGAGAAAAGAACAGGAAGGGCAGGAAGGCCTGAGATAAATCAAGAGGCAAGTCGAGTAATAGAAAAGATGTTGATTGTTGGAACTGTGGCAAGAAAGGCCACTATAAACATGAATGTCGTGGTAAAAAGAACGACAAGAAAGGAAAAGGGAAGGAAGATGAATCAGATTCCACTGTGGTCGCTTCAGATGACGACGTGGTAGTTATTCTTTCTGCAGATCATGATGTATGTCTCACGGCTACGAGTCAGGACACCGACTGGGTGATAGACTCGGGAGCTTCTTTTCATGCGACTCCACACAGGGACTTCTTTACAAGCTACAAGTCAGGTGACTATGGGACTGTGAAGTGGGAAATTCTGGCGTATCAAAGATTGTGGGAGTCGGTGATATTTGTGTGAAGATCGATGTGGGCTGCACATTGGTTCTCAGGGATGTGAGGCATATCCCAGACCTTCGCCTCAACTTGATGTCAACGGGAAGGTTGGATGATGATGGCTATGAAAGCCGGTTTGCTGGTGGGCGATGGAAGCTCATCAAGGGTTCGTTGATCGTGGCCAGAGGAAAGAAGTGTTGCACCCTTTACAAGGCAAGTGTCAGTATGTGCAAGGGTGGGTTGAACGTAGCGGAAGATTCAGCTATTGACATGTGGCACAGGCGTTTAGGCCACATGAGTGAAAAAAGGCTTCAGCTACTAGCGAGGAAACAACTCCTTCCAGACGTGACAGGTACACCTCTCAAAACCTGTCTTGATTGTTTATCAGGGAAACAACATAGAGTTTCATTCATTAAAACTGCTTCTCATGTTAATAAAGAGCATACATTAGATTTGGTTTATTCTGATGTTTGTGGTCCTATGAGGACAAAAACCTTGGGCGGGGCATTGTATTTTGTCACTTTTATAGATGATGCATCTAGGAGGGTTTGGGTTTATGCTTTGAAATCCAAGGACGAGGTCTTTGGTGTGTTTAAACTGTTTTATGCTATGGTCGAGAGAGAGACAGGTAGACCATTGAAGTGCATCCGCACTGACAATGGTGGTGAATACATTGACGACTTTCACGAGTACTGCAAGTCCCTGGGTATACGGCATGAACAGACGGTTCCCAAGACCCCCCAGCATAATGGTGTAGCTGAGCGAATGAATCACACCATTGTTGAGAGAATCAGATGCATGTTATCCCATGCGAAATTGCCCAAGACGTTCTGGGGAGAAGCAATGCACATGGCGGTGCATTTGATAAACAGGTCTCCATCAGCCCCATTGAATGGAGAAGTACATGAGAAGGTGTGGACTGGACAGGATCCATCGTACAGTCATCTCAGGGTGTTTGAATGCAGGGCATCCGTTCACGTACTAAAGGACAAGAGGTCCAAGCTCGATATGAAGATTAGGCAGTGTGTGTTCTTGGGGTACGGTGATGAAAAGTTCGGTTATAGATTGTGGGATTCGACCGAGAGGAAGCTCGTCAGGAGCAGAGTTGTGGTTTTCTTTGAAGATCAGTGTATAGAAGACATTGGTAAGTCAGAGAAAAATCAGCCTAGTTCAGGTGAGCTAGAGGACACAGATCCGATTATTCCTCCCGTGGTGCCTGATGACGGGGGAGTACAACAAGGTGCAGAGGACGAGGGAGTTCCTTCAGAAGATGGACCAGGGGAGCAGCCCCCACTTGATCCACCTGTTGAGCCACAGGTGAGGAGGTCATCTAGGTACAGACAGCCGTCCAAGAGGTACTCGCCACATGAGTATATTATGCTGACTGATGGGGGAGAGCCAGAAGATTATTCTGAGGCCCTAGCCGACGAGCATAAGGGGGAGTGGTTGAAAGCTATGCAAGAGGAGATGAAATCCTTACATAAGAACCACACTTATGACATGGTGAAACTGCCTAAGGGTAAGAAAGCTTTGAGCAACAAGTGAGTGTTCAAAAAGAAGGTTGAGTAGAAGAATTCACAAACAAGGTTCAAGGCCAGACTTGTGGTGAAAGGTTTTGGTCAGAGGAAAGCATAGACTTCGAGGAGATATTCTCACCAGTGGTGAAGATGACATCCATACGGGTGTTGCTTGGGTTGGCGGCTAGCATGGATCTGGAGATAGAGCAGTTAGATGTTAAAACTGCCTTTCTCCATGGTGACCTGGAAGAAGAGATCTACATGCACCAACCAGATGGGTTCGAAGTCAAGGGCAAGGAGCATATGGTGTGTAGGCTGAGGAAGAGTTTGTATGGGCTGAAACAAGCTCCACACGACATGGTACAAAAAGTTCGACTCGTTTATGTTGAAACATGGGTATGACAGAACGGAGTCAGACCACTATGTGTTCACGCACAAGTTCTCATATAGTGATTTCTTAGTTCTGCTATTATACGTTGATGACATGCTCATCATGGGAAAAGACATCAAGAAGATCGACAGGCTGAAACAGGAGTTGGGCAAGTCTTTTGCGATGAAAACTTAGGCCCGGCTAGACAGATCTTAGGAATGGAGATAACCCGTGACAGAAACAGCAGGAAGCTCTGGCTGTCACAAGAGCGGTATATTGAGAAAGTCCTAGAGCGGTTCAATATGAATGCAGCGAAGCCGGTCAGTACTCCACTAGATGGTCACTTCAGATTGAGCGACAGACAGTGTCCTAAGACAAAGACAGAGGTGGAAGAGATGCAGAAGATACCCTACGCGTCAGCTGTAGGAAGTTTGATGTATGCTATGGTGTGTACACGCCCAGACATAGCATATGCGGTTGGTGTTGTCAGCCGGTATCTTGCAAATCCTGGCAAAGAGCATTGGGCAGCGGTGAAGTGGATATTGCGGTATCTAAGAGGCTCGTCCAGGTTGAGCTTATGCTATGGTGATGGTAAACTTGTGTTAGAGGGCTACACAGATGCAGATATGGCAGGTGACATAAACTCCAGGAAGTCTACATCGGGGTTCATGTTCACGTTTGCAGGGGGAGCGGTTTCTTGGCAGAGCAAGCTACAGAAGGTCGTAGCATTGTCGACGACAGAGGCCGAATACATTGCAGTCACAAAGCATGTAAAGAGATGCTTTGGATGAAAGGTTCCTACAGGAACTTAGCCTAAAGCAGGAGGAGCATGGGTCTATTGCGATAGTCAGAGTGCTATACACTTGAGCAAGAATCCAAGTCAGCATTCCAAGTCAAAGCACATAGAGATTCGGTATCACTGGATCAGGGATACTTTGGAACAGAAGGTGTTACAGCTTGAGAAGGTCCACACGGATGATTATGGGTCAGATATGATGACCAAGTCCTTGCTCAAGGGCAAGTTTGAGGTTTGTAGAAACCTGCCTGGCCTAAAGAAGGTGAATCCCTCTTGGGTCAAAAAGGGAGAGATTTGATGGGTTTTTTTTTGACCTGTCGTCCTTTCGCAACTGGGATGGGCAAGTCCTTTTGCAACTGGGATGCATAAAGTCCTTTCGCAACTGGGATGCACAAGTCCTTTCGCAACTAGGATGCGGAAAGGAGTTTCCTAAAACTATAAAAAAGGGTCCCTAGGGTTTTTCTAGGATATGTTGTGTTGATGAGAAAAACACAAGAGGGCTATCAAAGGTGAGAGAGAGGGGGAGAAAGAGAGAGAGGAAGCTTGTAGAAGGGAGGTTATGCTCGTGGAGGTGATCTACGGTGCAATCTATATCTCAGCGCTCCTACGTCCTCGTAATCGGTGAGATCTCTCTGATTTTTTTATTCTTTCATTGTTCATCCACTCCTGCATGAGTGAAGAAGGTTGTAAACTTTTTACTTCATAGTGGATTGTTGATCTGGACGAGGTCCCGTGGTTTTTACCTCTTTGAGGGTTTTCCACGTAAAATTCTTTGTGTGGTGTGTGATTGATGCATTGATTATTTTCATTGCTTTATTATCCATAATTCTGGTTTGTTCTGGAGGGCTAGATCCTAAGGTTTTGTG
>JAJHSJ010000011.1:10950677-11021600 GCA_021015155.1 Magnolia officinalis
CATCATGGTGGGCCCACAGAGTTTATACAATAGGCAATACCATACCCCAGTCTGATATTTTTCTTTAATAAAAGCTTATTTCAAATTAAGAGATTTTCTTTTTAAATTTTCCTATGGTAACACCTACTTCACCTTATAACTAGGGCTGTCAAATGGGCCTGACCTGGGGTAGGCCTTGACCCCAATTTTGAACTATTTGGGGCTGGCCTATTCAAAATTCTAATGTTTCAGGCCTGGGCCTGAACCATTGACAGCCCTACTTATAGTGCAGGTTCCCCACTCTGGTCCACCACCAGGAACTTGTATTATTGTAAGAATTTCAAAATATCTATAGATTTTAAAATATTGCATTTTTATTGTAATATTAACTTAGAAAATAGAAAAGCCGTAAAGAATTTGCTAGATAAATATACATCTAAATTTTAAATTATTTAATAGTTAATAATAATTATTTTTATTTTGAGAGAAATTTTTCTTAAAAAACCTCAAAATTTGAAAATCTTTTAAGAAATTTCCATGTTGAGAAATTGGACAATGAGATTTTTCACTACAGGGGTACCTTCGCTATAGGTGATGAGTTTCTATATTACCATGCAAGATAGGCGGAGATTTCTTTAATAGCTTCATTTGGCTGTAACTTCCAAAAAAAAATAGTTTTTCTATAAAAATAATTGGCCTGTTTTGGAAATCTAATCCAATTGGTTTTATATAGGGGTGTACACGAACCGAGCTAGCTCGGTTAGTGCGCTCGACTCGACTCGAAAAAGCTTGATTCGACTCGGTTCGAAGCTGAGTTCAAGCCGAGTCGAGCTGATTTTTTTAGCTCGAAAATGAGTTTGAGCTGGCCCCAGCTCGACTTGACTCGACTCGGATCGAACCCAGCTCGAATTGAACTTAGATAGAACTAGTTTGGTGACTCAGTTACTTTGATATTGATGTTGCTCACCAAGTGTTTGATTAAATGATTCAACCAAGTGTGGCTGGTGGCAAGGAAGGTATGTATATGAAACAAATACCCTTTTTTCTGAATTTTTATGTTGCTGGGAAGGTATTTGATAAAATACCTTTAAAAAAATTTGTTGTTGTTTTACAAATAGTGGGATTTTGAAGGTGCAATCCAGGTGTTTGTGGAAATGTCGCATAGGCGAACTCGGCTCGATCTTGGCTCGAACTGGCCCGAGCTGCTGACTGAACCGAGCCGAGCTGGCCAATCAGGCTTGAGGACCGAGCCGAGCCGAGTTCAAGCTAAGGTCAGCTAGTGGCCGAGCCTAGTCAAGCTGAGGCCAGCTCGACTCAATTCGGCTCGATGTACACCCCTAGTTTTATAGGCTTTTTAGTGCTTAGACAAGTGAGAGATCAAATGAGAGTTGCACAAGTGTAACCGGACAAACAACACAAAAAGAGGTTTGGCTCAAAAACCGTGCTTAGGCATCAAATGCCCATTTTGAAAGTGCATTTAAATAGGCTCTTGAAGTAGAGCAAGCAGACCTATTCTTGGCACAACTTGACTGAAAAAAATCCAAATGCAAGTGAACATAGTCCGTCAGATCTTGATCCAATCCTATCCGTAACTGGTCCCAGGTGCATCCAAATTGAATAAATTCATTCCGGATAAGAAGACATTGCCGTTTGAATTGTGAACCATAAATCAGCCATAACATTTAATTCACAAATCGTTACGGGATGCACCGTAAGCAAGTCGTGTCAATCCATTTCGTGAGAAAATATTTCCTTCCATTTCAAAATTACAATTTAAGAAAAGTTTACTATTTTTAGTAAGTTTTAATTAGGACGTATCTTCTTTATCTTAGAGTTTTAGTATATGTAGTCTTCTTGAAAATTATTTCTAATTATGCTAGAAATCATCTGATATAAGTAAATTAAGACCCTTTTTTTAAAGTAAAATTTAATATGTCAAGTAAATTCTAGTTTAGTCGAATTAGAACTCATAATTAAGATTTTATTTCTTTCTTTACAAGTGACGTAATTGAAAAGTTTGAGCATTATTGATTAATAAAATTTTAAAATTTTCTTTTTATCTTGTGAGTTCACGAATAATCTTGTGGATTCAAAGTTTTGCATTCTTGAGGTAGACGTTAATCTTACTTCTTAGCTCTAAACCTATCTTATGCTCCAGTTTTTATGAGTAACTAAAATTAAAAAATAAAATAAATAAATAAACCTAAAACTAATGAGAGCAACAATCTTAAGGCCACTTTTAGTGAACACTTAAGGTCTCACCTACAACTAGTTGTAATTTTATAAATGCGACTAGCTAGGGCATGTTGGCTGTAACAGCGATATATGTATGCATCAAACCAATTTATTATGGTTGGCCCATAATGAAAATGAGATGCCCCAAAAATCATGATGGTCCACTCATCAAGTGGGCAGTTGTACATTATTTTCTATCATGTGGTCCAATTGATAATTATTTCGCCATGATTCTGGCCCATCCAATTTTCATGATGGGCAACCTTGTTGGATGAATTAGATGACATACATAGACCATGGTGGGCTTGCTTGTGAGATGGCTCATAATTTTATAATGGGGCATCAAGATGGCAACTAGGTGCTTGCTTTTGAGACCTTTGAAAATGAGTTCATCTCATTTTAGTTGGGGATTAGAAATATTCATGATGACTTATGATTTATATAAACTATGATCTTTAATTTATATGAACTTTCCTATCTGGTAGTTAATATGCAGATGTTGGGCCGATAATTGGTTTATCCAAGTCATTGATCTGATTATCCTAACCATCAAATCTTTTGTATTTTCTCTATTGAACATGGACTTTTGGTAAATTTCTTCTTAACCGTTTATTTAGATGCCAATAACAGAAAGGCAAGCATTGACCGATTGATCTTTTAGGCACCGTTCATCCACGATAACGACTGTCGGAACTATGGATTGGATCAGTCAACCATGAGCCTCCACATGTATGGATTAGGTACCAAACATGGACCGGCCTTAATATATAATTATTATTGACTAAAATGAGATGAAAGTAGCGACCAAACAGAACCCATAGAAAAAAAAAAAAAAAAAAAAACAACAACAACAAATAAAAAATAATAATAAATAAATTAAAGCATCCAAATACTTTAGATTTGGTTTCCCAATAGATGTAAGTTGTAAGTAGAGTTGGGCATGGGATGACTCGAATCGGCATATTCGACTAGTCCGATTCGATCTAAACCGAGCAGGTGAGTTGATCTTAACTAAGTAGACTTCATCCAATCCGAACTCAAATTGAGTTGAGTTTGGGTGACCCAATAACTCAACTCAACTCGACCCAAAATCTGACTCAATACTGACTTGACTCGATACAAAACCTGACTCGTATATTAGAAGGAAAAAAAAAAAAACATAGATTTGACATTTCATATCTGAGATGCCGTGTAGCTGATAGAGGCTACAATTCCAACAAGTGTACTTAGGTTCTGAGCTGTGATTTCAGCCTGCGGATACCCATTGTACCCGACCTAACTCGATGCTGACTTGACCCGACTCAGTACCTGTGATCCGGACTTGGTCCAGACGAGACTCGGACTCAGATCAAGTCAAGCATGCTAGACTCGGCCAAGCCAGGTCGAGCCAGGTCAACCCTAAATTGATCCAACTTGACTCGATGCCCAGCTCTAGACTTAAGGATCTCTATATAATTCTTGCTGAGAGTTGCAATAAATGGAAGGTCTAAATTAATAATTTGGACCACCTACATGGCATGTATGGTCTAAATTAATAAGCTTTTTTGAGCCGGGCTCAGGCTGAATTATTTTGGCCCATCACGGGCCTAAGTAGGGCTCAGGCTTATGTTAATCAATGTGAGCCGGGCTTTAACAAAGCTTGACTCAGCCCATTAACACCTCTAAAAAGGTTACAATGCATAGGGATGTATTTTAGCAAACCTCAGCCCACACATGTCTATAAGGTATACAATCTACACACCATCATAGCCGCCAGCATGGCAGATAATTGCAATATCCAAGCCATCCACCATGTGAGTTAGACTGTGTGATGTTCCCCCACCACTTCTTAGGGGCACATGAGTTTTGGATTAAGCTTATATTTGTGTTTTCCCTTCATTGATGTCAGTGCGACCTTATCAACAGGTTGGATGAGAAATAAACATCATTGTGGCCCTAGGATGATTTCAACGGTGGATGTCATTATTCCCATCCCCACTGTTTCCTCCTATGGTGTGGTCCACTTGATTTTTGGATATGCCTCAATTTTGAGCTCATGCCCTAAAATGAGCTGGAAAAACAGATGGACGGCATGGATCAAACACATAGATCATGGCATCCTGTCCAATGTTTGCACGTGTGCGCTGTGTACATGAGCTGCCTTATATTCGGGTGTGGACTCACATAGCACTTGTAAAGGACCTTCACCAACTACGAAAAGCTAGTGTTTGCCTGCAAAAGAGATGGCTGACTTAAGGTACGGTACGATAAAGGGGGTTGGAGAATGTGGGTCCCATTACTCAACCTAAAAAGGTAAAAGATCCAAAAATAATTAATAAAGATGGTGCTGAAAACCATGGTTGTTGGATAGGTGAGGTCCACTATAAATTCCCCATGACCCAAAAATAACTATGATAGGGTAACCACAGACATATCATTAAGGATATAGGAAATGGACTTTTAAGAGTAAATGAATCCAACCATCCATTCTACAAAATCATATTTAAAAGGTTATACTAGAAACCCAATTGAATCTGAGTTCTTGTGCCGAGTCCAGTCGAGCCTGAGTTTTTATGAGCCGTTTTAAGTATAATCATGTTTTTTCGGAGTTTTGACTGAGTCATGGCCCGAATGAGTCTGGGTGAAATCTGCTTGAACCGAGTTGACTCAACCAGATTGAGTTAATTCTTTCAGAGTTTTTAAATTGTGGTCATGATCAAGGTTTTAAATCTGTGCCATCGATACAGCCCCTTATCGTATCGGGCTGTTTTGGGCCGTTACAAATACGATGATACTTTAAAACATTGGTTGTGATCATCTGATCAGAGTGACATGTGGGCCCCCTTCTATCCAATGGTTCAGGAGTGACCAGCTCAGCTTGGTGGGACCCATCTTGGGTTGGCTTCAGGTCTAATTTTTGGGCCCAGTAACTGAATGGATTGGATGTGATCATGCATCTTTCTAAAGATCTAATAGCTAGGCCCGGACCCACCTGACTTATTTAATATTGGTGAGCAGAATATTTAAAGTGTGGGCCCATCCTGGCCAGAGCTATAGAATTATGCTTGGGCTTCTTTGTATGTCTTTAGATCCACACCGTTGATCTTTTGGGCTCTATGATGGATGGTTTGGCTCTTGTTGGACAATCCTGACGAGCTAGCTAGCCTATTCAATGTGGGCATTTTGTTGACTTTTTTTCACTGCAATCCAGTGAGATGATATGGATCGTCCCATGCTCTGATCTTCGGATACTGATTTTTCAAGATGGGGCCACACGATGAATGGATGAGATTCCAAATGCATGTGAGAATGGTAGAAAGAACAGTAATCTTAATGTGAATGTTGAATTTCTTAGTTGAAATATAGCGGAACAATAAGGGCCTTTTGAAAATTTAATTCAATACATTCAACTATTGCAATAATTTTATATTTCATAGTTAATATAAATCATATATAGGGGTGTACACTGAGTCGAACCAAGTCAAGCTGGCCTTAGCTCGACTCGGCTCGGCCGATAGATGACCCTAGCTCAAACTCAATCCTCGAGCTTGACTGGCCAGCTCGGCTCAGTTCGGTCAGCAGCTTGAGCCAGTTCGGGCCAAGATCGAGCCAAGTTTGCCTGTGCAACATTTTCACAAACACATAGACTACACTTTCAAAATCCTTCAAAATCTCACTATTTTACATGCAACAACATGGTTTTACAGGTATTTTATCAAACACCTAAGCAACATAAAAATCAAGAAAAAAAAAAAATAGGTATTTATTTCATATACATACCTTCCTTGCCACCAGCCACAGTTCGTTAAGTCATCTCATCAAGCAATTGGTAAGCAACATCAATATCAAAGTAACCGAGTCACCGAACTAGTTGGATCCGAGTTCGATTCGAGTTGGGTTCGATCCGAGTCGAGTCAAGCTGGGGCCAGCTCGAACTCATTTTCGAGCTCAAAAAATCAGCTCAGACTTAGCTCGAACTCAGCTTCAAATCGAGTCAAATCGAGCTTTTTCAAGTTGAGTCAAGTGAGCTAACCGAGCTAGCTCAGTTTGTGTATACCCCTAATCACATATCTAAGTGGGAAGTTATGTTGACAATAAAAATAAAACTTATCTTCCACACCTTACAAACCTAGAAACTTAACATGGGAGAAGATTTTTTTTTTTTTTATATGCGTTAGTGAGGAGACTAATTTTATTTAAAAGAATGAAAGCTGAAGGGAGTCTCCACATTGAAAGAGTTCATATCTCTCTAAAATAATATGCATACATAGTATAATCTAAGGTGCATTGACATTTACATATTAAAAAATTTTATTATTACTATTGGGCCATCAATATACTTAATTCAAATATCCAATGGTCAATACATTTGATCAATCTAAATTATTGATTGTGTAAGCGCACCTAATTGAGGTCTTACATCCTCTCTTTGACAACAATGATCAATGTTGTTATGGGTAAAAATGGACTGGCTAAAGAGAAGAAGTCAACTCGGACATCTATACGGGACACGAGGTCGACTAGCACCGGTCATGACCAATGAGCTCCTCAATGGCTAAGGAAGATCTCCTCTGCCGAAGAGAGGTCAGTCACCTAGTACGTATGAAGGCAGGTCGGCAGGTCGACCATCTATCCAATGATAAGGGGAGGCTCAAACCTTATCTGAGTATCCAAGTTGGTCAAGACCACCTCGAACTCTTGATTCGACACCCCACAACATATTTCATCCGAAATCTATTAAGGAAATGAGCTCGGCTTCACTGCCCTAACATAAATATGAGGGTAGGTCGACAATCTACACGATACAGAAAGAAGGGTCCGGGCTTACCAGAGAATGCAGGTCGACATACTAACCCCCTGGTCAGGTCGGCCTCGGCCTCCTACTGCGAACCGCCCCGGTTCTTATTAATCAGGTCTTATCTGAAAGACCAACCCGAGATCACTGTCGAAGATCTTGAGGACAGATCTTCACCAAGGATCTCAGGAGATCATCCTGACACATTCGGGACTCGATTCCCTCTACAGTACGTCCCTACGAAATAGGGAGATCTCATCTACATCACCGCCTCTCCTTAACTATAAATAGGAGCATCTCCTCCTTCTGCGAGCCGCCCCCGGTTCCTATTAATCAGTCTTATCCGAAAGATCAGCCCGAGATCTCTGCCGAAGATCTTGAGGGCAGATCTTTGCCAAGGATCTTAGGAGATCATCCCGACACGTTCGGGACTCGATTCCATCTACCGTACGTCCATACTAAATAGGGAGATCTCATCTACATCACTGCATCTCCTTAACTATAAATAGGAGTATATCTAATGATGAAAGGTACACACAATTTTAAGTATAAAACTTTGTTTACGACTAAACCCAGATTTCCTACCCGACTTAGGCATCAGAGGGTCCCTTACCATAGCCAAGGTCTCCTTTGTCTGCTCTTTGTGCTGGTACTCAAAGGTCCAGGGAAGGTTACCCAGATTTCTACATCAACAAATGTTTTTAAAACATTATATAAAATATATTTATTAATTTGAAATCTTTTAATGGGTGCCCACTAAATTATAAAATCATTATCGTTAAATAACATGAGCAATATTTCTTAAATACTGTTTATTAAGACTAATGTTGAATCATAGTAATCTTCGTAACATTTAATCTTTTCAAAGTGAGATGAATTACGGTCACGAATACCAGTAATCTCAACAAACATAAATCAAAGACATGAAAGTATGGTATGGAGATCCCACGCATATTTTGATCACGCTTACTTCTTAATAGGTGGTCCAAATATCCTTGTTAAGAGTTATATATGTCTTCAATGAGGCCCAAAATTCTACTCAATAAAAAATGTACACCATGAAGGGGAAGAATAAAAATAAATTATACAACATAATCATGAAAATTGAAAATAAATGAGAGCTTTAAATGTTTATAAATAAATCGGATTAAATTAAAACTTTCACTAATAAAATATTTATCTAGATCTACAACTCCTATACATATATTCTTTATATAGTATTGTGTTATAATAAGAGCTTTAGTGTGTTTATCCACTATCTTCTATTTTAAACAATGAGTGATATAAATACTCAATGGTTTCGTACTCTCGCCTTCACAATAAAATACTTTATGTCAATGTGCTTTTTCATGGATGAATTTTCTTCATCATTAGAGAATTTAACTACAACTATATTATAAACTTCACAATGTTCTCGAGATCTAACATGTAAATGAAAACTTTGAAGTAGAAAATCTTTTTAAAATCAATACCTCCACACTTATTAAATTTATTGGCAACCAATTTAATTTTTTATATTACACTTATAGTCTCGTTTGCAACCAATTAACTTAAATCTTTTTTTGTAATAAAATAATATTTTAAACTTTGTTGTCATTTATTGCTTTTAATTCATCATTCATGATATTATCCATTGGGTAGAGTTAGCGCTTCCACTATTTTTAGTGCCATTATAAAGGCTAGCATTCTTACTCTCCCCAATCCTAAAGACCCAACTTAAACATAACAGTTTGATGTCTATTATTTTATCTTAACCTAACTTGAAACTTACATCCAAAGGCCTAATGGATACCTAAACTTGATTTGAACCAGGTCTAGGTATTCAAGAACTAGACTCCACCCAGAGGGACTCAGAACCCAATTAACTAGAAAACACTGCTTTCACATGAGGGTGCCCATTTGTCCTACTCAAGCCTAGGGTTAGCCCAAGCTAGGCCCCCTTGCTAAAAGGGCTAAGAATTGTTTGTCCAAACCTTACCCATGACCGATTACCCTCTGGCTTGGCTAGACCATTAAAATTTTCATCGAGCCTAATCCCACCTGGCCTGACCCACTGAGTTGTAAATACGACTAACTCAACCCAACTAACCTTACTCAGGTTTAAGAATGAAATATAACACTAAAGCTATGCACAAGCTATTCTATGGATTTTATTTTTTTTATATACTCCAATTCACACACTCCACATTGATACTCGAACCCATGACCTCAGTGTTGAAATACATTGTGTCTACCGCTCAGACATGAGTAGAGACCAAAGTTTAAGTCATCTCAACTGAAACCCAGCCCATTTATTTAATGGGCCATATTTTATCATGGCCAAACCCACCTCAAAAGTAGGTTGTGTGAGTTCTCTACCATCACACCAATGAGTGCGACTTGACTGTGACCCATCACCATTGATGTGGGTAAGACACAGACCATAGGTCTACCTCAATGTATTAATTGTATATCTATTACGTCTATCTGTTTTCCAACTTATTTTAAGGATATGGTCCAACTTAATTGTACAAACTTCAGACTTCAGGTGGACTACACCATAGGAAACAGTAGTTTGAACACCCCCCGTTGAAAACTTCCCAGCATTGACTGCAATGTCTAATGACCATCCATCCTTTTGATAAAGTAATGCAGACTTAGATTAAAGGAAAAAAAAAAAAAAAACAAATATCAGCTTGATCCAAAACTTTTGTGGCCCACAGAGGCTTTTAATGGTCAATAACCACTGTTTCCTATGGTGTGGTCCACCTGAAATTTGTTTCTGCATCAGTTTTGGGATCTTTGTATAAAATAAACTGGAAAAACTGATAAACGGTGTGGACATACGATTCATATAATGAGGTAAGCCCCTACGGTCAGGGTCTCACATGCATTGCTGGTTCCGGGGCCACAATCTCTTTCTTTCAAAAGTGGGATTTTTACTTACAAAATTCATCATTAATTTGCAATCTACCAAACAATGCCTCTATGGAACTAAATTCCAACGGATGATTTCGTGCGGATGGCAGTACCAAAATACCCTCATTTTGTCTTTTTCTTGAAAAGATAGTGAAGTGGAGATTGTGGGGCCCACATGGCATGTACATAGCATCCAATCCGTCTAACATATAAAACCCACTGTGATTTTATCACCACCCAAAAATCTACCAAATCAAATCATTATATGAGATGCAAATAAGTTTTAATTTTTTTGAGTGGTGTATATTAGTTTTTATGGTTTGGCCCATCATACCGTTTGATCTGCCAGAATTTTGGTCCTTAAGATAATCATGTTATGGTGCATCTATTGGACGGATTGGATGTCCCACATAATACTCATGGGCTTCACAATTTTCAATTCACCACTTCTTAAAGAAAAACTTAAAGGAGCTTTGTGTAATTTCGGTTGATGGAGGCATTATTCCGTAAAATCCAAAATTTCCCTTAAAATTTTGTAGTTTTTTAGAGATATTTTTGAGAAATTTAGCAGAAAATAAAATTACAAAAAGTATTTATTGTTAGTTAATAAATTATTTTTAAATAAGAGCAACTCTCAAGTCCAACCGATTGGACTATAAGTTATGGTCCACCTAACGTATAACTTTCAACCTGTTAAGTGGATGCCAGATCCAACACATTCAATAGCTTGGCCCCACCATGACTATCATAGTTGACATAAATCAATCCTATCCACTAATGAAGTGGGCCACACCATAGAAAAAAAATCCAGCCATTGATAAATAGAAAAATGCAAGTGTGGATATTGATGATTTTTCAGCCCTAACTTGTGGTCGAATCTGTTGGAATTAGACTTTATAAAATACGCATTCGAACTACTAAATAAATCTCCATTAATCTCATTACTGATTATCGTGAAAATATCGGGAGATTTTCAACATCCCGGCTGTATTCACATATCCAGGAAGGGGATTTTCAACTCTGTGGGGTCCACAGTGATTTATTTATTTGATCAAATCCGTCCATCCATTTTAACAGATAATTTTAGATCTTTATCCTAAAAATGAATCATATCCAAAGTTAAAGTGGACCACACTACAGGAAACAGTGTGAATTAAACATCTATCGTTGAAAAACTCTTGGAGACCACAGAAGTTTTAGATCGAGCTCATTTTTGTGTTTAGCTTCATCCATGTCTGTGCGATCTTATGAACATCACTGTGGCCTTAGGAAGGTTTCAACGGTGGAAATTATTATTCCCACTGTTTCTGTGGTGTGGTCCACTTGAGCTTTGGATATGCTTCAATTTTGGGATCAACCATTAAAATGAGCTTTAAAAACGGATGGACGGCGTGGATAAACCACATACATTCACTGTGGGTCCATGCAGGGGGCTCTGTGGGCCCATCGCAATTTATGTGTTTTATCCACACCGTTCATTTAGTTTTCATATTATTTTAGTAACAAGGTAGACCCAAGGCTCGAGTCCATGTGACCTTATGTAAAGGTTAGATGACAAATAAAACTAACGGTGAGCCTAGGCCGGTTTGAGCAGTGGCTGTCATTATCGGTTCTACTTCCTGCTTGTGGTGTGGTCCACTTAAGTCTTACTACTTCTTTTAGAATGGTCCACTTAAATTTTGGATCTGCTTATTTTTGGGTTTGTACCTTAAAATGATATAGGAAAAATAAATGGACTCGGTGATGGATCCCACACAGAACTGAGTAGTCCAGGTAGGGCTGTACACGGACCAAGTTAGCTCGGTTAGCTCGCTCGACTCGACTCGAAAAAGCTTGATTCGACTCGGTTCTAAGCTGAGTCAAAGTAATTTTTTGAGCTCGAAAAAATTTTGAACTGAGTTTGAGCTTGCCCAAGCTCAACTCAACTCGGATCGAACCCCAACTTGAATCGAACTCGGATCGAACTAGTTCGGTGACTCGGTTACTTTGATATTGATGTTGCTCACCAAGTGTTTGATGAAATGACTCAACGAAGTGTCGGCTAGTGGTAAAGAAGGTATGTATATGAAACAAATATTATTATTTTTTCTTGATTTTGATGTTGCCTGCAAGGTGTTTGATGAAATACTTGTAAACAGTTGCTGCTGTTTTACATACAGTGAGAAATTGAAAGTACATAGCACATGTTTATCAAAATGCCACAGAGGCTCGATTTTGACTTGAACTTGGCTTAAACTGGCCCAAGCTGAGTTCAAGCTAGGGTCAACTAGTGGCCAAGCTGAGTCGAGCTGAGCCAGGCTCGACTCGGTGTACACCCCTAGGTCCAGGCGGTGGTAGGATGCAATCCGCTTCTCAATCAGGAGTTGTTACATGGGACGCAGATTTCCTGCGAGAACCTTTCCGAGGAAGTTCCTTCAATGGGATGCTAATTGGGGCCCATTGTGATGTTTGTGAGAAATCAGCTCGGTCATCTATTTTTCTGGATATTTTAGGGCAAGAGACCAAAAACTCAATGCATCTTTTTCTTATTCTTTTTTTTTTGTTAGCTTGTTAGTACACAACGCTGTCAGTTCACACTTCACTATTAGCCACCCCAACTAGGGATCGATACCAAGACCTCAGCGTTGAAACAAAAACTCAGCGCATTTATACAAGAGGAAACAGTGAGTATTTAGTGACCACCATTGAAATTTTTGTATGGCCACAAGTTTCATATTAGGCTAGGATTTTTGTGTTTTCACTTCGCCCTAATGAGAATGACCTTATAAACGGTTTGGATGGCATATAAACATCAAGGTGGAGCCCGAGAAGGTTTCAGCCAGATTTTTGGTCTCTTGTACCAAAATGTTCCGAAAAAACCGATTTTCAAAGTGAATTTCTAACAAACATCACGGTGGGCCCCACTAGCATTGCATCCATTGTGGTTAAGTTTCATGAGACTCACTATGATGTATGTGTTGTATCACACATGAAATAGTGGAAATTGAATGCTTACCATTAAAAACTTCTAGGGGTCATGGATATTTTAGATCAAGCTTATACATGTGTTTTCCCCTCATGTTTGTATTAACTTATAAACAGTTTGAATCTCAAATAAATATCATAATGGACCGAGGAAGGTTTTAATTGTGAGTGTCACTCCCACTACTATTTTCTGTGATGGGTCCCTTTATTTTTTAAAATTCCTTATTTTTTGACTCATGACATAAAATGTTCTCTCCAAGTAGATAGTTGTAAATATAACACATGCATCATGATGGGGCCATAGAACTTGGTGAGGTCACATCAGTAACAAATCTCAACTATCCATCTGTAGACACCCCACCCAAGCTAATATCTTGATTTTGTTAAGACAATCCGAGAACCATGATTATATCCTAAAACATAACCCTAATCTTAACCTGAGCTATCATGATTCAATCCAGACAATGTCCAGAACCGATCCATTTATCGAGTCACTTTCGGGTAACAATCGAGCCAATTTCAAGCCATTCTGAGCCAAATATCCAAAACGAACTTTGTTTCACTCTAAGGACCCAAAAAGGACTCACCAGATGAATTTCGAGGGAAACCGTACCGAGGTGGTAATCCGATTACCGCCGGCGGTAGTCAAATTACCGCTTCCTCCCAGAAAACGTGCACGGAGCCAGTCACACGAGTTCCGGACTCAACCAGGTCCGGGCGGTAGTCGGACTACCGCTGGCGGTTGTCGGATTACCGCCGGCGGTGATCGGAGTTCCGCCGCGTGCGGTCTGAGCAGGGACAGCTGTCCCAGCGTCCAAAGTCAACTTTCCTATACATTTACCCTCCCCATCTTCACTATTTACCGTTTTACCAGCCCCTTTAGCCAATGGGAGCATGCCATGTGGCATCTCTCTCCTCTCCACCAATCACCATATGCCACATCAGCATTTACCCTCCTCTTATCCTTTATTTACCAAACAACCATTGGAAAGGGCTATAAATAGCCCTCTCCCCTTTCATTTTCACCATATATGGATGAGAGCCACCAAGGGAGGGAGAGAGTGAGAGAGAAAGAGTGAGAGAAAAGAGAGAGAGAGAGAGAGAGAGAGAGAGAGAGAGAGAGAGAGAGAGTGGGAGAGAGAGTGAAGGAAGGGAAGGAGCTCCCAAGCCTTCAAGCCCAAATTTTTCAGCCATCTCCCAGCCTTCACCTCATCCCCTTCCAACCCATAAGCTTAGCCCAGAATGATCATGGTTCAGTCTGTATTCTAGCCTACTCAAGAATCAAGCCAAAGATCCATCATCCTACAAGCATTCATCATGACATCTACTCCCTTCTCAACCCCCCTGCTTCTCTAGATCTCTAGTGGACGTATGCTCTGTGACCTGCCGTACATCGGATCCTGTCACATCAGAAATTCCTAGTGATCTAGTCCACTTTTCTTATCTCTATGCATAAGCATCATCGCATCCGCCCTCTAGACACATTGTCGGACGTATGCTCTGTAGCCTGCCGAAATCTCGGATCTTGCTACATCAGAAATCCCGTGTGACTAGTCCTATCATGACCATAACATCACCATCATCCCTTGAGATTATTTTACCACACTAAGTTGAGACCGTACACTTGTACAGGCAGAGAGGGTGCCTAACACCTTCCCTCTTTGCAACCGAGGTCCCTTACCCGGAATCCCGGATCATAGACCAGGAGTCAATCTAAGGTCGGAGAATCTTCGGATTTCTTCAACCTTATGTATTCCGTGGTTCTAGCCGACCGCGGGATTTTGAGATCATTCGGCTAGTGGCGACTCCAACAATCATAAGTCAGCTTAATCACCCCTAGCATCACCACTCCCCCAACATTTTATAGTAACAACGTGAACAACGTGGACGCCGACTTTTCAGTGTCTACAGAATGGCGACTCCACTGGGGACAAGTCTAGAACGCACTAGCTGAGACCCGACTTAACAACGTGTGGTATACTAATCTCAAGGAACATACATCAGCGCATTCATGCAAAAAAAAAATCTCTTTGGCTTATACTTGTTTAGGCAAAGATTCAAACCATGACCACTCGATCCCGTGCAGCCATGACTTCTCAAGCGACCCATGAAGAAGAGCCGGCACCCCAACCAGCTCCTGAAATATCCGCACCTGCACCCGCACCCACACCCATGCCTGCACCCGTATCCTTGCCAATAGCTCCGACAGATTTGCCAGTCAATGCCACCACACAAGAGCTATTACTTCGAACAATGCAAGAGCTATTGCTTCGCTTAGTGCCAAGTGCCACATCGAATACACAAATGACCCAGCCTAGTGTGCAGAACAGCTCACTCCCTCAAACTCCTTTTGCCTTCTCTCTCATTCCTCCAGCAAATCCTGTGCTCCCTCTCCCAGAAGAATCAGCACAAGACCAACAATAGCAAGCAATCGGGAGCAACCCTCCCCCACATCTTTACTCAACACATCACAACAATCCGGTCAAGCACATGCAAATCACAGACAAGAACTGGCGGATGCCCATGAAGGGGGTCAGTTTCGAGTCCAGCTCACTCCCCCTAACGGGAGTAACATCCCGGAATTGGCAGATACCCCAGGCGGGAGCCATTTCCGAACATCCCACCCTCCTCTGAAAGGGAGTGGTGTTCAATTCCAGCTACCTCCCACCACCAGGAGTCCACCTTCTTTCCATCAAACCCCCATTCTGGATCCATATGAAGAAGAAGCAGCACAGGCCCTACAGCAAAGGGCAAGATACCTGCAGCAAAGTAAGTCAGAGATCGAGGACAAATGATGCAAAACCAGCTTCAAAGACAACAAGGAGTGGATCACCCATCCACCAAGTTCAGGGACCTCTGTCCCTTCCCAGACGCCCGGGTACCTCCAAATTTTGAGGTACCAAAGTTCAAAAGGTATGACGGTAGTGGGTGCCCCACAGCACATTTAAAAGCCTTTTGTGGGGAGCTCAATGCGATAGCAGGGAATGATGGAGCGTTGATAAGACTTTTCCAGAAATTCCTTAAAGGTGACGCTTTGGATTGGTACACCTCATTAGATAGCCACCAAATCAAAACCTGGAAAAAACTTTCCCAAGCATTCATTGACAGGTTCTCATACAACCTGAACATGGCTCCAAGGAGAGCTGACTTGGCTGCCCTGAGGCAAAAAAGTGATGAATCTTTATCAGCATACATAGGACGATGGCGAGCCATGACAGCTCGAATGAGAAACCCCATCGACGACGAAGAGCAGATATCCATGATTGTACATTCAGCACATCCCAGCATTTCAGGATATCTGATCTCGTATCCATATGTAGACTTCTCCCAACTCATCCGAGCCGGAGAACAAGTAGAAGCTGGGATCAGAGCTGGAACCATTTCCCCATGGCCACATCAGACCCCCTCAATCAAAAGAAACAAAGTCGAGGGGAAACCTGTTGGATATGGGAATGGAAACAGCACTGCTCCCGTGCAGCGTACTTCTGAAGTTAACAACATCGTCGCTAACACTCAAGGCAACCAGTATGCTCCACCACCAGAGCCATGGCAGGACAGGCAATACCAGCCACAACAGAATAGGCAGTACCAACCCCAGCAAACCCAACAAGGATATCAGGCATAGTCATCCCAACAGCAATCACAACAGCCTAGGGGAAATGCGCAAGGACCATACAAGCAAGGAATGTTAGGGAGGAAGTTCACTCCATTAGCACAATCATACAGCCAAGTGCTAACAATGCTCATGCAAAAGCAACTGTTAACACCCCTCCAACCTCGACTTCCACCTAATCCCTTGCCACCTGGTTACAATGAAAATCAATACTGTGCATATCATCAGGCTCCCGGCCATCTGACGGACCGCTGCTTCGCTTTGAAACATGTGGTCCAAGATTTGATCGAAAGCCAAAAGATTGCGATCACCCCACAGGCCAGCAATACAGTTCAAGCCAACATTCTCCAAAATCCCCTGCCCTCGCATCAGGCAGGACCCACCACATCCAGCACCTCTACCATCAATCACATTGAAGGAGGTCAACCCACACATGCTTATCCACATCATTCCATCCAAGCAATCATGCCCGACACAGCCAATCCGACATGGGGACACCAGCAAGCACCATCGCCCAGGCCACAGGTATCCCTCGAAGCAGCACCAGCTACTCAACCTCTCATATTTCTTGAAGCGGCACCAACATTTCAGCCTCTCGTGACTTTGGAAGCAGCACCTGATAGGTCATACCCTCAGAACCTCACCCTCCAAGGGACACACTCAACTCCATCCTCGGCATATCCAAAAAGGTTGAATTCTGAACCTGTCATCTTCCCGATAGGTCTCCCTGATCTAACCCTGCCAACCTTGCAAGGGGCACCCTCAGTTCCAGCCCCGCAATTTCCTGATGCCTCACCAACTGGCACACGCCCAGAAGATCCCTCCCCCACATCAAAGGAAAGAAGAAAAATCCATGGCCACAACTAATCAAAACTCGGTGGCACCTCAAGAGATATCACTGAGCTTACCACAAACTGCTCCAGTAATGACCCCTCAGCCTCAAGAACCATTGGTGTACTTGGAAGGAAGAGTGATTCCTTCCTATAACCCGAAAGCAGTCCCATGGCACTACCTAGAATGTGATGAGGTGGGTAACAATGGGAGATACCTCAGGAGAGATAATCAAAACCCAAAAGAAACCCGGGGAATTTTGTCGGGAACCACCAGCAAAACTGACGTTGCTTATGACATAGCAGCCCAACTCAAAACCATTCCCGCACAAATATCCATCTGGGAACTCTTATGTACGTCAAGGTCGCATCGAGAAATCTTTGCGAAGACCTTGAATGATGCCCATATCTCTCCTGACGTACCCCCTGAAATGGTGGCAAGTATGATTGGTCAACTTCTTGCACCACAAGCCATCACCTTCTCTGACGATGAGCTACCACCTGAGGGCCGTGAGCACAGGCGCTCACTAAACATAGTGGCTCACCACAAAAATTTCAAGATCCCACTTGTGCTCATCGATAATGGATCCAGTCTCAACGTTTGCCCTTTAGGGACTGGTGAACGGTTGGGGATAGAACCATCCTCCTTCAGACCCAGTGCCATGAGCGTTAGAGCTTTCGATAATTCCCGAAGGCAAGTGGAGGCGGAAATCGACCTAGAATTACAAATTGGACCAGATATGACCCTTGTCACATTCCAGGTCATCGATATCCCTGCCTCATTTAACCTTCTCTTGGGGCGGCCATGGCTCCATGCTGTTGGAGCCATCCCATCAACCCTCCACCAAAGGGTTAAATTCCCTTCGAGAAACCGAATCATTTCAATACTGGCTGAGCCAGAAACCATCCTCCCGATGACGGTCAGTATCCCAGAAACTGACATTCCAGTGATTGACATTCAGCATACAGAAGGCGATATTCTATATCACAGTTTTGAATTCGAAAAAGTGAACGCGATCGCTAACCCTCGCCCTCTAGCTGCTGAATACGTCATTCCCCCTGCTGAACGATTGGTCCTAAATTACCGTACCAAGTTTCATGAAAATGGTATGGTAGTGAAACCAGCACATGCCAATGTACAGAGACAGGGACTTGGATATCAGCCGACATCGGAAGATCAGGCTGAGAAGCCAAAAAGGGGCCAACTGTTTAAATGCACACCCATCGAATTTGTCAAAGCTGGGACAGTTCATGAGAACAAAATGATACCTCTTGAGGACCAATTCAAAGCACTTAGACTCGCAAAACAGACTAGTCAAGAGTCTATCTGGCCACCAATAAGGTGGGATCGGATCCTCAGGACATCAGAGGAACACACAAAGCCAGGGGCAGAACCCCCAGATCCACCGCATGAGACTAGGGGCATGAGAGCAGGTCCATCCGCAAATGACCCAAAATTGGGAATGACCTTTGCAGGCAAGGTGGACCAGAATAGGGAACACCCATTCAGGGGAACACAGGGCAGAAGCAACCCATCCATTGGATTGACAAAGGTAAGTGGCTTGCTCTAGATTGGACGGATATCCAAATCCCGTTCCAGGAATCTGAAGAACAAGAGGAATTTCAGCTCCTGGGCACAGAGGTCGAATCAGATTTTGACTCTGAGCCCAGTCCAGCAGACATCATGGTCATCGAGACAGGTGACCCACAGGAACAGACAGGGCAGATCAGCAAGATCGAAAGGGGAAAAGAGCCAGGATGGTCAGCCATCCCCCAAACAATTGAATCAGCTAGCAAACCACTCGCTAGCACCAGCCTTAAAAAAAATGCCAATGTAAATAGCAATTGGTATCCCGAACCAGGACGAGACCAATCATGGTTTGCGACACCGTCCTGTTCAGGATATCTTGGCAACACAAAAAAATCAAAAAATCTTTCAAACACAAAAACATCAAAAAATCTTTCAAATACAAAAACATCACATATTCCTCAAAATCACAAAACATCAAAAAACTTCCAAAATACAAAAACAATAGAAAATTTTTCAAAAATCACTGTGCCAAACACTTCTCATGACAAGCACGAGTTTGAAGTCGACTAATATGATTTCAATATAGAATTAGACTTCGAACTCATGGGTTTGGATGAAGCCCCGGATGAGGGAAATGATGATACCGCTCTCGAATTCGAGGATTCCCTCGAAAAATTCGAAACAAAGGCCAATGTTGTGGCAGATGATTTCGAAATTGTGAACTTAGGGTCAATGGAATCCCCCAGGGAAGTGTGTATCGGGAAATCACTTCCCCCAGAATACAAACAGAAGATGATGGAGTTTCTGAAACCGAGGTTGTCCAACTTTGCCTTCTCTTACGAGGACATGCCAGGGCTCGATGAAGCGTTGGTGGTGCATCATCTGCCAACAAAGCCAGAAATGAAGCCAGTCAAGCAAAAGCTGCGAAAGATGAAGCCAGAGTGGGCCCTGAAAATCCGTGATGAAGTCATCAAGCAATACAACGCGGGATTTCTGGTAGTCTCCAACTACCCGGAATGGCTCGCAAATATCGTACCAGTTCCAAAAAAGGATGGGAAAGTCAGAATGTGCATCGACTTTAGGGACCTCAATAAAGCAAGCCCTAAAGATGACTTCCCTCTGCCCCATATCGACACACTGGTAGATAACACTGCTGGACACAAGATCTTTTCCTTCATGGACGGTTTCTCCGGTTACAATCAGATCAAGATGGCCATCGAAGATCGTGAGAAGACTTCCTTCATCACGTCATGGGGAACTTTTTGCTATCGGGTCATGCCCTTTTGATTGAAAAATGCAGGAGCTACGTATCAGCAAGCCATGACTGCCTTGTTTCATGACATGATAAACAAGGAGATGGAAGTTTATGTGGACGACATGATTGTCAAGTCTCGCACGATCGAAGGACACTTTGAAGATCTCAAAAAGCTCTTCGACAGGCTGGAAAAGTTCAAGCTCCGCCTCAATCCGCAAAAATGTGTCTTCGGTGCAACCGGAGGCAAGCTTTTAGGCTTCATTGTCAGCGAAGACGGTATCAGGGTGGATGAGACCAAAACCAAAGCCATCATCGAGATGCCACCGCCCAAGACTGAGAAAGAAATTCGGGGTTTCCTCGGGCGAATCCAATATATCAGCCGATTCATCGCACAACTCACTCCGGTCTGCGAACCCATATTCAAGCTATTACGAAAGAACTCTCCAAAAGAATGGAATGACGACTGCCAAGTGGCCTTCGACAAAATCAAAAGATACTTGCTAAATCCTCCAGTGCTCGTGCCGCCTACCCCAGGTAGGCCACTTCTGTTGTATATCTCTGTCGCAACGGAAGCAATCGGATGCGTCCTCGGCCAACACGATGATACGGGAAGAAAGGAGCAAGCGATCTACTATCTAAGCCGACGGTTTACAAGCTACGAAGCCAAATATTCCAGCTTAGAAAAGACATGTCTCGCCCTAGTTTGGGCAACACAACGGCTAAGGCAGTACATGATCGCTCACCCGATACTTCTGCTCGCTCGCATGGATCCGTTGAAGTACTTGTTCGAAAAACCAGCACTGACGGGCAGGATCGCAAAATGGCAGCTACTGCTTTCCGAGTTTGACATCACATATGTCACCCAGAAGGCAATCAAGGGGCAAGCACTGGCCGATCACTTAGTAGCACACTCCTTGCCTGACTACCAACCCCTGAAGACCTTCTTCCCTGACGAAGACATTCTCCAAATTGAGGGAGAAGAGGAAGGAAAGGCAGGAGAGTGGACACTCTTCTTCGACGGAGCTGCAAACTCGAAGGGGAGTGGAGTAGGCGCCATACTCTACTCCCCCGAAGACGTCCCAGTTCCCATATCCAGAAGACTAGCATTCCAGTGCACCAACAATGTAGCTGAATATGAGGCATGCATCGCCGGTCTAAGAGAAGCCATCATCCTCAACGTAAAGAAGTTACGAGTCTTCGGAGATTCGCAACTCATCATCAATCAAATAAATGGCGATTGGAAGACCAAGGATGAGAAGCTGATTCCTTATCACGTCTATCTGGAGAATTTGGTCGAGGAATTCGAAGAGATCACGTTCTCTTACATGCCCCGGGTCAAGAATCAGTTTGCGGACGCTCTGGCTACCCTCGCTTCAATACTGGAAATTCCAAAAGGAGTGGCTGAATGGGAACTCACTGTCGAACTCCAGGAGGAACCTGTATTCTGCCTACAAATCGAAGAAGCCGAGCCTGCCCCAGATGATCAAACATGGTACACAGACATCAAAAAATACCTCGAATATCAAAAGTACCCAGAAGGAGCAACTTTGGCTGATCGACGCACAATACAAAGATTAGCAGCTCAGTTCGTGATCACTGGGGGTATCCTCTACAAGCGATCTTTCAACCAAGTCCTTCTCCGCTGTGTGGACGAGACAGAGGCAGCCCAGATCATGTCAGAAATCCACGAAGGACTATGCGGCCCGCATATGAACGGACACATGATGGCAAAGAAGATTCTACGACTCGGCTACTACTAGCTTACAATGGAAACAGATTGCTGCAAGCACGTCAGGAGATGCTTCAAGTGTCAGGAGCATGCAAACCAGATACATGCGCCCGCCTCCGAACTCTACAACTTGACGACACCATGGCCCTTCTCTGTATGGGGACTCGACATCATAGGCAAGATCGGCCCTAAAGCTTCAAACGGGCATGAATACATCCTGGTGGCAGTAGATTACTTCACTAAATGGATAGAAGCAGCATCCTATACCACTGTTGCAGCATCTCATGTGGTCAAATTTATAAAGAATAACATCATTAGCCGATATGTGATCCCTCAGGCCATTATCACTGATAATGGAACTCCGTTCGTCAACAAAAGGATGCGATTTCCTCAACAAGTTTAAAATTCAACGCCATCGGTCAAGCCCCTACCGTCCTCAAATGAATGGTGGGGTGGAAGCCACAAACAAGACTATCATCCGCATACTCGAAAAGATGGTGAAGACATATCGTGACTGGTCAGAAATGCTTCCTTATGCACTTTGGGCTTATCGCACGTCCATATGAGCTCGTTTACGGAATGGAAGCAGTACTACCAGTCGAAATCGAAATCCCCTCACTGCGGGTGCTGCTGGAAAGTGAAGTCGAGGAAGGCGAGTGGCAACAAGCAAGGTACGATCAACTGCATCTGGCAGATGAAAAGCGCATGCGAGCGCTAAGCCACTCCCAATGCTATCAAAGAAGGATCGCTCGAGCTTACAACAAGAGAGTCCGGAAGAGAAGTTTCAAAGTCGGTGACATGGTCATGAAACGTATTCTGCCGCCTCATTTGCCAGATCCCAGAGGAAAATTCAAACCATTGTGGGATGGACCACTGATCATTCGGGAAGTACTCCCAGGAGGTGCTCTTCGGCTCACCAATCTGAAAGGCGAGGATCTTCCCGAGCCCATCAACGCCGACAATGTGAAAATCTATCACGGGTAACCTACCTAATCTTGTCAATAATTACAATCGAAAGGCTGCATTTCTCACCTCCTTACCAGAAATAAAATGTATGTATCCACCAATTACCTTTCCAGAAATACCCATCATGCTCCCAACAAAAAAAGAAGGAAAAAAAAAAAGAGAAAGAAAGAAAACAAAACAAAAAGAAAAAAAAGAAGAGGAAAAGACAAAAAGAAAACTCAATAAGAAGACCCAGAAAGAAAATAAAGAAACTCATCCCGCCTCCCTAGTAACATATCCTGTATCCCCAAATAATTTCAAGCAGCTTACGATTGTGATTAGAGACAAGGACAGGTAGGCAGCCAATCGGCCGGCTATGAAGGAAGTTCCCCATCACTCTTAGCACTCCAAAAAAAAAAAAAAGAAGAATAAAGGCATGCCTAGGCAAAACGGGCGAGTTGAAAACCTGAAAAGGCGGCTCGAGTAAAAACAGCAGGCATGTAGCGGACTTGGTGAAAACCCGAAAGAGCACTAAGGGTAAAAATAGCACAAGCTGCCAAGGGGCAGGCAAGATCAAAAACTCGGAACGTAGTGAAAATCCGAGAGGACACTACGGGCAAAAATGACGGGAAGAGTCGGACGTAGTGAAAACCTAAGAAGGCGCTATGGGTAAAAATGACAAAAAAAAAACTAAAATAAAAGTGCAGGAACAGAAGAAGCCGAGGCAGCAAACGTCACAACAAGATACAAAGAAGGATCAGCTTCAGATCAGTACTCCATCAGATGTCGTTCAAATCCAGGGGATGCAATCCCAGACATCGTCTCAGGGAATCAAGACCCTAAGGAACACAGTCTAGAATACTGTACACAACGTGGGCTGAGCCCAAGATTCTGATCCCTATCATCCAAAGTACAAATCCAAACATGAGCGAACATGGCATAAACAAAACATTTCATTCTTCTAAACCATTTTGCAAAGTACATTGTTTTTCCTTTTTATATTCAGAAACAAAATTATCTATGCATACAAAATAAGCAGTCAATCAACAACAGAAGTTGCAGGTAAGCTCCTACCTCTCATGTGCCAACAATCTCTCCCTGAGTCTCTCTATCTCCATGCGCAGGTAGAAGATCTCATCCCTGTCCAGACGATGTGTCGCAAGCATGCTCTCATCATACCGCCGCCCTACGGCTAGTCGGCGGGCCATGTCCTCGCACGAATGGCGAAGCACAGCAATCTCACTAATCAGGTGGCCATGTGTGGCTAGCAGAAATGAAGGATCAATGAAAGGCCGCTCCTCAAAGGCCTCAAAAGAATCAATCACACAGGAGGAAGATGTAGCAGTGTCACCTATCATATCCTGATCAGCGGCCTCATCTGCTAAATGCCAGCCTGGGACCTGACGATACAACGACTGCTCTGCCACCCATCGCTGATATGGTACCGTCGCCATAGGTGGAGCCCAAGACTCAAGGCCTAGAGCCGTCGCATCCAAAGAACCCTGCCAGGAAACCCGGACTCGCCTATACAAGGATGTCAAATCAGATGGAAGAGACGAATGTCCAAATCCAGAAAAGGCGAACTCTGGGATATCCTGCCAGAAACCAAACTGGCGAAGGAAGCGTATGGGATGATAGGAGCAGCATCCCCGAAGGCCGAGCAACAGTAAAGGAGTGCGAGCCGCGCTACAGATCAGGGGCGCTCGACAAAGCCAAGTAGCCTCCCAGCTGATCTCCCACCCTCGAAGCTCAGAAAACATGCGGCGATACAATGACTCCGTGGCCTCAGCACCACACGGAAGGTCGTCGAGCAACAAGCGCAGCACGTCATTACGACGAGAATCAGGAAATGCAAGCACAGGAGTCATGTACAAGTGTTCCCATAACCATACCTGGGAGAAGCTTAAATTAAGCTCAAATTTCAAAAATGGGATACATGAGAAAGTGGCAAAAGAGCAAAAAGTAACTGAAGAAACGAGCAGCAGCCTCTGAGGATGCGGGTATGTCCAAGAGAACACTCAGTCAACCCCAAGAAAAGCTCGGCCAGCACTACCGAAACGATGCTCCTGCGACAAAGAACGCATCGGAAGACATCTAGCAAAACCACCAGCGACGATCGTCTCCATCCTGAAAAGAGCAGTTCAGCCAAGGTGCAAAATATCAGTGCATTCAGGCACTGAAGCTGACGATCAGATCCAGGCCTCCCACGGCTAGTAGAGCAGCGATCATATAAAACCTCCAGAGAAAGCTCACCAACCCCGCCCTCTGCAGTAGGAAGATCAACGGAAAATCCGAACCAGGCAACCAGATCAGAAGGGCGAACCGACCCTGACGAAGGAATGTACGCCTCCCGGGCCAGAAGAAGGCCTGACAGGCTCGCAAACTCCTCCAACGATGGACCCAGCTCCAGATCATTGAGGGGAAAACAGGTTCAGGGATGGTACCCAGTCGTACAATGCCGCACTCAGCAGTCGCCAGTCTAAGCGAACTCGGTGAAAGTGGAGAACCTCTCGAAAGCCCAAAGAGTCCAACTCGAAGATCTCGGACTCAGTCAAACTGTCAATCCAGATATGTAATCGCTCAGAACAGATGCCACGTGGCTGCAGTCGACAAGTCCGAAACGGGCACGCCCTCAACAATCTGAATCCCTGATCAGCCGATGAGTCATCAAAAATGGGCATGCCCTCATCCAAGAGATCGATCTCGTGATGGTGGAAGAAACCAGATGCACCCATCGCATCTCGCAGTGTATCCCGAAAAGCCTCAACAGGAGGACCTGAACCCCCGACAACTGCTATATCGGGGGTGTCTAAATGAAGAAGCCCCAATAGCTGCAACATCTGGAGCATCCCAGTGGCACATAGGAGGTACATCCTGTACGATAACAGGAGCTGACTGTCCAACCATCGCCTCGAAATCTGCGCCAAAAATCTGACTCAGGCCGCCTGTCGGAAGTCCACCGTCTACCAGATCCAAGCCATCTAAAACATCAAGAGGGAGCCCGTCATCCACCAAAATCTGATCCACACCATCCATGCCATCCATAACCATCCCTCCATCCATCAAGCCATCCACAGCGATCATCCCATCCATCAAGCCATCCACACCATCCATAGCGATCATCCCATCCATCAAGCCATCCACACCATCCATAGCAATCCCCTCATCCATCAAGCCATCCACACCATCCATGTCATCCATAACCATCCCTCCATCATCAGAAAGCCATCCACACCATCCATAGCAATCATCCCATCATCAAGCCATCCACACCATCCATAGCAATCCTCCCATCCATCAATCCATCCACACCACCCATAGCCATCCCTCCATCAATCAAACCATCCAATCCTATCAGCCCATCAGTAGGAAAAGAATCCAAGCCATAAATGGTGTTCATTCCTTCCAAAGGGCCCATTACTTCCCATCTACCCCCATCAACCCACTCATAAGCTCCTCATCATTTATGAAGTCACCTACCTTGTCACCATCAATAAACACACCTAACCCATCATCATGATTGGCCATGATGAATCAAAAAAGGAGAAAAGAACAAGGGATGGATAAGGACAAAGAAGAAACGACAAAATGGAGACAAAAAGAAGGATCAGAGAACGGACGGACGGGAATACCGGAGGAAGGGACAAAAGGAATGAACAGGGAAGAACAGGGCTCGCTGGAAGAAAAGATGGATGGAGGCGGCAATCGGATTACCGCTAGCGGCACTCGGAGTACCGTTCCGGAACAAAAGTGTCATCACTGAATCACTGCAGCACCTGACAGAGCGAGCAGAACTGGCAGATGTCAACGGGCGGTAGTCCGATTACCGCCGGCGGCAGTCCGATTACCACCCCGACTCAGTTCCAAGTGCAGTCCGGGTCAGATCCACTCCAAAGGGTAGGGAACAAGGAATTTGCTCCTATATGCACGACTGGATAAATGCGACTGTGAGAGCATAAGACAATGCTAAACAAACTGAAATTTTATATCAAATGAAGAGATTACACAATTGATGAACTAATCGTCATCCGGAAAATAGGCATCATTATCTTTGCTATGAAAATGTGGTCTTAAGATCCCTCCTCCAGCGAAACGGGCGCCACCGCCAGGAGCATAACCAGGCTGAAGAATCGGGCCCATGCCATACTGCTCAGTCCAAGAGCTATATTCTCTGTCCGGATCGACAAAGGCGCTGGCCTCGTAGCCCTCCAAAGCAGCGGCCAACTCCCTCTGCGGCACAGATCTCCAGTCAGATGGTCCAGATGGTGGACTAAGCGGGACCAAAGGGCTGCCAGTCAGCTGCCAAAAAAGTCTCTCTCCGAGATACCATTTGGTCACCCGCGGATCCTCCAGGATGTGGCGTCGTCGAGAGGCCTAGAAAGCCTCCTGTGCACCAGGAGTAAGAGCCGCATTCGACTGAAGGTATGGCCGAGTATGAAACTACAAAAAAGGGAGGAAAGGGTAAAGATTGTCAGACATGCGGAAAACAACATATGGGCAATATAGGGCAA
This sequence comes from Magnolia officinalis, assembly GCA_021015155.1. Classification (NCBI taxonomy): domain Eukaryota; kingdom Viridiplantae; phylum Streptophyta; class Magnoliopsida; order Magnoliales; family Magnoliaceae; genus Magnolia; species Magnolia officinalis. The sequence continues at coordinate 10,977,942 of JAJHSJ010000011.1, forward strand.
GACAAGTCACTCACATCGTCAGGAACGAGGGCATCAACATTCGACCTGCAAGCCAGATCGGAAAACAAACGTGTACGACTGCGGTTATCCTTATACCACAGCATCATGCGGAGGAATGGAGGTGAATGATTGATTAGGGTGGGTGCCAGGTGAGGAAAGTGGTCAAAAAAACAAACCTGCGTCACACCGAAATCAGAGAAGACACACCGGACTGTCCTCAAGGAAAATACTACAGAAAGGATCTCGAGAAAGTACCTCAATGACTGGGTAAAAACCAGTCAAGGAGCGGCTGATGCAGCGGCTGGCCTTGTCCAGCCCTTCATACAAATGCGCCAGGAGGGCTGCATTCCAGTTGTACGGTATGGGAAAAGTGATATCTGCCACGAGCGACAATAGACGGAAACTCACTAATTCGTTCCCATGGCAGAAGATCATCGCTCCCATGGTGTATAAAATCAAGGCCCGAGCTTTTATTACTGCCGTAGCCTCAGTTTCAGGGATGCGTCTGGCAAAATTCGAAGAAAGCCACAGGAGTCTAAATCGATGTCCTGAAAATTCTGTGGCGTCTGGCATCATCCCTAGCAGCTCCATCCAGTCATCCTCAGTAGGTACTGGGAGATCCTCCTCAAAAGGCACAGATCCACCATCATACCTGAGACCCAGCTGCATGTATATGTCATATGGGGTGATCCCCCACTCTCCAAAAGGCAGCTGAAATGTGTGTGTCTCGGGGTGCCATCGCTCGGTCAAAGCAGATAGGAGCGACATGTTCGTCTTACTTAGACGAACCCGGAAAATATGAACGAAAGGGGTACGCTCCAAAACCTCGAAATACAAGGGCTGAGAGTCGTGAAACCAGTCAGGCCAATGCTTTCTGACCCCACGCCCTCTAAGGATCGCAGGCGCACCACCTTCCCGAGCTACATCGGAAAGATGCCGACCCTCCCGCGGCACAAAACACGGGTCAGTCGAACGCTGAGACGGACCAGCCTCGTTCCTACCTCGACGGGGCATGCTGCACAGGCAAAGCCCACAGGTAAGTTCCATGTTAGGCCCATACTTCAAAACATCCATCTCAAAAGCCCACTTTCAAGGACAATCTTAAAAGGCCAAAAAAAAAGAGAGAGAAAAAAAAAGGAGGGTCCATGATGAAAGGCCCATCTCAAAGACCCATGTCCACAAACCCACCTTCAAGAGCCCGTTTTCCAAAATAACCCATTCCAAGGCTTAAATCCTCCCTAAAGTCATTGCCACTTTAAAAATCAAAGGCCCGCTCAAAGATCAAGGTCCATTCAAAAAAAAAAAGAGGGGAGGGAGGAACCATTTCAGCAAATCCATCCATGATCCAATGGCCCAAATCATTCATCCATCCCTACATGGCCTTGATCATTTCATCTAATGGTCCAGGTCATCCAAAATCATCCATGCATGGTCTGGATCATTTCATCCAGTAGTCTAGATCAATCATTCATCCATACATGGTCTAGATCATCTCATCCAACGGTTCAAATCATCTAAATCATCCATCATCCATCCATTCATTCATGATCCAGATCAATGGTCTAGATCATCCATACATGGCCTAGATCATTTCATCCAATGGTTCAGGTCATCCAGATCATCCATCATCCATTTGTCCATGCATGATCCAGATTGATGGTCCAAATTATCCATCATCTGGACCGATCATCCATACACTCATACATGGTCCAAATCATCCATCCATTCATACATGATTCAAATCATTCATCCATCCATCCGATGATCCGAATCATCCAATGGTCTAGATCATTCATACATGGTCCAGATCATTCATACATGGTCCAGATCATTCATACATGGCCCAGATTATCCACCGTCCAGGCCATTCACCCAGATCACTCATCCAATGGTCTAGATCATCCATACATGGTCCAGATCATTCAATCAATGGTCCCGATCATCCATCCATTCGTACATGGTCTAGATCAATCATCTGTCCATCCATGATCCAAATCATTCAATCAATGGTCCAGATCATTCCATCATCTATCATCCATCCATCCATACATGATCCAGATCAATGGTCCAGATCATTCCATCATCCATCCCTCCATACATGATCCAGATCAATGGTCCAGATCATTCATACATGATCCAGATCAACGGTCCAGATCATCCATCATCCATCCGTCCATACATGATCCAGATCAACGGTCCAGATCATCCATCATCCATCCGTCCATACATGATCCAGATCAATGGTCCAGATCATCCGTCATCCACTTGTCCATGCATGATCCAAATTGATGGTCCAGATTATCCATCATCCAGATCGATCATCCATCCATCTGTACATGGTCCAAATCGTCCATTCATCTAATGGTTTAGATCAGATCACTCATACATGGCCCAGATCATCCATTCGCCCAATAATCCCAATCATCCATCCATCCATCTGACGGTCTAGATCGCCAAAAAAAAAAAAAAAAAAAAGAGATTAGATCAAATAAAAGGTGGGGCCCCTTTCTTATCACACCCCACTCTAGCAAATGAAAATTGAATAAAAAAAAAACAAAAAAAAATATATGTACAGCCAGCAACATGAATAAAAAAAAATTAAAAAAATAATGTATAAAACAAAAATAAAATATGCAAAATCCTGCAAGATCTAATGGTCTAGATTTCATTAAAACTGATCAACGGTCCTGATCATGGCCCTCCCAAAACAAAAAAAAAAAAAAGAAGGAAAAGTGCAAGATCTCCTTAAGAGGATGGCCCGCCAAAACCAAAGCGGATCCAACGGCCAAAAATACCTGAAATCAAAAAAATATAAGGCAAAGAAAGCTCCAGGGACCACAAATGCGTCCCTGGACGATCGGGCAGGCAAGCTAAATGGGAAGAAGGCTGCATCGGACGGACCAGCGAGGGGGAACGGACCAGCGGTCCATCGGACGGATGCCGCCGGCGACAACCTGACATGGGACAGTGTGCTGTCCCCCATGCTCACATCTTGCGACCGGTCCTCCCTTTGGACCGGTGGATAAAGCCCAAAAAAAATTTCGAAAACAGACTTCTGTTTCTTCTAAAGGCTTAAAAAGGTCTTCAAAAATTCCAAAAAATAAACCTATGATTCCCTAAAGCCTCCAAAATGTCCCAGAAAATTTCTAAAATAAACTTCAGTCCCTCTGAATTTTCAAAAAGGGTCCCAAAATTTCTAAAAAATAGATTTCAGTCTTTCTAAACTCTTGAAAAGGACCCCAAAGAATTTCGAAAATAAACTTTTGTTCCAAAATTCTCAAAAAAAAAAAAAAAAAAAAAAAAAAATCCCAAAATCCTCAAAACAAAAAAATCAAAAGCAAAAAAAAAAAGGGCAAACAACAAAAAAAATAAATAAATAAAAATAAATAAATAAATAAATAAAAAGAATAAATAAATTTTCAAAACCTCCAAAGAAAAATTTTTTCTAAAAAATCCCAAAAGTCTTCAAAGGTCCACAAAACCTCCAAATTTTCCAAAAATCTCAAAAATCAAAAAAAAAATAAATATATATATATATATATATAAAATTTAGCCCCATTAATTTATTAGTGGAGGCCATCTGACTTCTTACAAATAAAAGAATTAGCCCCACTGATTTATTAGTGGAGGCCATCTGACTCTCAAATAAAAACCGTTAGCCCCACCAACTCATTAGTGGAGGCAATGCGGCTGTTTACTTATCTTGCAAAAATAAAAACCGAACGACGACGCCCACCCGCGAGATCGAACGGATATTTTTCAAAAAAAAAAAAAAAAGGAGTTTCAAATAAAATCCTCAAGGAGCCTAGCTCCAAAGAGGATAGTTTTCAAAAACGCACGTGTCACGCAGTACACTGAGGAATCTCCCATATTCTCCAGTTGCGAATAGTGCAAACAGTTAAATAAGACTCGTTCTCTTCCGGTTTCCCCGAAGGACGATCGAGTCCGTACACGATACATGTATGATTTGCCAGACCTCTATAACTGGGCAGTCGTACAAATGCTAGTAAGATGAGTGGATCTATCTCTGGAAAGAATAATCAAACTCGAAGTGAAGACGATCCATTGTAACCAAAGTGTCAGACTCAGTAGATTGCATGGCAAACAGATTACCTGCACATACCTAGCCCGGAATGCTCGCAAAATTTGATCGAGTCCAAGTCGGTGTAGTGAGTTCCCTATAAGGCCGCACCAACGCAGAGGGCAGCTAACCACTTTGACGATCAAATGGAACGAATATTCCTAGGGTGATTACATAGCAAAGGAACGACAAACCTAACAGTACGGGAATGCTCGTAAAGCCGCGACAAATGCGCAGAGGCCCTTACTTTTTAGACTTAACTTCCAATGCTGTAAACAATCCGATGTGAAAGGGTTGTGATTGGTGATCCGTAAAGCCACGACGAATGCGCAGGAGACAATCACAACGTTTTCCTCAACCCTCGTGATATGTGCAAGTCATCTTTTTCCAGATAGTCGACTGATAATGATACAATGGTAAGCAATAGATTTGAATCACTACCCTTCATTCTGACCAGAAGGGTGGGGTGTCCACTTGCTTTGACCTTCGGTTGCTCGCAACCTCGGTCAAAGAGGGGCATCTGTAGACACCCCACCCAGGCTAATATCTTGATTTTGTTAAGACAATCCGAGAACCATGATTATATCCTAAAACCTAACCCTAATCTTAACCTGAGCTATCATGATTCAATCCAGACAATGTCCAGAACCGACCCATTTATCGAGTCACTTTCGGGTAACAATCGAGCCAATTTTAAGTCATTCTGAGCCAAATATCCTAAACGAACTTTGTTTCACTCTAAGGACCCAAAAAGGACTCACCAGATGAATTTCGAGGGAAACTATATCGAGGTGGTAATCCGATTACCGCCGGCAGTAGTCAAATTACCGCTTCCTCCCAAAAAACGCACACGGAGCCAGTCACACGAGTTCCGGACTCAACCAGGTCCGGGCGGTAGTCGGACTACCGCCGGCGGTTGTCGGATTACCGCCGGCGGTGATCGGAGTTCCGCCGCGTGCGGTCTGAGCAGAGACAGCTGTCCCAGCGTCCAAAGTCAACTTTCCTATACATTTACCCTCCCCATCTTCACTATTTACCGTTTTACCAGCCCCTTTAGCCAATGGGAGCATGCCATGTGGCATCTCTCTCCTCTCTACCAATCACCATATGCCACATCAGCATTTACCCTCCTCTTATCCTTTATTTACCAAACAACCATTGGAGAGGGCTATAAATAGCCCTCTCCCCTTTCATTTTCACCATATATGGATGAGAGCCACCAAGGGAGGGAGAGAGTGAGAGAGAAAGAGTGAGAGAAAAGAGAGAGAGAGAGAGAGAGAGAGAGAGAGAGAGAAGAGAGAGAGAGAGAGAGTGGGAGAGAGAGTGAAGGAAGGGAAGGAGCTCCCAAGCCTTCAAGCCCAAATTTTCCAGCCATCTCCCAGCCTTCACCTCATCCCCTTCCAACCCATAAGCTTAGCCCAGAATGATCATGGTTCAGTCTGTATTCTAGCCTACTCAAGAATCAAGCCAAAGATCCATCATCCTACAAGCATTCATCATGACATGTACTCCCTTCTCAACCCCCCTGCTTCTCTAGATCTCTAGTGGACGTATGCTCTGTGACCTGCGTACATCGGATCCTGTCACATCAGAAATTCCTAGTGATCTAGTCCACTTTTCTTATCTCTATGCATAAGCATCATCGCATCCGCCCTTTAGACACATTGTCAGACGTATACTCTGTAGCCTGCCGAAATCTCGGATCTTGCTACATCAGAAATCCCGTGTGACTAGTCCTATCATGACTATAGCATCACCATCATCCCTTGAGATTATTTTACCACACTAAGTTGAGACCGTACACTTGTACGGGCAGAGAGGGTGCCTAACACCTTCCCTCTTTGCAACTGAGGTCCCTTACCCGGAATCCCGGATCATAGACCAGGAGTCAATCTAAGGTCGGAGAATCTTCGGATTTCTTCAACCTTATGTATTCCGTGGTTCTAGCCGACCGCGGGATTCTGAGATCATTCGGCTAGTGGCGACTCCAACAATCATAAGTCAGCTTAATCACCCCTAGCATCACCACTCCCCCAACATTTTATAGCAACAACGTGAACAACGTGGACGCCGACTTTTCAGTGTCTACACTATCCTGTCAGCAGTTAACCTGCGCATTTTCACGTGTGCCTGTCATAAAAGTTATAATTGGCTCTTTATGGCTCAAAAAGTCAGAATAATGATTTTACATTGATACAGGTGTATGTGATAGTGTGGATGGAAAATAAATGACACAGTTGATCTCAAGAAGGTTTCAATAGTGGGCGTCCTTAGTGCGGCTGCTTCCTGTAGTGTGGTCCACTTGAGCTTTAAATATGCTTTATTTTTGGTCCAATAATCTAAAATGATATGAAAAATGAATGGACAGAGTGATTAAAAGTCAAACATCAAGGGGTGTGAATAAAAGTCAAACATCAAGGCGGCCATCGAAGCCTCTGCCTATCCCAAGCTCCAAATTTGGGAGTAGTACACAATCATATTAGTCCCACCTTGATGTATTTGTTGCATATACATTGTTCATTTTTTCCCCATCTTATGTGATCCCAAACCTTAAAAAGATCCAAAGCTTAAGCGGACCGCACCATTAGAAAAAATGATGAATAATGATTAAAAAAATTTGTGAGCTACAAATTTTTTAGATCAAGCTAATATTTGTATTTTTTTTCCCTATTCAAGATTTATTGACATTATCAATAGGCTGGATGGAAAATAAACATTACTATGGGCTCTTTGGAATTTTTAATGGTGAAATACTCAATCACATCTGTTCCTATGTTGTGGCCCACCTAAGATTTGGATTTGCTTATCCTAAAATGAGCTTTAGAATTGGATGGACGACGTAGATGTACAACAAATCATCAAGGTGGTACCCATTGTAAGGGTAACACCTAATCAGCACCCATGTCGTTGTGGGATCGGATTAGGTGAGACCCCATATCCATGGTTGGGATCTCTGATTGTGGGGCCCATGTGATGTAGGTGACTATATTCACATCGTCCATCCTATTGGCACAACCCAGCAGGACAATACGCTGGATGCATTCAACGGTGGTGTTTGAATTTGAAATCCCCTGATTTATGTAATCAACGGATTTCTTGCAATCAACAGTTTGCAAAAATTCCCTGATTTATACATTCAACGGTGGTGTTTGAATTTGAAATCCCCTGATTTATGTAATCAACAGATTTCTTGCAATCAACAGTTTGCAAAAATCCCCTGATTTCATGCAATCAAATCCCCTGAAAATTCCCATTGTTGATTTCTCTTTATTTGATTCACAACTGAGTCATTATAATTTGAGTTTTAAATACTGCACTTGTATTGCCTATGTGTTCACATTTCCATTGAATAAATTTTGAGTTTCATTTTCTCTCAATCGGCTTAGTTTTTCTTTATGGTAACAAAGCCTGGTGAACACTAGGTGCAACCTCACAGCTCTTTTTTTTTTTCTCTTCAACTTCCATCTTACCTTTCGCTCATTTCTTTCACCATGACTACCTTATCACTCAATGTTGGCAACTTCATCACCCTCCGACTCACCCCAAACAATGACCCCTTGTGGCGTGAGCAAGCATTGACTCTTGCTGAGAGTCAAGAAATGGTCGGGCATCTCACAAATGAAGATCCCGCTCCAACCAAATACGCAAATGCCGAAAATTCAATACTACAATTAACAGATGTTTTTATAGCATGGCGAAAGTCAGATCATCTCCTTCGAGGGTGGATCATTGGAACACTCTCTGAGGAAACTCTCGGACTCGTTGTTGGTCTCAACACAGCTCATGTTATTTGGGAGGCTCTCAAAAATGCATATGCACAAGACTCACAAGAATGTGAGCTCACACTGCGACAACAAGTGACCTATCTTCAAAAGGAAGACAACACAACAATCACATAACATATTCGCACCTTCAAAGCCCTATGTGACAATTTATCAGCCATTGGAAAGCCCGTACCAAACCAAGAAAAAGTCTTCTGCCTTTTTACTAGCCTCGGTCCTCATTATGAAACATTCACAACAACCATGTTGAAGTCCCCCAGGCCATCATAATCTGAGTTGGTCTCCTAACTCCAAAACTTTGATCAAAGGCGCAATTGGTTCTCTAACCACATGGACATTCCAACTTCTTCCCTCACTCATCAAATAGCTTTTTATGGACAACAGCAGCAACGCCCACAGCCAAACTCTTCAGTCTATCATGCACCTTCACAAAAACTCACCTCCAATGGTCGTGGATTCCAGGCTCAACAGCAAAGGAACTCTTCTTCAGCAAACTCACAACGTCTACCTCCACCACCTGGTGAGCGTCGCATGACACCTGCAAAGAGGGACAAGTACCGTGATCAACAATGTCAATATTGTGGGTTGATGGGTCATGTTGCTAAGATATGCTGGTGGGTGCCAAAGAAATCTACTCAACAAGATGAGATTCCACAAACACTTGCAGCACTCACTTTGGACACCACCATTGCTGACACCGAATGGACAACAGACACTGGGGCTTCCAATCATATGACAGGTAAGAAAGGTATGCTGACTAACCTTCGTAAATACTCTGGTGCTGACTCCGTGCTAATTGGAGATGGGTCTTCCATGTCAATTCTTGCAATTGGTGATTCTTGTATAAAACAAAAGGTGTCTGCCTTACCTCTCAATGATGTTCTATTGGTTCCTAACTTAACAAAAAGTTTACTTTCAGTAAGCCGGTTAACCAAACAATTTCCTGTTAATTGTGAATTTTCTAATGTTGATTTTTGTGTTAAGGAACGGGAAACAGGACAGGCAATGATGATCGGGAAACGCAAGGGTGATCTCTATGTCCTACCCACTTCACCAAAGTTGTATTTCTCCCATTGGTTCAAATCAGGCACTAAAGAAGTTTGGCATCAACGCCTAGGCCACCCACAGTCTTCAGCTTTACAAATGCTAAAAAATAAAGAACTTATTGATGTCGTAGGGACAACAAAATTTCAACATGTTTGTGATAGTTGTCAACTAGGGAAACTTAGTCGTTTACCTTTTTCTTGTTCGGAACATTCAAGTACTAGTGTCGTTGAAAAAATTCATTGTGATTTGTGGGGACCTGCACCTGTTTTATGTTAAAAGAATTATCGTTTTAAGTTATTATCCTAAAAATGAGGCAAGTCCACAGCTCTAGTGGACCACGACAAAGGAAGCTGCACGGATAATGACACTCACCGTTGAAACCTTTCTAAGTGCCAGCGTTATGTTTCTATACCACCAAACATATTCATAAGGTCATGTAGATGTGAGTGAAGTGAAAACACAAATATCAACTTGATCTGAAACTTCTCCAGCTCGCAAGAAGTTTTTAATGATAGACGTTCAATCCCCACCTTATGGTCCACTTAAGCCTTGGACCTGCCTCATTTTTTGGATCATATATTAAAATGATTTGAGAAAATCGTTGAACGACGTGGATAAAACACTTACATCACATTGGCCCCACAAAGCCATGCCCGGACAGATTACCGTCCAGGTGAGGTAGGACACAATCCGCGTTTAAGTGGATGTACGCGGCGGATTAGATACTGACATGTTGAGTAGCGAGTTGGCTACTGAAGTTACGTCACCAAGTTCTGTGGGCCCCACCATGATGTGTGTGTTGTATCCACACCGTCCATCCATTTTGAGATATTATTTTAAGGCATGAATCAAAGAATGAGGCAGATAAAAATCTGCAGTGGAACCCACTACAAAAAAACAGTGGGGAGAGTGATTCCCACCGTTAAAACTATCCCAACGCCCACTATAATGTTTATTTGAAATCCAACCTGTTCAAAAGTTAAAAAAGACATGAAATAAGAGACAATACAAATATCAACTTGATCCAAAACTTTTGTAGCCTTTAGAAGTTTTTAATGGTGGGTGTCACTATCCTCACTGTTTTCTATGTTGGGCCCACTGGATCTTTGGATTTAACTCATTCTTTGCATGTTGCCCTAAAATGATATCTCCAAATACAGGGAAGGTGTGGATATAAAACATACATCATGGTGGGGCCCACAAAACTTGGTGCCGTAACTTCAGTAGCCAGTCTAGCTACTCAACTTGTTGGTATCTAATCCGCCCACGAAGTGGATGGAAACAACGGGAATTGATCTTCTATCATTAAGAAATTCTTCAGGTGGCACAATGTTTGGTAAGGGCCAACCTTAGTGTTTGTGAGAAATCTACCCTGTCCATCAATTTTTAGAAATCATTTTAGAACATAGGGCCAAAAATGAGCCGGATCCAAGACTCAAGTGGGCTGCACTAAAGGAAAAGGTGGGTAAGGAAATTCTTACCGTTAAAACCTCTCTAGGTCGAAAGTGATGTTTCAATTGCATCCATACCATTCATAGCAATATTCCTACCGAATTGAACTTAAAACACAAATATTATCCTAATTTAAAATTTCTTTTGTCCCACGAATATTTCAACTGCGAACGTTCAATCCTCATATTTTTGGCCCATTTGAATCTTGGATCTGGCTCATTTTCGACATGTTGTCCTAAAATGATATGAAAAAATAGATAGACGGGGCGGATTTCACAAAAAAAAAATCACGGTAGGCCCCACCTAAGTTTCTAGCACAAGGCTTTTTGCAGAAAATAAGCGTGAAAGAGATAGAGACGGAGGAGTATTTTAATAACAAATTGCTTCTTCATTTCCTATACAATCCCATCCGACGAATAACGTGCCGCGAGCACTTAACCTTATGAAAGGTATAATACGGTCGACCATATAGTACCTTTTCCATATATATATATATATATATATATATATGAACTTTCCATGAGGTTAAGTTGTGCGGAGCCACCATGATGTGTGCCGAAAATCTACCCCATACCATTCTATGGTGGGCCTCGAGCTTAAAATCAAGTCAATCCATGACTTGTGTGGGCCACAACACGTACATACAAAAGTTGAGAGGGGTTACCCTCCCATTAAAACATTCATAATCATTTGTTGGGCCCATCGAGATGTGGTTCACAAATCCAGCCCATCCATTGGATGTGTCCCACTTGGATGAGGGGTCAAACCAAGTTTCAGACACATCCAAATTCCAGGTAGGCCCCACCAAGTGCTTTTATATGTTTTAGGCATATCTTCACATGATCTTAAATGGTATGTCCCACCTGAGTTCCATATACGGATGATTTTTGGAATATCCCATAATTTAAAGGGGACCCATCAAATGCACAATGTTGATGTTCAACATATCATGGTGGGGCCTACATAACACTTCCCATGAGGTCAACCGCATAGAACCATTTCCATACACACACACTTGCCTTCTTTATTTTATTTGAGTTTTGGGTTAAATTATCTTACCCAACCCATTGATAGCCTATATGGCCATTCCCGACGGAAAAGTTCAACTGAATTCCAACCCATTTACTTAAATGGGTTATATTTTTAGTTTGACCCTGATCTATTACCCATTTAGCTAAAGTAACTTGGGTCAGTTGATTGCGGAACTAACCCCTTCCCTCACATCAATCAAGGTGGGGCCACAGTGACAAATCTAACTCTACCAATATCTTGCTTTGAAAATTGGGATTAGCTTACTACAAAATTCCTCATAATTCCTAATCTACCAAATAATGACTTTATGAAGCTAAATTCCCAGCGATGATTTCAAGGGGTGATGGTATCAAAATGTTCTCATTTTGTCTTTTTGTTTAAAAGTTAGTGAAGTCAAGAGTTGTGGAGCCCACATGGTATGAGTATAACATCCAATCACTGAGCTGGCTATAAAATAAAATTTTGATGTTTATGAGTGGTGTATATTAGTTTCTATAATGTGGCCCATCTTATCATTTGATCTCTTGAAATTTTGGTCCTTAATGTAAACATTATATGTGAGTGGTGTATATTAGTTTCTATGATGTGGCCCATCTTGTCATTTGATTGGTCAGAATTTCGGTCCTTAAGGTAATCATCAAATGTGAGTGGTGCATATTAGTTTTTATGATGTGGTCCATCTTATCATTTAATTTGTCAGATTTTTAGTCTTTATGGTAATTATCGAATGTGAGTAGTGTATATTAGTTTCTTTAATGTGGCCCATCTTATCATTTGATCTCAATGAAATTTGGTCCTTAATGTAATTGTTATATGAGGGTGTATATTAGTTTTTATGATGTAGCCCATCTTATCATTTGATCGGTCAGAATTTTGGTCCTTAAGGTAATCATCAAATGTGTGGTGTATATTAGTTTCTATGATGTGGCCCATCTTATTATTTAATCTGTAAGATTTTTTGTCATTAAGGTAATCATCTTATTCGAGTGGTGTATATTAGTTTCTAATGTGTGGTCCATCTTATCATTTGATCGGTCAGAATTTTGGTCCTTAAGGTAATCATCAAATGTAAGTGATGCATATTAGTTTCTATGATCTGGTCCATCTTATCATTTAATCTGTCGGGGTTTTTTTGTCATTAAGGTAATTATTATATGTAAGTGGTGTATATTAGTTTCTATTGTGTGGTCCATCTTATCATTTAATCTGTAAGAATTTTGGTCCTTCGGGTAATCATCAAATGTGAGTGGTGTATATTAGTTTTTATGGTGGGCCCATCTTATCATTTGATCCGCCAGAATTTTGGTCCTCTAAGTAATCATCACATGGTGGCATTTGTTGGATGATTTGGATGTCCAACACATAACTCGTGGGCCACAGTATTTTCAATTCACCACTTCTTAAAGAAAAGCTAAAATGAGGGTGTGTAATTTCGGTTGATAGAGTGGAGGCATTATTTGGTAAAATCCAAAAAGATATTTTCAAATTTTGTAGTTTTCTTGAGATATTTTTAGAAATTTTAGCTGGAAATGGAATAATAAAGACTATTTATTATTAGTTTATAAATTAATTTTAAATAATATATGTATGTATACAATGAATGATTTGAACTACTAAATAAAACTCTCCTTAGTTTTACAATAAAATACAGAAATTTGAAAATTACTGAGTATCATGAAAATATCGTGAGATTTTCAAAATACCGGCTATATTTGTTGCGGGTAAGGCAGGGGCATTGTGGGGCCCACCGTAATGTATGATTTTATCCACGCCGTCGATATATTTTTCCATTTCATTTTAGGGCATGAGCCCAAAAAAGAGATAAATCCGTGGACCAGACAGTGGGAATCTGCAGAAGTTTCGAGAAAAGCTGATATATCTGTTTTTACTTCATCCAGTTCATGTGACCACAGTATTGGATAATAAAGTGTGGGGGTTGGATACTGACAAGGTCAGCAGCTAAATCCCTACTTAAGTTACGTCACCAGGTTACGTAAATCCCACCTTGATGCATGTGCCATTTTTAGAGATCGTTTTATGGCATTATAAAGAGAATGAGGTAGATCTAAATTCAAGTGGACTCACCACAGAAAACTGTGGGAGCAGTCACACTCACCGTTGAAACTTTTATAGGGCACACCGTTATATATTTTTGAGATCCAACCTATTTATAAGTTAACATGGAGAAAGATAAAGTAAAAAAAAACAATATCAGCTTGAGTGAAAACTACTGTGGACCTTAGGAAGTTTTGAACGGTGGATGTCATTGTCCCCACTATTTTCTATGGTGGGTTCCTCTTGAATTTTAGGTTGATGTTATTCTCTTTGTAATGGCATAAAACGATATCTAAAAATGGTTGGAGAGTATGAATACAACACATGCATTATGGTGGGTTTACCGGGCTTGGGGACGTCACTTCAGCCGCGCTTTGGCTACTGACCTTGTCAGTATCCAATCCGCGCCCGATAATAAACATCATGGTGGAGCGTAGTAAGGTTCCAACGGTGGCTGGCATTGTCGCACTGCTTCCTGTGGTGTGGTTTACTTGAGCCTCCTATCTGCTTCATTTTTCGGCTCATGCCTTAAAATCATATGGGAAAACAGATGTACCACGTGAATAAAACTTATACATCACGGTGGGGCCCACAGAGGATCGAGTCGGCAGGATGGAATCCGCTTCTCAGAAAGCGTTGTCACGTGTGCGTGTCGTAAAAGTGATAAGTGCCTCTTTATGACACAATAAGTGCAAAAGATGATCTCCGCGCTGTGATTGGTTCAATAACCGTTTTGGAATATGTCGGCAATGAAATGATTGTGCACTGAGTTTCTCTGTACGCTCTTACGGTACCAAGTAAACTCATTTGGCCCCACCGCGTATGTGATCTATCCATGCCGTCCATCCATTTTTTCAGATTATCTAAGGGCTTGTTTGGCTGGGCAGATCCGATGATACTAGGAGGGATGAGATCAATTTTAAGGTAATGATGATGATGTCGGTGGATTGTCTTAATATCCATAGGATTGCTTATATCCCGGGACAAGTTCACTGGGTCTATTTGGCACGCCGTGCATATCCCAGATTTTACCTTCCAATCCATCCAACCAAGGGATAAGATCAATTTAAGGTAATGATGGTGATGTCAATAGATTGTCTTAAGATCCATTGGATTGCTCATATCCGGGACAAGTTCACCGGATCTGTTTGACTCGTCATGCCTATCCCAAGATGATGCCAATCCCATCCCTCCTAATACCGTGGGATCTGCCTGGCCTAACAGGCCCTAAAGAGCTAAAATTGAAGTATATCAAAAAAAATAAGTGAATCATACCATAAGCAATAGTAGGAATAAAGATTTCCACAGTTGAAACCTTGACAGGCGTCATAGTGGTTTGTATTTGTCATCAACCGGCCAATAGGATGATGTAGGCATAGATGAACGGAAAACACAAAATAGGCTTAATCCAAAACTTTCATGGCGTCTGATAATTTTTCAACAGTAACATTCAATTCGCAATGTTTCTTATAGCCTACCCATTTATTTAGTAAAATTAATGGATAGACCAGGTAAAATACATATATCATGATGAGCCTTGCAGAGTTTATTCAGTACGCATGTAATGCATTGGTGGGCCACCTGATGACATTGAGGAGATTCTACCTTGAATATTCTTATAATAACTACTCTCACTCCTTCGACATATCATCCAACTTAAATATTTCACGTGGGGTCAATCCAATCCATCCAAATATTCGAGCCCACTTTAGATGGAGAGTACGTGGTGAGATGCATGCTGATTGGATGGTGGGTACCATTTAATTTTTCACAATAGTCAACGATCTGATTTCAATAGATAAAATCAGGCGACTGAATCAACGGATCAATTTGTTTGTTTTTTTTAATTTTTAATGATCCGTTGACATCGAAATTAGATTGCGTCATACCCCTGCCTACACGGAATCGTCTGTGAAAGAGCTTTGTGGGTCCACCATGTATGGATTTTATCCAGGCAGCCCAGCCACATTTTCAGATCATTTTATTGCATGGGCCCAAGGATCCAAACCTCAAGTGGACCACACTGCTGGAAGGGAAGCAATGGGTTAACGACGGCCATCATTAAAAGCTTTTTAAGGCCATGTTATCAGGCTTGTACACGGGTTGAGTCGAGCTGGGCACATCTCAATTCGGCTCAGCTGCCACTAGCTGACCCACCTCAAACTTGGCTTGGCTCACTCTTCAAGTTTGACTGGCGAGCTCAGCTCTTCAGATTGAGCTGAGTTTGCATGGGTGACATTTTCACATTTCTCGTTGTATGTAAAACAGAAGCAACAGCTTTTAGGTATTTTATCACACAGTCGTAGACAACATCAAAATCAAAATAAAAGTTATTTGTTTCATATCCATACATTTCTCATCACCTGTCGACACATTAAGTCATTTCATCAAACACTTGGTGTGCAACAGTAATATCAAAATAACTTTGTAATTGAACTAGTTTGATCCGATTTCAATTCAAGTTAAGATTTGATCCGAGTTGAGTCAAGCTTTGGCAAGCTTAAACTTGGTTCAAAATTTTTCAAGCTAAAAAAATCAGCTCAACTGGGCTTAAACCCAGTTTTGAACCGAATCAAATTTACTTTTTCGAGTGGAGTCGAGCGAGCTAACTCAATATATGTACAACTCTACATATCATGTTTATTTACCATCCTACCAGTTACTTAGATTACTTAGGTTATATAGATCTTATCAAAGAGAAAATACAAATATTCGCTTTATTAAAACTTTTGCAACTCTAGAGAAGCTTTTAACGGTGGTGATCAATCCCTGCAAGGTGGTTCACTTGAGCTATGGATTTGCCTCAAATTTTGGCTCACACCGGTGAAATAAATAAACAGCCTGAATGAAAATAGCCGTTAACAACTTTTTAAGGCCAACTTGAATATTTATATGCCATCGAACCTATTTTTAGGTCACACATATATGTGAATGGATGGATACATATGTTAGCTTGAGACTAAACTTTTGTAACTTACAAAAGTTCTGTTTTTTAATTTTCCCCTAATGGTGGGCATCCAATCACTACGTTTCCTATAATGTGGTTCACTTGAAATTTGGATTTTTTTTTTTTCATTTTTTAAAAAATTGTGTGAAAAAATGATAAACTATGTGGATAGTACACATACAATATGGTGGGGCTCACACAACTCTCCTCATACCATGCGCGTGCATTAGGTGTGGCTCAGCCTCACCCAAGATGGTGTGGCTATTAGCGTGGGCCCCACCTTAACATCATTGATTACATAGAATCATAAGGCAAGAAAACAGGATTTTCCTACTTATGGCATGCAGATGATCCGTATTCATGGCATAGATATAAAATAAATACTTCAAGGTGGGCCCATGGTGAAGGCTACACCATCTTGGGTGAGGCAAGTGGCACACCTAATATGGGCCCACCATGGTGTATGTGTTTCATCCATTCCATTCATCTATTTTTACAGATCATTTTTGGGATTTATACAAAAAATGAGACGGATATAAATCTAAGGTAGACCACACCACAGGAAAATAATGGCGATTGGATATCCACCATTAAAATCCTTGTAAGGCCTATTGTTCTATTTATTTGACGTTCAATCTGTTGATTAGGTCATGTAGACTCAGACGAAGGAAAAAAAGCAAAAAAGAACGGCTTGATCCAAAACTTTTATGGCCCTCAAAAAGTTTTTAATGGTCAACATTCATTCAACAATGTTTCCTGTAATGTGGTCCACTTGAGACTGGGATATAACTCATTTTTGGTCTTATACCATAAAATGATCTATAAAAATATATGGACAGCATGGATGAAACACATACATCATGATGGGGCCACAGAGCACCGACCATCAGCCATTTGCCGGTGGTAGGGGAGTGTCCAATCCATTTTCATGGTACTGAGGCGGTGCCGTTTGTTAGGCTTACATTGAAAGAGGAAAAAATCAGAAGAGAGCGGAGTAGGTGCGACCGCTTCACCCAATATCAGTAGCTCTTATTGTGGGGCCCACGTCAGAGAGGTATGGTTGGACAAACACCCAATCAACCCTATCTACAGTTACCGAACCACACTTTTCAGTGATGGACGTCCACATCCCCACTTTTCCCATTCGTGTGGCCAGCTGAGGTTTTGGATCCGCCTGATTTTTTTTTGTTACGTCGTAAAATGAACTATTTCAAATAATGTACGGAGTGGATTTTACATAAACACTTCTTTGAGCCCCACATGGATTTCGGTTGCACGCGCTCCCTGCAACTAGTGCTGAAGAATCCAGAGAGTTTGGAATTCCGATCCCCAGCCACGGCTCATGCTCCAAACTGGCACATCCGTAGAAATTCACCGAAGATCATCATTTGGGCCCACCAAGAATATATCCACAATCAAAATGAGGCAGTCCTCATCATCTGAACGGACCAGATCTCACACCTTTACCACGTTCGCACTCGTTCAGCAAGTCCCCACTCCAGTTTATCCTCGCGCGAATCCCCTTAGGGCCTGTTTGGCCGGGCAGATTGGATGGGATTGGACGGTAGATTGCACGGATTTGAAGGTAACGATGGCTGCGTCAGTGGATTGGTGCAAGATGTATGGGATTGGTATATCTCCGCATTGCTATATCAGGTCTGTTTAGCACGCCCGGCTAAATTCCGGGATTAAACCTTTCAATCCATTTCAATCCCTCGAATCAAACACGTCCATGTCAAATTTGAACGGATTAGGGTGGTTTGGATGGGATCTAAAGGTAATGATGGTGATGTCAACGGGCTGTCTTAAGATCCATGGGATTGTTATATTCCAGATCACAATCCGGCGTCTGTTTGGGACGCCTGGCCAATCCCGGAGATCTATCTCCCAATCCCTTCCAATCCCATCCAATTTGCCCAGCCAAACAGGCCCTTCCTACTTCACGAAATCTTCGGGGGGCCGCCCTACCAGTTGAGTTATTTGATACTTTGGGAATGTATAACGCTCGATACTCAGTCATTCTTAACTTATCCACGTGGCATACATCTAATCAACCTAAACCGACTAAATTGTGGAAATCGCAGTCTCTTAAGTTAGAATCCCAAAATCTTATCGATTGAAAAATCTTAACCTTTGATTCATTGATACTTATTTGTTGAAATAGGGCCACCAAATATTTCCATTTTTAACCGTCCAATAAATGTCCACCAATCTCACAGCGATATAAATAAATAATATTAATTTTTTTTTCATGAAATATCTAGAAAGGACCCATAATTTAGAAAGTTTAAATTAAATACTTATATGCCACGTAAGCATTTTCTAAGTAATTCCTAAGCGCCCGCTTATCATCCGTCGCACATGGCGCAACCAAACTTTCTCACATTGTTATATATATATGGTAGGAGCCGGTACATTTCCACATAATACATGTGTTATTATTTATAAAAATATAAAGTAATTTTCAGTAATCCAGACCATTGATACGTCTCATTTATAATGTATAAACACAAGATTAAAATTATTTTTTTAAAAACCAAGCCAACTTAAGATTCGGATCTGTATCAAAGAAGTGGACGGTTAATAAGATAAATAAAAAAACGGTAGAGAATCAAGTAAATAACATAAGATTACGTAATAATGGAATATAAAAATATTATCTATTTCAATTATCTATCCATGCGTTTCAACCGACGGGATTGAAAATGCATGTATACCGTGAAAAGATGCACCGGACGTGTATTATAAAATTTCTCTTGAAAACGAGGTGTTGCTCTTCACAGCATCAGTTTTTAAGGCCACGAGAAATATGTCTGAAGGACTTTCTCAATCTCCCACACTCATTCCTCTCCTTCTGGATCTCGTTCTGATCATCTGAGCCGCTGTAGACCGTCCGATCATTTAAGAGACGGAAATGGACGTAATGGAGATGGTCGGTGCAATCGACTGGGGGGAGGAATCTTACCCTCGCTACCAGGATTTCAGAGGTCTTCTCTTTTTCGCACTGTTGTTCCCGTCTATTCGGTTCTTCCTCGACAGGATCGTCTTAGAGGTATCTACGGTCGGATTCGTATGATTCTGTCCATTTCATTGATGGGTTTTTGTTGGTTTTTGGATTGGTTGATTGTTCGACTTGGATTCGATTCTTTTTCTTTTTTTATTTTTGCTTGTTTTGGATGAAATTTCAAGTCGTTTGGATCTGGTCTTGTTGTTTTCTTGATGGGTTTTTGTTTTAGTGAAATGGGTCGTCACTGGTTTCATCAGAAAATCGTTTTTGTTTTATTTTATTTTATTTTTCTCAGTTTATAAGCTTGTTTTGATGCTGAATTTGAAATTTTAGGAACTTGGGTGTTTTTTGGTTTTTTTTTTTTGGTAATTTGTTTGAGGAGTTTGAGACTGCGCGAATTTTTTCTTGTCATGATCTGGGTCAGTGAGATATGGACTAATGGTGAATTTGATATGGAAATGGCATTGATTCGACCTCGACCGAGTGTGTTTTCTTGTGGAGAAAATATAGCGTTTGTCTGGTTAAGCTAATGCAGCATTTTTTTTTTGTTTGGGGGTAGTTATTGTATGTGTGGGCCCCACCCACTTTTGATGATCCATACTGTCCACTTGGTGGGTCCCTGTCATGGCCCGAAAGTTTTTTCCATGGTAAAATGCTAGCCATAGAGTGGTGAATTGTTCCCGTTGAATGAGGATCATAGGATAGACTCTTGATTTCCAGAACATAACTGAACAGCAAGATTTTTGATAGGCATGGCTCATTGCTCATGGATCCTGTACGATGGATGGTCTGGATCAGAAGAAAGGTGGGCTCTGCTTAGGTAGCAGGCGTCTCAACAAGAAATCCCATATTACTTGGAGGAGCATTATATAAGACTCCAGGGGCAATGCTGCAGCAGCAATCTATCCAGTTTTCCAAGCCATTTGACACCTTCCGTCTTTCTTACAATATGACTTTCCGCGTTTCATCTTTCCCTATAATACCCCCCTTTTTTGGTGTGTGATGATATGGATTTAAGTATTTCTGAGTCTGAACTGTTTCAACTGAATTCCTTCCAATTCATTCAATTTTCCTTTTTTACTTTTGCCACTGATTCCTTGTAAATGATCAGTTCTTGAATGCAGTATGTCAACATCAAAATTGTCATTGTTTGAATGTGTAAACAATATGGTTTTCAAGGGTTGTAGACGAGTGGTGTGAAGTTTCATAGGAATTCAATGAAGTGAGGAGTTGATGCACCTAATTTTACATCGTCCTTGTTGGTTGTCATGAACAGTCGCTTATGAGATCCAGTGGGAGTCTGCAACTGACCTTTGATAAGATGAATGAAAGATAGGTGTTCATATGTTGAGTTTCTGGTGTTTGTATAGTGTCTAATTGTTCTATAGCACAGTTAAAAGCAGCTATCTAGCATACAATGTGTGCAAGATAGGTGCTTGCATGAGGTTTGGTGGTTTTCAGTGGGGTGTTGCTGGGCTTCTTTTCTTTGTGCTCTATATGCTTCTTACTGGTGGTAGCTTTCAAAGATGTTCCTTGATAAAGTTGCAATGAGATCCATTGCGTGAACCCATTGATCTGTGATTTGCATTTTATTTTTCTTTCTTAGTTGTCTCTTTCATCCATATTGAGACTATGGTTAAGGTGGAGAATTCTTCCCTAATTGATGGAGAAGCATTTACATCTCTTTGGTTGATGATCTTTTATTCATTTGTTCAATCAAAGAGGGGTACGAAAGTGGGTTAGCTGAAATATGTAGTGTCGTGTTCATGAGTGGCTTGGTGTTGTGGTGGTCTGTGCTGTTTTGCATAGTTTTAGTGGATTAACTCACTTGCCTACTCCAGTTTGTTTGTCTAGCTCTTAGCACAGAGTGGAAATTGAACCCAAATTGAAAGGACTTTGAATATGAAATACTTTCCAACGCAGTAGAAAAAATTGAAATAATTAAAGGATTGTTGAATGAATTTTAGGGCCTGTTTGGATACCACCAAATAAGTTACTTTTTTCTACTTACAACAGTAGATAAGTAACTTATTTGAGATAAGTAAGTTTAGTTTAAGATCAAATATAAGTAACTTTTTTACTTAAAGTTACTTAATCACTTGGCTTAATAAGTAGAAACCAAAATAAGCTACTTGAGGCATAAGTAGCTTATCTTAAGTAACTTAAGATCCAAACGCTGCCTTAAAGACTCATGGCTCAGTGGTAGACACTGTGTGTTTCTACACTGAGGTCATGGGTTTGAGAACCCATGTGGTGTGTGGGTGTGGGTGTAAGAGTGTGTGTATTCACCTTTCAAAAAAAAAAAAAAGGAAAAAAAAATTAAATTTAAAGACTTATAGGGCATCACACCTTATAAAGGACAAAACTAGGGCATCACACCACTATTTTGAGGGCATCACATCCCACAATCTCGACCCTCAGATGTTACTAGTAAAAGAAGTCTTTAACCATAAAAAGTTAAACATGTAGAGTTCCATACCTACAGCCTTCTATATATAGGCTATGCACAGACCACTTTCCTAGTTTAGCTGTTATTTTTTTTTGGATAATGTACTTTCCTAGTTTGACTTAAACTCTCTGTGCTTGCTCAGCAAGTGTTCTTTTACTTAAAAGTGGAAACTAACTACTAACCTGAAAAAAAAAAAAAAAAAAACTATGCTTAGCCCTTGCATGTGTACAGGTGAACGGTGTACATGGATGAGCATCGCACACATGAAAACATGCTCTGATTGCTTGTGGTGCCCCCTGATTTAATTTTAGGTGGCAGGTTGTTGCAGTCAGAGACCTGGATGCATAATCTGCCTATCCAATCGTGTTGTGAATTTGTGGTTTTCCTGCTGAATGTGGACCATTGCGCTTTTTAGTCAACTGTCGATTTTGTAGGTCAATGATTGGATGACTACCACATTCCAACCCCCTTCCACATGGTGGCCCACTCAATTAGTGGAAGCTGAGTGATATAGGACAGATGAACAAAAGAAACACACTTTAAAACCTGATTTCAGGTTTCAAGTTTGAAGTCACATCAGGCCTGGAACCTCTGGTTGAGCCACACCACCTATAGCAGGATCCCACGACCTGAAATAATCCAATCATAGGTTAGGGAAAACAAATCAAGGAAACCGTTTCATTCAGTACTCATAAAAGAGGTTTTACATGTATATATACTTTTCTCAAAGAGAAAGAAACTACATACTAATCATAACCATCTATTTAATAAAATCTTAATGACTAAAGTACTCCTAAATCTCGTCACAACCATACAACTCTTTGTAAATCGGCCATAACTCAAAATTCGAGCTTGTTTGAAAGCTAACTCAATGGGCTTTCAAATGGGACCAATTTTGAATCACTACAACATTATTTGGCAATAAAAAATGGCATACAAAGTAAGTGATGGTAGACTTGGCCATCTTTAATTCTAACAATTAATTAAATAATAAACTTCTAAAACAAGGACACAGACTACGTCCTATGGACTCGAGGACCTACCATCTGACTGCACCTCACATTTGGGGTCCACTAACTGATCGGGGTACCCTAGCCCATAGATCTATTAGATCACCATCGCGGTCCAAAAGACTCTCCAAACAGATTGTGTGGCTCAGATCACTGATCAGTCAAATTGTGAGGCCCAATTCTCTGATTGATATATTGTGGGGTCCACTATATTGACTGCGTCTTTTGATACTTCCATTTGTTCGTTCATCACTTATTTGGATTGCTTAGGAGCCTTTAGGGGACTTTTAATCTTATTAGTGAAGGCTTCATGATGAACTTCTTCCTATCTGTCCTGAACGAATATGTATTCTTCTTTAGATCATGAATGACAATTCAATCCAGTATCTGGTCCCCCATAACGATATGGCAATGGTCCATTGGCCTGACAGCACTCCACTTATCTTCAGAATAAGAAGAGACCTTGTAGAAGATCTCTTCATAATTGTGTTGTGAATCTTATTCACATCATAAAATAATAGGTTCATCATAAAATAATAGGAAAGATAGGACAATGGGTAAGAAGAAGAAAGAGCAACTAAACTGATTTAATACTGTTACTTATATTATTTTAGTAAAGTCATTGAAAAGATCTAAGTTTACTAAAAGTAGAAAATGTAACAAATCATTGATAACATTAATTGATTTTAATGTTTCAGTGAAAAATAACTTCTAAGCTACATAGCGTGAAGCGTAGGCTGTGTAGTGTATAGAGTATGCAAATTTGTGTGTAGCATAGGCTACAATTGAGTTTCTTGATATTCTAGTTTGTTGCTTTAAATTCCTAGAGTGGCACAAACTTTTAACTGAGAAAGTGAACTTTATTGTA
Source organism: Magnolia officinalis (assembly GCA_021015155.1). Classification (NCBI taxonomy): domain Eukaryota; kingdom Viridiplantae; phylum Streptophyta; class Magnoliopsida; order Magnoliales; family Magnoliaceae; genus Magnolia; species Magnolia officinalis. The sequence continues at coordinate 11,001,672 of JAJHSJ010000011.1, forward strand.
TTTCTATATGTTAATACATCTAGCAAATGGAAGTAACTACCTCCAATGGACTAGGGCCTAGGTCGATCCGGCTTTTCCTTGGTTTTGGTAATATAAATATGCTTAGCATGTCATGTGTCCTGAGATTATGTGTGATGCTCCACATCCATGTGACACCATCAGATGTGCCGATTGTCCAAGTAATGGTAAAAATATTACAAGAGGCCCATGGCTTAGTGCCTCTCCGTGCTCCAAAGTAGGTTTGTCAGTAGGGTGAGTTCGTGTGGGACACTGGTGTAATCATTTTCCAGTAAAAAGAGATGAGAGGGAAAAAGGGAAAAAGAGGAGAAGAGGAGGAAAGGAGAGAGAGAAGAGAAGGAAAGAAGGATTAGGGCATAATCACATGTTTGTCTCTTTGACTAACACTTCTTATTAATAATAAAAAGTGGAGACCAATATGGTCGTTGACTAACATTTCTTATTAATAATCGAAAGGAGAGACCATTACGGTAGTGTGCATGATTACACATGTACATATATCTCTATACTCTCTAAAATACTCCCCTCAAGTTCTTGCATTAATATCGAGCATGCCCAGCTTTGTAACACGTCAGTTGAAGATGATGGACCAATCGCTTTAGTTAAAAAATCAGCTAGTTGATCTTAAAATTTCTCATGTGACATGAATTGCCTTGGAAGCCACCTTCTCATGGATGAAGTGACAATCTACTTCAATTTGCTTTGATTCTAAGTATCAGTAGCAAGCATTGCAAACTATCAGTGATGCCTTGCCACAACCCAACTTCAGGCGAAACATCCAGATCATGTAAAAGAGAACTCCAAAGATTGCAAAACAGCCTTGGGCAACGAACCTATTTCACAAAAAAACACCACCACTCTTCAGTCCATGAATCTTCACAATTCAGCTTCCTGGAGTTCCAGGATAAGCATACAGATCATATAGGGATAACCAAAGACCTTCAAAAAGCCCCACTTGATTGGTATATGCAACAAATGTTGGGTTTTTTTTTTTTTTTTTTTTTTTTTTTTTTTTTTTTTTTTTTTTTTTTTTATTATTATGAATTTTTCTTTAGATTTGGAAAAACATTAAAGACTCACCATAACAATCTTTAAAAAATCACTGTTAATCTTCTAAAATCATGGTCTCTTATAAGTGAGTCTTTTCCCATCAAGCTGACCATCGTTCATATGGTGTTTTCATCAGTGGTATGGACTGGTCAATAGTGGTTCCCAAGTCTTCAACTTCTACTGGGAGCACTTCTTGCTCTGATACTGCGTAGAAACAGATGAGCAGGAAAAGGAGAAAAAGATAAGAGGAGGAATTAATGACAGAGAAGGAGGAGAGAGAAAGAAAGGAAGGATTAGGGCACAATCACTTGTGGTCTCTTTGACTAACATTTCTTGTTAGTAATAAAAAGGGAGACCAATATGGTACTCCACATGACTAGCACATGTACATATTATCTCTATACTCTCTACAATTTTTCGAACCTGACCAGGGGAATCAGATTTGTCTCCTACCAGGTTCTGGATAAATTTAAAGAATGTGAGGTATCAGATCTGGATCTGGTCAGATTTGGGTATCCCATCAGATCCAATTTTTAGCATGAATTTGGATTCCGGCTGGGATCAGGTCTAAAATCATGCCCGATTTCAATTCTAGATTTGGACTTGGATAGAAATTGACATTAGAAACATGCTTTCTTGGATGGTAAGTATGATTAAGGGTTCTTAAATAATAAGTATAATTGGATCAGGATAAAATAAAAATTATGGTACTGATCAGTATGTATGTGTGTATGGAAAACACATACATGGTACCAGTACCACCACTAGTAGTGATACCAGGCTATTATAGGGCCGACATGATGTGTGCATCAGATCCATCCCATCCATTGGTGTCATCCTTAGTTGTTAGGCTATGGGACCAAAAATCAGACCGGACAGAAACACAGGTGGGCCACACCACAGGGGACACTTGGGAGGGAATGCCCAACCAATAGAACTTCCCTAGAGTTGGTGGGGCTCATCATGCTGTGCATATATCATCCAAGCCACTCATCAGATGCCCCACCTGGATGAAGGGACATGATCAAATCAGGCCATTCCAAAACTCAGGTGGGCCACACCACTTGAATTTAGAGGTTTTAGACATGCATGACACTGTTCCCTATGGTGTGTAGCCCACCACAGTCTTGGAACAGCCTGATTTTTGGGCTCTATAATGTACACAAGGGGGATAACAAGATGGACAGAATAGAGCAGATGCACACCCTGTGGGCCCCACAATATCTTGGTACCACCACAAGTTGTAATGTACTGGTACCATGCCAGCTCACTCCAATGTGCGTGCATTCCCGTGTGCATGTGTGTAAGTAACCTTGATCCTGGGCCTCATGGATGCCTGAGTCAGGCACCCAAACTGACCCGATTTATAATCAAATCTGACTTCATTAATCAGCCCAAAATATGGACTGGGATTTTATTAAATTGGATCAAATACTTTAAGTATCCATGGATCCAGGTACCCATTGACATGCCTACTCACAAGTAAAACTGCAGATGTCGATCAGTCTTGTACCATCTAGACTGCCCCTTTGTGATTGAAACAACATTGTGAGGATGGGTGTTCTTCTATTTTTGTAGCCAATGTCAGCTTGAGGCTATGGCGATGTGAGCATCACTTCTGCTCTGATAAGCTGAATGGCAAGCAAGGGATTCTAATGCATCCATGTATTTATCACAACAATCTTCCACCTACGATTAGATTGGCGTGCCCCATAGGTGAAAAGATTTGATTGGTACCATCAGAGTATGGATCCTACATGTGTGCACTTGTTCACACGTGTGCTGTTCAGCATACACATGTAAGCATTTTTTTTTCGTAATTAGTTTCATTTTAGTATAAAACTTGCTTAGCAAACAAACAGTTGTGGTTTAAGTTTAGGAAAGTGTCATGCAAAGGTATGGAAATCTACATGGTCCTATGTGGTTATCCTTTTAATGATGAAAAACTTCTTTTCATGTGGGTGATTCTCCCAAAAGTAGTGGCCTTGGTTCTATCCTTCCTAGTTGTGTGATGCTTTAGAAGACCATTTGAAGTTCATTCAACAGTCCTTTATTTTAATTTTGTTTTTGTTTGTTTGTTTGTTTGTTTTTTTCTTCAATTCCTGCTATTCTGTGGAGTCTACTGGGAAGAATTAATGTAGAAGTTACTTCAAAAGCACACATGTAAAATTCTCAGAGTCAAATTCCTTTTCAATTTGGGCTTAATTTTGACTACATACTGTGTTTGATGAGTTGTGTACTAATCACTATAATTTTGGCCTGCTGGCCATCCACATGATGGTCCATCCCACCAGATAAATTGTCCTTTTTACCTGTTTGCCAGATGTATGTTGGGGGTGGCATTTCACGGAACTTCCATGAAGCAGGCATCATGATTTCACCATGTTGATGCTATTTCTCGTGATGTGCATTATTTCTTTTTTAATTATTCTCTAGTTTGAGTGCCTTCTTGATGAGACTATGGATCATTTGTTTGGCTGGACTTTATGCTTATTGAACAAGGGAAGCATCCAGTGCCTCTGGGGTATAAGATTTATACATACCATGTATGTCATATGTTTCGTATTTGTATGATGATCCAAGCGATCGATCCCATGCCTCCTTTGATTGGTCACTAACGAAAAAGCTTCTTTACTAGGACAATCATTACATTTTCTTGCCACATGTGAGGCATATATATATATATATATATATATATATATATATATATATATATATATATATATATATATATATATATATATATATATATATATTCCTCTGGTGTCCATATGTACTGCACTTATTTAACTGTTAGGATTGTCCTATTAGAACGATTTTTGGTTTATTGCCCATACACTATTGGACCTCCTGAATGAATGGTTTGGATCATGTCTGCATATGCCACATCACATGTATGATAGAGATATGGAGGCATGGTAACTCAAACTTCATGACACTGGTTAGCTTCCTAGTGTGTCAGTGACTGTCTGCATTTTATTTTATTTTTGCTTCCAATCTATATAGACAAATTTTTTTCCCCAATCTATATAGACATTATCGTGCATGCTTGTTGCAGAAAGTGGCAAGGAGATTAGTTCTTGGAAAGGGTCATGACACTTGGGACGTTGGCAAAGAAGAAAGAAGGAAGCTAAATAAATTCAAGGAGTCAGCGTGGAAGTTTTTTTACTATCTTACAGCAGAGGCTTTTTCGGTGGCTGTTACATATAGTGAACCTTGGTTCACAAACACCAGATTCTTCTGGGTAGGACCTGGGGAACAGGTCTGGCCTGATCAAAAGATTAAGTATGGTTATCCTTTGATTTTTTTAGCCATCAGATTCTGATAGAATAAACCAGCAATCGTTTTTATCCACAATGTTTCTTTTCTGTATGCCAAAATCTCAACTGCATGAAGCCCTATGTAACTCAGACACCAAAGGCTCGTTTGGCAGCACGGAATGGGAGGAATTTGCGTTTTTTTTTTTTTGTTTTTTGGGTCTGGTAGCAAGTAATGGGAGGTTTTTGGATTTTAGAGGAATCAAAATCTCCCAAAAGAGCCCTTTTTGCATTCCCACTTCAAAACTGATCTGCAGAATTCACTTCATTCCACATGTTGCAAATTCCACGATTGCATAGGATTTGAAACCCATGCTGCCAAACGAGATCTAAATGCATGTTGGTGTCAGATGTTTTGACCCTTGGAAGCCCGGAACTCATACTAAAACAGTAATTGGTGATGTTAAATATATACTATCACATGGTTACTTGCATGAGATCCAGCCTGTTCATTAGGTGGGGTGGGTCCAGCATGTTGCTGATCTGGCTCAAGAATCAGGCTGGTTGCAATACACAACAAGTGGATGATTTGGCCAATTTGGACAGGTGGCCATAATACATAACAAGTGGATGACTTGGCCAATGGTCCGCATTCAGGGTCTATTGTCCCATCTGATGAGTGGACATTAGGCTGGGACATTGACATGTTGGGCCTGGCCCACACCTAATGGACAGCTTGGATGTCACAGGTGTGCGACATTGGCACCTTGGGATGTATGGGGCTTGGATATGCGTATTTGGAATTTTCAAACCTCATTTTACATAAATATTATTTTGTAACTGTAAAAGATAATAAAAAATGTTTGAGAAGATGAGAAAGCATGTAATGTTAACTATCCAGTACTTCGAAAAAATTTCTAATCATCCTGAAGTAAGAGAAACCCTAATATAATCCTAACTATCCAGTACTTCGAAAAAAATTCTAATCATCACCATTTATTTCACTGAAATAGTAAAAATGACCAAAATACCCTTGAATGCCATCACAACCATGCAGGCTTTACGTAAACTAGTCATAACTCACACAAATGGGTTTAGAATTGCAAGATGTTGAGCTTATTTGAAAGCTAGCTTGACAGGCTTTCAAATGGGACCAATTTTGTGTTATTTGGACATCGTTTGATACCTGAAAAGACGCCCTGTAAAATAAGTGCACGAAATATTGTGGGAAACTTGTAGCGCAAGCTATCACTACTCTACTAACTAATTAAATAATAAAACTATGGCTTGTTGAATCACACAGTCCAATCAGACTGTTGATTTGTGTCAAGATATGGCATTTGACCATTGATCGAATCCAGATCTTCAATTAGGCTAATTTGGATGATTGGATGGTCTAAATCTTTGATCGGACAACTTGGGTGGGCTGGATGTTTCCTTTGATCAATTATGTATGCTCCCAGGCCTCTTTCACTTATTTTGATCCCAAGTCTTGGGCGTCAACTTCCAGTTCTTCTTAGAGGATTTATGGATTTTGATGGATGGATCATCAATCGTGGTTTCATTCACTACTTATTGTTGGTTTTGGTCATCAGGGTGTATTTTTGTTCCTACTAGCCTCTGACACGTGCCTTTTGATAATCTTTGTGACAAGACTAGAGTGTCTATTACTACTTTGATATTCATCACATTGTCACGGATATGATCGTTGAGCGATTATGGTCGCCTCGACAATTGAGTCTTCCATCTTTTCATCATTTGATTTAGCAAAAATACCCAACATATCCTAATTAACATAAGCAAAAGATAATAAGAGAATAAGAGCTAGCTGGGCCTAGGTGGGTCATATCTACTTACGTTAACAAGATCCACAATCACTTATAGGTTTATCTGTCATATTTTGTTTTGTTTCACTTGATCCATCATCTGATCACATTTTTTTTTTCAATCCATTAATAAGGCTATTTGTGGATCTCTTGATCCATCCAATGGCAGATTCCTTATGACCATCCAATGGAGGATCTGTTGGGGTCGACTAAGTGAATCCTTTTATGCCATTCCACTCTATCAAGTGCGATACATTTAGTCTTTTCTCACTACCAGCATCCATGTTCTTTTGGGCCTTCCCCTTGCATTTTTAGAGCCTTCAACTTGTACCAACTCGCTCCTAACCAGTGCAGTTCTTGGTCTCCATTGCACATGGCCAAACCATCTTAGTCTACTTCCCCTCATCTTATTACCTATTGGTGCCACTCCTAAGTTCCCTCGAATGAATTCATTTCTAATTCTATCCTTCCTCATCTTGCCACCCATCCATCTCAACATCCTCATTTCAGCTACACATCCTATGGACATGTTGTTACTTAACTGCCCAACATTCTGTCCAAAAAGCATGGTTGGCCTTATAACTGTCCTATAGAACTTCTATTTCAGTTTGAATAGTACACGACAATTACATATAACTCAAGAGGCATATCTCTATTTCTTCCACCTAGCTTGAACAACATGTGCAACATCCTTCGTAATCTCTCAACTCTCATGAATTATTGACCATGGCATCGAAGTGGTCTTTTGGGGAAACTTCTGGGATGGTTTGGTCAATATAAGGCAAATCAACTACTTTGTATTCTTATGACCAAACCAGCTAACGGTGTTCGAAAATATCGGTATCGCGTTACGTATCACACCCTTGGGATACGGATACATATTGGTTATCGCATGGGATATATCAGTTGTATCGCGTAATGTATTGTTGTTGTTGAAAACATTGGAAATTGGTCGAAATTTTCAATGAAACTTCAGTGATTGTTAAAAAAGACATCAATACACACTTATAAATCAAAACATTACAAAAAACAAATGCACATAATATGTTTTCTTTATATGGGGTCCTAATCTATGCGTTGTCTAACTAAATTGATGCAAGTATATTTAAAGTTTATTCATCTAATTTATGAATGTAAGAAGACGTGTGGAAACACAATAAATACATTCAAAAGAAAAAGAAGAATTACTTGATCAAGTTACATGTTTGATTTTATGTTTGGACACAAAGATTGCAACCGAATTGTGAGAAATTGGGAAATTTGACTATTTTTTTTCAATTTTTTGCAACTTGGCCCATGTCCTCCAAATCTCGAAATCGAAGCTCCAAATCCATGATTTTTCATGCAAAACATGAAAAATCATGGCTTTGTAACAATCTGACATTGATTTACAGAAAAATAAAAAAAAAGAATCGAAAATCGAAAATGCTCACCAGATCAAACATGTGAGATATATATCCAACTACTTGTGCATTTCATATCGCACAGGTGGGATACAAGATAAATCGGCCGATATCATCGATACTTAAAACACTGCCATTTAAGTCTAGTTGGTGCCACTCCCAAGTTCCCTTGAATGAATTCATTTCTAATTCTATCCTTCCTCATCTTTCCATCCATCCATCTCAACATCCTCATTTAAGCTACACATCCTATGGACATGTTGTTACTTAAATACCCAACATTTTGTCCCAAAAAGCATGGCTGGCCCTATAACTATCCTATAGAATTTCCATTTTAGTTTGAAGGGTACACGACAATCGCATATAACTCGAGGGGCATATCTCTATTTCTTCCACCCAGCTTGAACTAAATGTGCAACATCCTTCGTAATCTCTCCACTCTCATGAATTATCAACCCATGGCATCAAAGTGGTTTTTTGGGAAAACTTTTGGGATGGTTTGGTCATTATAAGGCAAATCAACTACTTTATCCATTGTGTATGCCTATGAAGCCAGAGTTATTGAACTCTCCCAAATAGAAAGCAAATAATAAAGATCCTAAACGACTGGACTTTCTATAAGTGCTAAAGAGCAAAAATGCAAAGAGTATAAAGCATATAAAATAGAATCATGCATAAAAAGGAAACTGCTCAGAAAGAAATATTGCCGCATGTCCTCATCAAGGCCTTTTCTAGTATAGAACGTGCATATGTGGTATGGGATGCGATTGCGTCAACCTCTCTCTCTCTTAATTTTCTTTGGTTGTAGATGGAACTGGGACAAGTCAATCACCACAACTTGCCCTGACACGGATTAAACTGGGCAGACTTGGTGCAACTCATCCTGATACAAGATGAGTCGGGGGTATTTGTTGTTGCCAAGGTACGACAACCATGCCTTGGAAGCTCAAGTATTGTATGTATGAGATTAAACAATATGTTGTTTCTTGGGGAGCCCAATGCTTCGTAATGCCATGTATAGCTAACCAATGGATTACAAGAGAGGGAGGGTGACTCGCTATCTGCCCCTCTGTGTATCTTTCTTGTTGATCTTCTTCTAAAAAGTTTGCTGCCTTTCAAGAAAAATGACTTTCATAAGTCCTCCAATTGGTGGCCAAACCATCCAACTGGTATGATTTTTGGGTGTCGATCGTTCGTGGTAGTACTGAACAGATGTTTCTTTGGTAGCTTGTTGCTCCTTTGTACCAAGGATAGCCAATGAGATGGCTAATAGTCTCACGAGAGGGAAAGGTGATGCAGGACAACTAAACTAACCACTTGCTCTAAAAGCTTGAATTGATAGAGCGTGGTGAATCAATCCCTTTATCTCGTAGCCCGGGTCAGGCCCTCGACGAACTCCCTTCATGAGCCCCACTTTACATGGGTCTCACCTCACACAAGCCGCCCATCCCGAGTTTGCCCCCGCTTCACACAAGCCACCCCACTTGAGACTGGTGTGAAAATGCCCATGCATTAATCACCTTCGGTAAGGAGTCTCGAACACGAGACATTTCGCTCTAATACCACTTTTGATGCAGGACAACTAACCACTTGCTCTAAAAGCTCAAACTGATAAAGTGTGGTGAATCAATCCCTTCATCTCATAACCCAGGTCAGGCCCTCAGCCAAACCCCCCTCATGGGCCCCACTTCACACGAGCCGCCCACCTTGAGTGTGCCACCGCTTCACACAGGCCACCCCACTCGAGCACAGTGTAAAAATGCCCCTGCATTAAAAGGTAAGAGATCACTCACTGTTGATCCCTCTATGTATGTTTCTTGTTATTCTTCTTCTTTTAATAAAACTAGATCGTCTTTAAAAAAAGGAATTTATTTTGTGGTCGTTAGAAGTCCTCCAATTGGTGGCTAAAATCATCTCTCCAGTATGATTTTTGGTACCACCCACGCATGGTACAACTAAGCAAATGGCACAGGTCTAGATCTTATATACGAGGATTTAAATATTGGTACTAATGCATAGGCATTTTCACACCGGGTTCAAGTGGGGTAGCCTGTGGGATGCGGGGACACACTTAGGGTGGGTGGCCCGTGTGAGGCGGGCCCCACCCATGTGATTTAGGTGGCTCGTGTGAGGCGGTACCCATGTGATTTGGGGTCCATGAGGAGGGTTCGGCCTGGGTCCTAACCCATGAGATATGGGGCCTGGGCTATGAGATAAAGGGATTGATTCGTCATGCCCTAACAGTTCGAGCTTTTAGAGCAAGTGATTAATTGTCCTGCATCAGGTCTCAATGCACGTATTGCACCCTTAGGATATGGTAACATATTGGTATCGCATGGGAAATATCACATGTATCAGGGAATGTATCGCTATTTGAGGGGAACATTGGGAAATGATGGAATTTTTCAATAAAACTTAAGAAACATTGAAAGAGACATGATTACACACTTAGAATTCAAAAAATCAAAAACAACAAGTATGCACAGCTAGTTTCCTTCGTATATGATCCTAAACTATGTGATGTCTGATGCAATTATATCGAAAATGAGGTCTTATAATTCATAATATCATACAATACAAGTATAAAAACAGAATCCCCCAAATAAATTTAAAGAAAATGAATTTTTGAGGAGTTTTTTGTGATTTTTTTTTTCTTTGTATTTTCAGTAGGGGAATGTATTGTAATGTATCACCGATGCATATTGCAATGTATCAATGATACATCGGAATTTTATGAAGGGTTTTTGACAAAATATCACAATATATTGATATATCACGATATATTGGTGATACATTGTGATATTTGTGTGATACAGGGGAATTTAATCACACCCCCCTTGTATATCATATCGGCCACATGCGATATCGATAGTATTGGCCAATACTATCGATATTTAAATCACGGCTCATACATGTGTCAAGTGTATAGCTAAAAGTGTTTGATAAGTATCTTAGATGTAAGTGATCAGACCAGATCTTTTCAATCAGACAGAACTGTGCATATTAAAATTGTAGATGCGCATAAATAAATATTTGAAATATCAAAAAATGGAAGTAATATTGTCTGCATTTTGGCATGTGTGTGACACAGCTGTTGATGTGCATGTCCAACATGGCGGTATCAATGAAAAGACTGAATATGTCCTTGTTCCGTAGGTATGATGTCAGTTGGACTGTTTCCTGATGACCAGGTTGAAACTAAAGGTATTGTACATGTTCGCTGCTGGATTCTACACGTATTCAATATTTGCCTTGATTTTTTGGGAGACAAGGCGGTCAGACTTCGGGGTATCCATGGGTCATCACGTAGCAACTGTCATTCTGATCCTGCTGTCTTACGTTTTCAGGTTTCTTTCCCAGCTTAACTACTTGAGCTTTCTTATATGTTCTCATTCACTTTTGGAGAAGTTTTATGTGCACTATCTCCCACCATCCAATGACCGTTGGTGGGAATCTCAATTTTCAAAATCCCATTTCAAGATACACATTGGATTCCCACCAAGAACTTCCCCATGTATGTATTTGCAAAAGGGATTCCTGCCATTACTTGTATGGGGCTGGGTTATGCAAGCTATGGATCGTGGGAGACCTGTGTACAGAGAGCTGGTTCACACTCTTGCACAGAGGTTATGCCCTATATATTTTATGAGTTACATTATTGCTTTATTCTTGAGAGGAAATTCTGCTACTGTTAAAAAGAAAAAAAATAAAATAAAAATTGTGCTGCTCGCATGCCAAATCCAATCCATATGCTGTTGATTCTATTACAACATATTTGTTTCCTCTTGCTTGATGTTATTGTGGTAGATCATCTTTCATCATAATAATCTCATAATGAAGATCCTTTTGCGATGCTTCAGTCACGTTCTTTGTTTCTACCCTTTTTTTTTGGGAAATGGTTGAAAAGCCTTTATTAAGAGCAAAAGGAGAAAACAACAAGAGACAAGTACTGTTAAAACAACAGTAACAACAACAACAAGAAGAGACTAGTAGCGGTGGCGATGCAACTGGATGATGTGATCAGTTTGCCTCGGGAAAAGGTCATTGTATTGGACGTGAGACACGGGAGAAAACAACAAGAGACTAGTACCTTTAAAACAACAGTAACAATGACAACAACAAGAGACTAGTAGTGGCAGCGATGCAAATGGACGATGTCATCAGTTTGCGTCAGGAAAAAGATCATTGTATTGAGATACATGAATTTAAGGAGAGTAGTAGAGAAGTGATCCTTAATTTAAGTCCCTCTCATTATCTCCTATTTTGTACTTGCATGGCTTTTTGGATTATTAATAAAATTCCATCATTCAGAAAATTTCATAACTCTGTAAATATCTAGCCTGCTCGTACACAAGATCAATATGATTTTATGTGTCTATCCACAATCTATTTGTCTATCTTGCTATGTAGGTAGTTAGAGCCCATTTGGGTGTACCCTCAAATCACTATTAATTAGGCATTTTGATCTGACACAACATGCTTGATGTTTGTGCCAGACCCAAAGTGGATCCACACTGGTGGCTTTCCTTTCCCCCCTTCCCCCCCCCCCCCCCCTTTTTTTTTTTTTTTTTTTGTGCCCCAAATAAATAATTAGATACTAACAAGGGTCCTGTTCTCATCGAATTTGTGATTTCATCAGGCCACATCATTTCTAGACTGTGTCCCTGGAAGCAGGAACACCCGAGTGGTTATATTTAACTAAGAAAAAAAACACATTTTAGTAAATCAACTTGGTGCTTTTCGTGTTTGCTACTGAATGGTTGAATGGTATTCTTGGAATGGAGTAATTAAGCCTGAGGACATTCCTAGTGACCGTAATGCTTCACACCTACATGCCTTTTTATCATGAGCTCTCTTGGCATGTCTTGGCATCTGATGCTAGTGGATATTTGAGGCTAAGCTATATGCTGATCACAGAGTCCAATCCCGGTATATAAACTCAGATTACTGCACTTTAAAGACTTGTAATGTGGACCAACCATATAAAACTATAAAATATTAAATATATTCAATTGCATATTGTTATTGGTGGTGTGTGATTATTTGTTCCTCAATGCATAGGCAGCAAGACTACCCAAATTTCCTAACATTTTGTATCTGCCTCTTCATGCAGATTTGCTCGTGTCGGTTCTGTTGTTTTGGCTCTTCATGATATGAGCGATGTCTTTCTGGAAATGGGGAAGATGTCAAAGTATGGTGGCTATGAAGGTTTTGCTAGCTTTTCATTTATTCTTTTTGTTGTCTCATGGATCATACTCCGCCTCACATATTTCCCATTCTGGGTCCTTCATAGTACAAGGTGAGCATAAGTTGTTTCATCTAGGTATTTGTTAATTGGCTGCCACTATTACTAAGTATTCTCTGTTTTCCCACATCTCTGCTTTCATGCACCATAAATCTTATGAAGACAGAAAAGATAAAACTGCAGAGGCATGTGTGGTTGTTGTTTAAATCCAGCATGCAAGGTTCCTGATCTTTTATGCACGGGGGTAGTTTTGTCAAATTTTTCTTGTTTAGGTAGCCGGAGTAAACCCATTACCTCAACTGGCATGGACACGGTTTAAAATTCATAGACTTGACTCAAAAGTCAATCATGCCAATTTGACACAAAGACTTGGTAAGTTCTTGGTTAAGTCTCAAATGTCAAGACTTGGGAAACATGAGAACTTAGTAAAATTAGTAAAAAGTACAAAACAGAGAAAAATTTGGAAACACTTTCAAGTAAAAGAAAAATAAAAGCTTTATCATTTCCAAAGAAACCCTTCTTAAGTTTTTAAAAAAAAAAAAAATTTAAAAAAAATTAAAAAAAAAATTAAAAAAAAAACAAAAAAAACAATACAAAACAAAACAAAACAAAAGACAAAAGACAAAAGACAAAACTGGGTCAAACTGTTTGCAAGTTGAGTCGGCCATGTTGAGATGATATCTTCATTAGAGTCTAGGTGAAATTAAGTTTTTGATTGTACCAACTTGAAATCTGATTGAGTAGTGTTTCTTCATGTTTTACTGGCCGGCTTATTGGCTAGCTTGCTGTGGATGCTGGGGTTGCAATTTGATGCTGGGTGCGGTTTGGCTCAAATCACCATAACTGGGAGTCGAGTTGATGTGTGTAGAACTAGAAGTCTAGAACTACATGCAATGGAATGAATCTAATTTCAATGTCACTGATTTAACCCGAGATATGAGTAAGGGGTTTGGTTACAAATGGAGAATGGGCTAGGACGTTAGGCACCTCTTCTCCATTCACAGTCTCCACACCAAGAAATATGAACTAAGGAGAGAGAATTCAACAAATTTCAATGCATTTAACAGAAATCAAATACAATTATTGATACAACTAGTAAATATAGGAGAAGTAAAAAGAAAACGGCAGCTCTCTAATATCTTCTTGGGCTTGATCTCCTTCTGCGATCAGCAGTTCAGCTCCTATTGCCAGAGTTTGGCTTGTGGACATAGAGAACATAAGCCGGGACAATCCTTTTTGAGTTTCCCTCCAATACATTCAAACTCCAGGTTCTTTTCTTCTCCATACTCCTTGTTTTCTTCTTCTCTAATGCTCTTTTCTCTCCAATTTGGTAGGTTCTCCGCATATGAGTTTTGAGATCCAAAGGCCTTTTCCTTGTAGAATTCTCCTCCTTTTATAGAGTTCTTGAGTGGCATTCCTGCAAGACGAGAGGAGATGAGAGGCATTTAAAAGTTTATTGTCAAAATTGGGAGGTTTATTCTCACCCATTAGATACAATGACAAGATGGTCTTAACCTCTTTTGGATAAGAACAAGTAGTTAGAAATGAATCTCTCTAGAAGTTGCCTAATTGGGCATTTTTGGAATTTCCTTAGTTCAGGCATTTTGTAGAGAGATTCTTTTAATAAAACTTCAAGGATTGTTAAAAAAGACATCAATACACTTAAAAATCAAAACATCACAAAAAAAATAATAAAAAAAAAAATCAGCAACTTCACTTGATAGGTTTCTTTTGTATGGGGTCCTATTCTCTGTGTTGTCTGACTGAACTGATGCAAGTATATTAAAAAGTCTATTTATAAAATTTATAAATGTAAAAAGATGTGTATGGAAACACTAGCAATGCATTCAAAAGCAAAACAAAAATTAGGAAACTAGAAATATACCATGAATAATGTGTCTAGCTATGGCTCAGACCTACATAGAGTTGCATGGTTGCTCGAAATCATCAACTCCATCTTGACATGCTGGGCATAGTACTGCTGCTCCACAAACCAAGAATATTATGCCCAGGTTATAATAGAATGATACCAATGAAGATACTCTCTAACATAACGCTAGTACTCATCCTCTCCGATTTGAGAAAAAATGATTTTTTTTTATATATATAATTTCCCCAATTTTCCACAAATCAGATCTTCCCCCGAATCCCAAAATTAGAGTGTATGTGATGAAAATTTCATCAAACACTCCTAAATACTTTGAAATGGGGGATAATTGACCGTTGATCGAAGTAGAATTTTGAAAAAAAAAATTATATTTTTTAAACATTTTAAAACATTTTTAATTAAAAAATATATATTTTTTTCAAAAAAATCGCAAATTACAAAGAATTACTAGATGAGGCTACATACCTATTTGATTTTGTGTTTGACACAAAGATTGCAACCGATTTGCGAGAAATTGGAAAATATTGATTTTTTCCAATTTTTCGTAACTCGGTCCATCTCCCCTAAATCTCGAAAGTGAAGCTCCAAATCCATGATTTTTGAAGCAAAACATGAAGAATCATGAATTTAACCATTTGACACTGATTTAATATGATTTACTGCAAAAAATAAAAATAAATAAAAGAGAGAGAGAGAGAGAGAGAGAGAGAGAGAGAGAGAATCGAAAATGCTCACCTGATCGAATAGATGGGATATATCAGCACTACCTATGTGTTTTGTATTTTAGGGGTGGGATACAAGATATATTTTGGGATATATCAGCCGATATCGTCAATACTGAAAACACTGACCAATACCACTTTCTTTCTCTATTACTTTTCACCAAAGCCCAATTTCTCGACAAGTCATCCATTGTCGTAGCAGGATAGATTAGAAATCTCCAACTAGGGCACTAAAACATGAGAGAACAAATCATGCTGATTCAATTGGAGACCTTGACAACACAGGTCGACACTAGAAGATGGGAGGCATTTAGCACATCCCCTCTAGTGCAAGTGGTGTCAAAAGGCCTTCATGATGGTGAATAGAGGCAAAACCAATGGGAGACCTAGATGTCACTTGTCAGCACTGGACAATGGGAAGGCATTCAGTACAGCCCCTAGATCTCCCAGTGCAGAGAAGTGCCAAAAGGCCTTTACGATGGAAAGCAGTTGCAGTCATCACAAACTCGTTAGAAACAGTCTCCAGTATCTCCAATGATCACACTAGTCAAGTATACTTGATTTCTTGATCGCAAAGAAGAATCATTGAAATCTTATCTGCATGTCTCCCATCCCATTTTTTAACCACTTCAACAAAACTTTGATTATGTTTATATCAAATCATTGACTATGTAGTTCATCCCAGTCCATATTGGTGATCATCACCCGTTTGATTTATTCTTTTAGTTGCATGCATTCATGCTTGAGTCAATAATTCAGGCCTGCTAGAATCCTTACATGGTATCAAACTGGTGTGCTACTGAAGGATTTTTGTTTCTAATTGGTAGTTTGATTATGTGAAATGTGAAATTTACATCAGGCCCATATGAAATTTCTGAATTTTGATTGCCGTGCCCCTTTCAAAAATCAATAAAAGGTGTTGTTGTTGTTATTACTATTATTATTATTATTACTATCATTGTTGTTGTTGTTATTACTATTATTATTATTATTATCATTGTTGTTGTTGTTATTACTATTATTATTATTATTATCATTATTGTTATTATTATGATTATCATCATCATCGAAATTCAGATTATAGAATGGAACAAGGAAACCTCATGTTTATTGAGGAGGAACAGGAATATATCCTCTAAGAATTGACGATCACAGTGCAAGCGAGAACTGAAGAATATAGCTCGAGGAAAAAAGAGAGAAGCAACTTAGACTTTAAAGGATAGAGTTGGCCTTGTCTTGCATGTTGGGTTTTATTACTCATCAATTGAGAAGGCAGCACGAGCCTGGATGCATTAGTGTATTTCAAAATGGAAGACAACCAAGTTCCAGGCTGAACAACTTTGAGAAAGGACCCAATCGGCAACAATTTCAAGTGAACTGATAGCCAACAACCCTTTTTACAAGCATTTTTCCCTTGAAAAAATATTACAATTTCAAGGGTAAACTAGAATTCTTAAGGCATAGAAAAGGGTTGTAGCGTATAATCAGCTCTATGTGATCAGTCATCCAATTTCAAGTACCATTAGAGGAGACAAAATTAACACAAAAAAATACTGACAGGATTATGTGAGCTCAATAAAGCATTCTGAGATAACTTTTTCTTTGTAAAATTGAAAAGTTAGGAATGATTCTTTCCTAGTTGTCAATGCTTCACTCTCTGCCAAGGTTTCTCAGATCACTCAAAGTGATGGTAAAATAATTGAACTCTTGAGCATTATATGAATGATCATCACAAAATTCATGATAGAAAAACTTGCTTGAACAACCATTCTCTGGAAATGATCTTCGTGAGAGACCGATGTTGATCGGATAGCTATAAAATACTTTGGAAAGGACATTCATGTGAGAGAGGTCTCTCTACATAGCCCTACTAGACTGAAGGATGCACTTAGAATTCCTCCCAAATAGGAGCCGGGCAGTTTGCTTTCTCAGCCCTAACGTGTGTATCTTTTGCCTTTGGGATGCCAAATTGGTGGACCATCATTTCATTCATTGCCCATTTGCTAGGGCTGTTTGGGGTAACTTCTTTGATTTTTTCCATTGTCAATGGATGATGCCAGAGTCGATAGGGCCTTTTCTCTTGGCATATCATGGGGGCAGTGTTGGCTCCAATGGGATAATCCTATGGCTTCTTGCACTCCTTGTGGGGTTGTGGTCTATTTGGAATGCATGCAATAACTGATGCTTCTGAAATCAATCCAGTGACCTGGTGGGTGTGTTTTGGAAGGCAAAGTTGGAAGTGGTTTTGGGCGTCTGCACTTTAGCCTTTTGCAGATTGTAATTTTGTTTGTGTTGAATCCTTCTGGGCTGTCGCTTTGTAATTTGTTGAGCGTTGATTCCTCGTCTTTGCCCTTTTCTTAATAAAATTATCATTACCTTTAAAAAAGTGTGCTTTTTGTCAAGTTAATGTTTCAATTGTTTTGAGTACTGGAAACAAATTAAACTATTATTCTAGGGTTGAAAAGCCAAGATCTAATACTCAGCCATTCAATTTTTCATTTTCCTTACCATCGCAAACACTATGGTAAGTTCAAAACTAAGTTATCCCACACTCAACTAAATGTCGATTTGGGGTGTACTTCCAAACACTACCTACATACATGTACTTGCATGATTTGAAAAAAAAGAAAAAAGAATTATACCTGTTCTGTGATTGGTCCGTCTAGTTGGTGGGACTCACTCTTGAGTATGCATGTTTTTCTACTAAGGTTGATCGGCTAAGTGAGTAAATCACAGGCCGTGCCTGACTGTACAATTTTGCATATCGATTATATGAGATCTTCCTACCCTCTGGCCTGAACTTGGAGAACAAAATTGATGAACAGAAAATGAAATTTCTTATTGTGCTTTTATGAAGTATCCAAAAATAAGTTATGAATAAATTGCCCTGATTCGAAAGATGATGTACATATCTGCATCGAAGAGATTAAACATTTGTTAGCATTTAGATATTAAAAAGAGATGCTCCAATGCTGTCAAAGCATTATAAGTTATAGTGCTCCTAGTGGCATTTCGACGCTATAGATAGTCCAATCCATTGACTAGACTGTTCATTAGGTAACACACATTTCATGGGCTACCATGTGAACATCACACCGTTTAAACAAATATTCCATTTGATCAATGGCCTTTAATATGGATGGTCAAGACCATTTCCATGAAAATAGGTCCATAACAATTTGATCCATCTATTTATTGGGACCCTTCATAATTGCTTATGATTCTAAAGAATCACTCTTGTTAGGCAATTGTAAACATCCCATCCATGGCGTAGAAAAAGGATGGCTACAGAAGATACAGTCAAATCAAGGATTGATTAGATCATCCAATCAGCATGATCTTTTCATTGTAGTCTATGAAATGTGTTTTCGACTTAATGAACAGTTCAGATTGACTGATTGATTGGACTGTCCAAGTGAACCTATGCAACTAGGAGCATTAAAATTTATAGTGCTTTGAGAAAATTTGAGCATCTCTTAATCATTTTTCCTCTTTTTTTGCGGGAAGTTCTTACAGAAACAA
This sequence comes from Magnolia officinalis, assembly GCA_021015155.1. Classification (NCBI taxonomy): domain Eukaryota; kingdom Viridiplantae; phylum Streptophyta; class Magnoliopsida; order Magnoliales; family Magnoliaceae; genus Magnolia; species Magnolia officinalis. The sequence goes on from JAJHSJ010000011.1 coordinate 11,020,603, forward strand.
GATCTTGAACTTGTGGGGTTTTCTCTATAATTCCATTGTCTTGCAGTTACGAGGTTCTTTTGACATTGGACAAGGATAAGCACAAGGTCGAGGGACCCATATACTATTATATGTTCAATACTCTCCTTTTCTGCTTGCTTGTTCTTCATATTTATTGGTGGGTTTTAATCTACCGGATGCTCATTAAACAAATAAAGGCAAAAGGCCATCTTGGAGATGATGTCCGATCTGGTATGTTCTTCCTTCTGATGATTTTTTGAGGCATTTGCATGAACGCACGGGCACACACTCGAGCATGAACACAAGAAGTATAACAATCAGCTCCTGTAAAAATTGTACTTGCAGAAAAAGTCCCTGATCCTGACATTTAATTTTGTGGATCCTGCCACGGATCCCATGATAGAAAAATCTTGCCAAGTGGGTGATCTTAACCGTCCAATCATTGACTCAGAAATGGATGGTAGAAGACACTTTAGCAAAGTTCAGCATTGGATGGGAAAAGGTCCACCAATTGGATGAGTAGGATCTACCCATCTGTGCAATTCGAATAGTCCAACTGCAGGACGCACCCGGTGGACAGTTTCAGAACATGGACCACCATTCCACATCTCCAATTTAAGTCCCACACGCCGGAAAGGGAAAGAGGTGCATGGTGTTGAAATCATGTTTCCCCTTCTCCCTTTTTTTATACACATCACGCACAATTACCAAAAATTCCCATTCCATAGAAATCACTAACATTTCCAAGATTTTGAAATATATCCAGATTTTGGAATATACATGTCTATGCAGTGACTGCATTGCTCTTTCTTGGCTATTGCTAGATTAAGATCTTCATCGAGTGATCAAGACAATTCTGTTGGCAAACCAAAGTAACTGAGCCTGCATGTTGGTCACTTGACTGAAATGCTTACAAGATTTTTCTATCATCGACTTTAGTTTCACTAGGGAAAAAGTGAAAATGATAAATGAAGTCAGGTCATTATTTATTTAGGGTG
>JAJHSJ010000011.1:11021700-11102519 GCA_021015155.1 Magnolia officinalis
ATTCATATTCTTCATGCACATCAAGATCTCGTGCAATAACATGAATGACCATCGAACCCTCGTTGACTCTTTGGACAAGGTCATTGTTCCAAAACTAAAAGATATGATCATGCACTTGATCTTTCTTTAACACTAACCTGCTTAGATGACCCACGTCACTTTCTGTCAAAATTTTCTTGATTGTCCTTGAATATACTCGGAATAAGTGCATTCGGAGGACGTATGTTCACTATAATGTGGGAGGGAGAGAGGGCATGTAGAGGATGTATGTTCATGGTTGGATGAAAAGAAAAGTGGGATAAAATAAGTTAATAGAGAAAATGATAATACAGAGCAGGAAGTGAGAGAAGATGAACAACGCGAATATAATATATGGGGCCAACCACGCACTTCAATCCGTGTCTTGCATGGACTCGGATGAGAGAGGGGATGAAGAAAAAGAGTGCATTAGCAGTATCCCCGCTTCTCACACAGGTTCAGCACCGGGTAGAGCTATGATGGGCCATCGTCGATGTATCAGTTTTATCCACACTGTCTATCCATTTTGCTTTATCATTTTACGTCATTGGCCCAAAATCAAGGCAGATATAAGGATCAATTGGCTAAGAAAATGGGGATTGAATGACTACCGTTGAAAATTTCTTGAGAACTATAGAAGTTTTTTATCAAGCTGATATTTGTGTTTTCCCTTCATCCGGGTCCATGTAATCTCATGAAAAGGTTGGATGGCAAATAAACATCACGGTGGGCCCTAGTAAGGTTTCAACGGTGGATGTCATCACTATCCAATCCGTGTCCGTGATACACTGGATGTGATGCAGGGGAGGACGTGAGGTTGAGCACCGTCTTCCTCAAGAGGATAACTATCCCGAATCCACGGAACTTCTCTGGACTCCTCACAAAGACTTCTCGAATCCACGAGGCAAGAAGTAGAAATAAATTCTAAGAAATTTGAAATTGATTAATGAATGAATAAAAACAAGTTCACAACCCTTTAAATAGGGGTACCAAGCTATGGGAAAGAAATCAGAATCAAACTACAACTAAAACTCCTAGAATTCGCAACTTACTATAAATAGTAAACTTACTATTTATAGGCGGTCGTGATGTCTACTAGTGCGCAAGGTTTTCGGCCAAAAATAGTAAGTGTCCTATTTGGCTTCACCAAACCGTTCTCCTAATTATTCTAAGCTCTTTTCATGTGGGGCGCAACTCCTAAAGCCCGACGGATGAAGAGTTATAATCAAACTAAAACTTACTATTTATAGTAAAAACGAAATTAAAACAAGAAAATGACGGTCGATCCAGGGGTTTTTCATAATTTCGGGCAGCGCAACCCGGCGTAGCAGGGTTGGTTGGCTTCGTTAGCTCGTTCTACCTCAAAATCATATATTTTACGTTAGATAACTCATTCCAGATTGTAAGATACGCCTGATTTAAGGTCCGATGGTCTGGATCACTTCTGTCGTCGACCGGACCTTTTTGATCCATCTTGGCCATGTAACTGTCCACGACCTGCTCTACATCAGGATGAGAGTGGCTTAGGTGCGGCGCAGCCTCACTCAAGACGTGCGGCCCTTACTGTGATCCTTACTCCAAGAGTTTCGACACCCGGTTAAAGGTTCAAGTATCCATAGGTGGTGAAATTCCACTAGCGTGAGTACGTGGGGGTGTGTGCGTGTGAAAAAAAAAAAAACCCCAAAAATGTAGAAGATCCAGACTCAAGTGGACCATAGTAACAGTGGTGATTGAATGCCCCACCACTAAAAACATTTTAAGGTATAATGTTTCCATAATGTTTATTTTCCATCCAACCTATTGACAAGGTTACACAAACATGGATGAAGCCAATAAAACAAATATCAGCTTGATCCAATTAATGTTCAACTGCTAATGTTTCCTGTGACATGATCCACCTGAAATTTGATCTAATTCATTTTTAGGATAATGCCCTCAAATGATCTGGCAAAGCGGATGGACGGTGTGGATATAGAATACATCTATCAAGGTGGGCCCTACGGTAAGTGTGGCATCGTTTGTGTGAGGCCCGGGCCACACCTAATCCTCTCTCCTGACGGTTGGAACGGTTGTACGGGGAGCGGATTCGGTCAGGTTGCGTGACACCGAGTTCGCTCAGGCCGTGACCGTGGGGCGCACCTTTTGTATGTTCTGTGTATCCACACCGTCCTTCCTTTTTAACAGATTATTTTATGGCATTCGCCCAAAATCCAAGCAGATCCAAAACTCAGGTGGACCATACCTTAAGAAACAATGATGATTGAATACCTACTATTAAAACTTCCTACGGCCCACTGTAATGTTTATTTTCAATCAAAGCTGTAGATCATGTTACAAAGATCTGGATGAATGGAAATGTCAAATATCAGCTTCATTCAAAAAATTTCCGTCCCACAAGCAATCAATCACCACAGTTCTTTTTGGTGTGGTCCATCTGAGAATTGGATCTGCTTCATTTTTGGGCATATGCCATAAGAAAAAACATATAAATACTTCTAGACGGCATGGATATACAACATATGTCAATGTGGGCTCCAAAGTTTCGGCTCTCTAGGTTACATGGAGCTGTCTGGGCATGCATTCTCCTACCTTCTCAGAGTCTAACTCGGACAGGCCGGTAGTTGATAGTAAAGTGATAAAAAAAATAATAATAATAAAATTGTACACGTGGCACATATTAAATGTACAAAATCATACTATTCGAGTCCCACTATACATAGGTAATATAATTCAAAAGATCAATGGGATTCATCTTTTGGTGTGGTCCACTCAAACTTTTGGTATCCTTCAATTTTAATCTCACGCCCTAAAATCAGGCGGTAAAACGGATGGACGGGGTGGATAAGATACATAGATCATGGTGGGCCACAAAAAGTCTGCATACTAGCATATTGAGTTGCTCGGTACGCAATCCACTTCCATCCAAGTATACCATGGAAAGCATGCATCAAGAATGCATGTGACAAAGGCTCTCTCTACTCCGCACCTCCACGGTACATGTGTAGCACTTTCAGAACAATCCGAACCATTGACCTTGTGGGCCGCCACTAGAAGTGACAATGGCTCAAAAATAAGACTAGGCAAACAATTGTAGAGATTATATTTATGGCCAACAAATGGACGGTTGAAAAACGGTCTGCACTTGAGGTTGTTGGTTGAATAGGGTTTCAATTGTAATTTTAAGAAGGATTTCTAATATGACTCCCACGTTTGAAACCAAGTAGTTATTAGTAAACTCTGGCAAGTCGTCTCATGGCATACCTATGCCCAATCAAAACCGTCAAAATTGTTAGGGCACCAATACACTGATTGGATCATAACCGTACAATTTTTCAAGAGAAATTTCCAACTGTACGACCCATATATGGCCCATCAACCTTTTGAAGCCCACTCGCTTTTCACCTCCTAAGAATACTCCCCAGCTGTACGGCCCCATTTCTCAGGTCGAAAATGCCCCTGCTTTTCCGCTCTGTAATGGGTGAGTGCTGGGGCTGCCTTTTGCCACGGATTATAACCGTAGCTATAGCCGTAGCTATATCCCAACAGCAATGTACTTCGATATATCGAAGTTCATTCGATATATCGAAAAAGGTCCAAAACTATCCAGCGAGTTTGCCTCAAAATTCCTTTAATTTTCGATATATCGAAAAAGGTATTTTACCTTTAGCTACGGATTATAACCGCAGCCAAAACTGTATTATGTGCCAATCTATGAAATTTTTTTTTTTATTTTTTTTATTTTTTACATGGAGAACTTTATTCTACCTACAATTTTCTCTAATACATATTTATAAAAATACATATATACAAGCATATAAAAAAAAATTTCCTTTTTTTTTTTCATTTATTTCTTTATTCATTTAACAAGAATATTTTCTAAACCAAAATTAGTTACTTGACGTACCATATATGATTTTGGGGTAGGAGAAGCTACTTTAGCCAACTAACCTAGTTATTTTTAAGATTCCATCAGTTCGATGGTCGAAAATCCATTTCATTCACTTTGTGGTTAATTTCATTCACGAAAATTCACGGTCATTTTCGTGCATTTCACTTCACGGTCATTTTCGTGCATTTTGCGCGGTCATTTCGCTTCACTTCACCCCCATTTTCATGCATATTACGGTCATTCCCGTAGATTCCGTGTTGATTAACGGTCATTTCGACGCATTTCGCGGTCATTTCCCTTCACTTCGCGGTCATTTTCATGCATTTAACGATCATTTCACTTCACTTTATAGTCATTTCCGTGCATTTCACGGTCATTCCAAACAATTCCGTGTTGATTCACGGTCATTTTGACGCATTTCGCGGTCATTTCCCTTCACTTTCCGGTCATTTCCATGCATTTCACGGTCATTTCGATTCATTTCACGGTCATTTCCATGCATTTCACGGTCATTCCAAACAATTCCGTGTTGATTAACGGTCATTTCCACACATTTCGCGGTCATTTCCCTTCACTTCACGGTCATTTCCATGCATTTAACGGTCATTTCGCTTCACTTCACAGTCATTTCCGAGCATTTCACGGTCTTTCCAAACAATTCCGTGTTGATTAACGGTCATTTCGACGCATTTCGCGGTCATTTTCCTTCACTTCGCGGTCATTTCCATGCATTTAACGGTCATTTCGCTTTACTTCACGGTCATTTCCGTGCATTTCACGGTCATTCCAAACAATTCCGTGTTGATTAACGGTCATTTCGACGCATTTCGCGGTCATTTCCCTTCACTTCGCAGTCATTTCCATGCATTTAACGGTCATTTCACTTCACTTTACAGTCATTTCCGAGCATTTCACGGTCTTTCCAAACAATTCCGTGTTGATTAACGGTCATTTCCACGCATTTCGCGGTCATTTCCATTCACTTCGCGAAATGGACCATTAAATGCATGAAATGACCGTTAAATGCATGGAAATGACTGCGAAGTGAAGGGAAATGACGCGAAATGCGTTGAAATGACCGTTAATCAACACGGAATTGTTTGGAAAGACCGTGAAATGCACGGAAATGACGGTGAAGTGAAGCGAAATGACCGTTAAATGCATGGAAATGACTGCGAAGTGAAGGGAAATGACCGCGAAATGCGTCGAAATGACCGTTAATCAACATGAAATTGTTTAGAAAGACCGTGAAATGCACGGAAATGACTGTGAGGTGAAGCGAAATGACCGTTAATGCATGAAAATGACCGCAAAGTGAAGGGAAATGACCGCGAAATGCGTCGAAATGACCGTTAATCAACACGGACGGTCATTCCCTTCACTTCGCGGTCATTTTCATGCATTTAATGGTCATTTCACTTCACTTTATAGTCATTTCCGTGCATTTCACGGTCATTCCAACAATTCCGTGTTGATTCACGGTCATTTCGACGCATTGCGCAGTCATTTCCCTTCACTTCGTGGTCATTTTCATGCATTTAACGGTCATTTTGCTTCACTTCACCATCATTTCCGTGCATTTCACAGTCTTTCTAAACAATTCCGTGTTGATTAACGGTCATTTCCACGCATTTCGCGGTCATTTCCCTTCACTTCGCAGTCATTTCCATGCATTTAACGGTCATTTCGCTTCACTTCACAGTCATTTCGGAGCATTTCACGGTCTTTCCAAACAATTCCGTGTTGATTAACGGTCATTTCCACGCTTTCGCGGTCATTTCCATTCACTTCGCGAAATGACCGTTAAATGCATGGAAATGACCGTTAAATGCATGGAAATGACTGCGAAGTGAAGGGAAATGACCGCGAATGTGTCGTAATGACCGTTAATCAACACGGAATTGTTTGAAAAGACAAATGCACGACGTGACGAATGACAATTAAAATTGATCTGAATTGAAGCGAAATGACCGTTTGAAACTGCAAGAGAAGATTGAATGAAAATGTGCGAAATGACGGTGAAGTGAAGGAAATGACCGTTAAATGCATGAAAATGACTGCGAAGTGAAGGAAATGACGCGGAATGCGTCGAAATGACCGTTAATCAACACGAATTGTTTAGAAAGACCGTGAAATGCACGAAAATGACTGTGAGTGAAGCGAAATGACCATTAAATGCATGAAAATGACCGCGAAGTGAAGGAAAATGACCGCGAAATGCGTCGAAATGACCGTTAATCAACACGGACGATCATTTTCCTTCACTTCGCGTCATTTTCATGCATTTAACGGTCATTTCACTTCACTTTATAGTCATTTCCGTGCATTTCACGGTCATTCCAAACAATTCCGTGTTGATTCACGGTCATTTCCCTTCACTTCGCGGTCTTTCATGCATTTAACGGTCATTTCGCTTCACTTCACCGTCATTTCCGGCGTGCATTTCACGGTCTTTCTAACAATTCCGTGTTGATTAACGGTCATTTCCACGCATTTCGCGGTCATTTTCCTTCACTTCGCGGTCATTTCCCTTCACTTCGCAGTCATTTCTATGCATTTAACGGTCATTTCGCTTCACTTCACAGTCATTTCCGAGCATTTCACGGTCTTTCAAACAATTCCGTGTTGATTAACGGTCATTTCCACGCATTTCGCGGTCATTTCCATTCACTTCGCGAAATGACCGTTAAAGCATGGAAATGACTGCGAAGTGAAGGGAAATGACCGCGAAATGCGTGGAAATGACCGTTAATCAACACGGAATTGTTGGAAAGACCGTGAAATGCACGGAAATGGCTGTGAAGTTAAGCGAAATGACCGTTAAATGCATGAAAATGACCGCGTGAAGTGAAGGGAAATGACCGTGAAATGCGTCGAAATGATTGTTAATCAACACGAAATATGCGGGAATGACCGTGATATGTATGAAAATGGGGGTGAAGTGAAGCGAAATGAACCGCAAAATGCACGAAAATGACCGTGAAGTGAAATGCACGAAAATGACCGTGAATTTTCGTGAATGAAATTAACCGCAAAGTGAATGAAATGGATTTTCGACCATCAAACTGATGGAATCTTGAAAAATAACTAGGTTAGTTGGCTAAAGTAGCTTCTCCTACCCCAAAATCATATGGTACGTCAAGTAACTAATTTTGGTTTAGAAGATATTCTTGTTAAATGAATAAAGAAATAAATGAAAAAAAAAAAAGGGAAAATTTTTTTATATGCTTATATGTATGTATTTTTATAAATATGTATTAGAGAGAAAATTGTTGGTAGAATAAATATCTCCATGTAAAAAATAAAAAATAATAAAAAATAAATAAATAATATAAAAAAAAAATTTAACAAATTGGCATAGACTATAGTTTTGGCTACGGTTATAATCCGTAGCAAAAGGTAAAGTACCTTTTTCAATATATCGAAGGTCTTTCGATATATCAAAAATTGTTGGATTTTTGAGAAAAACTCACTGGACAGTTCTGGACCATTTTCGATATATCGAAAGACGTTCGATATATCGACGTTGTTTTTTTTTTTTTTTTAAATTTTTTGCTGTTGTAATCCCACTGCTTTTTGTGGGTCCTATTATGAGGTATGTGTTATATCCAAACCGTCCATATTTTTTGCGAACTCGTATTAGGGCTTGAGACGAAAAAATAAGATGGATCTAGCCATCAAGTGGACCACACTGTTAAAGGCTGTGGATGATTGAACGTCTACCATTGAAACCCTTTTAGGGGTTACAGAAGTTTTGGATCATTACGAAATTGTTTTTCCTCTTCATCCAGGTCTTGTGACCTTGTGAATAGATTGGATGGAATATAAATGTTATGGTGGGCCCTACAAAAGTTTCAACGGGTGAAAATCAATTTTCTGCTGCCTTTGTGTGTGTGGTCCAGTTGATCTCTGGATATGATTTTTTTTTTTCTGTATAATGCTTCGAAATGATCTCAAAATATGGATGAACGTTGTGGATATAATAAATACATAACTGTGGGGCCCATATAACGTTGATCTCTTTTGAACCGTTCGTTCAACTCGGAGTTCGAGGAGCGTAAGCGCTCGTCTTCGAGCACCAGGCGATCCGCCTCAGGAAGGAAAGCAGGGGCACATTTTCGACCAGAGAAATGGGGCCGTACGCCTGGGGAGTATTCTTGGCAACTAAAAAGAAATGGGCTTAAAAATGTTTTTGGCCCATATACTGGTCGTACAGTTGAAAATTTCTCATTTTCAATTGAGCTTGGACTACTGTGCCTTTAAATTTATCAGTCCATTGGAGGATCGCTCATCCAACGGCCATCACTAAGGTTAGGATCATATGATGCTTGATTTTGTGGGTCATGCTCCATCCGCATGTACGGAGTCTCAATCGGATTAATGTGTCACATGTATAAGCTCATTTAGCTATCACACATCATTCCGTAGATGGATTATGCCCCTATCTAGCTAAACGAGTGAGGTCCATGGTTCTGTGGAGTCCCAGATGGATCATGCTCCAAAACTCTCCCAGATGGGGATGATAAAAAACCTGGCCTTTCTCAGTTGACTATCTACAAATATTGTATTTTTATTTTTAACCGTATATTTATGGACCAAAAATTAAAAAGATTAGTACTGTCCCATCGTTGAGATCTCCAAGGTGTAGCCCGTCTACAGAAGGACTCGACTCATCAATGGTCCGGATTACTGAACCATGCACCGCACGTGCCAAAGCTGAAAATCTGAGAACTCTGTGCAAGTGGTAGGAGCCCAAATCTTCAAAACGTGCAATGTTGGCACGTGTGGGGTGCTTGAGCCTTCACTCGATTTTTTCAAATTTGGGAGAGCCTTCACTCGATTTTTTCAAATTTGGGAGATGCACGCCCCGGATGAAGTCCACCATATCAACAGGTTTGAGCGGTGGTCCCACATGAAGAAAATCCAAGTCCCTGCAGACCACCAGTTAACTCACGATCAAGACCCCATATTTAGTCTTTGTAAATGAATGATACGATTCAACCATGCTAGTTTCCACTTTTTGGACCAATGATACGATTCAACCATGCTAGTTTCCACTTTTTGGACCGTCCAATTTTTGTCTAATCTCATCTATGATGCATGATCACCATACAATCCTCAACGGTTCATTTTTCATGTAGGTGAATGGGCACTCTCACCCTCAAGTGGGCTTGAATGTCCATAGCTGGTTATCATTTCCTTAACCGTCCGGTGGTGAATGTGTCCTAGAAAACGAGATAAGCGGCCCATCTACATTCCAATGGCATCAACCTAGAAGAAGGCGCCAAATATTGTGGCAGGGATCTTCAATATAGTCATACCCAGCGAGGCCCATCAGATCAATGGTTCAGATCACTGAACCACGGGACCAACTTCTAGAAACTGGATATAGGACCGAACCACGCATACAGTGGCAGTAATACATTTTGAATATCAACGATTAAAAACCCAGCTCATCAACAAACTGTATCGTTTGATGTCGGCTAGGATTTTGTGCATGTGGGGTCCATGATTCATGATCCAGACCAACGATCTAACGGCCCCAACATAGATGGGGATTCCACAAAATATCACTGAATGTAGATAAACCGCTCATTTGATCTTTGGAATACTCAATATCAAATACAAACTACTCCTGCACCTGAAGACCATATATCATCTACAGTTGGCCCATCAAACAAACGGGCTTGATGACCAACCCAAGCCAGACCCTACAATTAACATTTAATGAAAATCATAGATATAAAAATCGGGAATTTGTTACACTAATTCTGCAGAGAAGATGAGTCGATCCTATTCAAAAAAGTCCATTCTCAAGAGTAATCATACAATGAGATGCTCTTGTCATCCGACACGCTGGCGAGCCGACCAGCACGCACGCCGGTCCCACCAGGTGGGCGGAACGACACACCCCAGACCTGATCTGTATGGTTGCTCATAGTTTGGATGGCGGCCCTCATGCCCAGGTCCCAAAGTCGAACGGTCCGATCGCTAGAGCCAGTCGCGATGGCTGCACCATCTGGGCTGGCGTCCACGCTCAACACCCAGCTCGCATGACCTGACATGGCCCCAACATGGCTCTTCCCCTCAGCATCATACATGTGCACATGCCCATCATCAGATGCCGTGAAGAGCACACGTGGGTCGACGGGGGAGTACACAAGTGACCTCACTGGCATGAAGTGGCCTTCCAGGTGATGAAGGAACTTGGCACGTGCAACATCAAAGACAGAGATCGTGCCATCCATGGCGCCGCAAGCTATACGCCTCCCATCAGGACTCCATGCAACTGACAGAACAAACTTCCCACTGCCAATCTTGTCAGAGGGCTTGGATCCTTCTGGGCGTGGGACTGCTAGGGTCGCAATCATCTGCCATGTGGCGGTGTCCCATAGCTTGATAGAGGCGCTACCTCCACCAGCAACTGCCAGCACAGTACCCTGGAAAAAGAAAAGGAAAAAATCTATTATTCAGCCATGTCAGGTGCATGAAAATTCAGGCAGTATGTCGGCATGTGTTGCATGCAGGTTATCCATAACAGTCTATTTTACAAGGCAAAAAATATTTTAGAAGGCTATATTCTTCAATCAACCATAAGGAAGAAGCAATATGAGCGTTCCCAACGATAGAAAATCCATAACAGGCTGGCACGATACAAAAAGATTTAGGGTCTGTTTGGATGCACTATTGAATTGAATTGCAACAATAGTTCAATAAAGAGGAAATCCAAATAAAATTACATATTAGTTTCAAGCTAGACTTTAATGTAACTGCAATTTGAAGGTTACTTCCACACTATCAATTATATAAGGCAACAGCAATTTGGTTATTTCCTCTACTCGGTTGAGAGTAACAATCCACCTTGAATTCACCATACCTTTGGAAGTGTGTAGTCCACTACAGATTACTCATGGCCTAGAATCACCATGATTGAAAAATCAAAGCCCTCCGATTAACAGCATGCAATTGGATGGTAAGAGTAAGCATGGTCTTACTGTTAATTTTGCAGGCCCTTAATCAGATGGCTTCAATTACCTGATCAGGGTGGTTATAGGATCACCTGTCGTCCAGCATGGACGACTACTCTTATCAAGAGGTCCACCGTGCGTGTGTGGATACACAGTTTAAGGTATTTCTACACAACCCCTACGCATTACTGCATGAGGATAGGATGGTGTAGAATTCCTCTTTGACACTAAACAACCAAGTGACCCAAATTCTGAAATGTTAAAGACTATTCATAGATGGACCATCATTTGTCTCCATGACAACAACAAAGACCAAGACCAAAATTACGATTATGCACATAAGTCATAACCACCAATCCAGAGCCAATGCAAACCAGGTAACATTCTAAATGGCCCGCCTTAGGATTGAGCATTCACCTCATTCTCTCTTGAATGAGGACCTCGCAAACTCAATTGCTCAGCTTCAGATAATCACTTCGACTCTATTGAATAATGAAAATCATATCCTCATTGCCCATGCCTGTACCGTCAAGGCCGCCACAATTATAAGATTTGTGGTGTCTAGATGTCGCCCTACAAGCAAGCAGGGAGTGCAGATGGTGGGAGGGTGGGTGGTAGTGCTCAGGTTAAAACATGCTCAACTAACATCACTTTGGAAAGATATGGAGAAAGAACAGACAGTGAAGGCCAACAAATAGAATGCTTCAAGTCAGGTCCTACGAACAAAAGTCGTCTCTCCTGGTTCTCATGGTGATGGCTAGCAATCTCAAATCATCTAGTGATGAGCTTTATATAAGCATTGGAGCAAGAGGTGGACGATAGCTGTTTGGATATGATACCATTGGACCAACCCGCATGTCTCAAATCCTGTTGGCTAGGATAAATGGAGTATTGTTGCCAAGTCAGTGTCCAGATTTGCTAGAATCCTTAAGACATAACACTCAAGCCAGAGGGATATCGCAGATCAGGGGCAGGATAGATGGTGTATTGCTGATGGATATCCTGTTGGCAAATCTTCTGAAGGGACACGGTCTAGTGGTACCGGTACACTGTGGGCTTACGGTGGTACTGGGCAGATGTGCGACCCACATGATGTCCAAGAATCCAAACCGTCCATAATATGCGTCATCTCAGAAAACCCCTAGAACCCCAAACTCAGCCCAATCCAAAACTAAGGTGGACCACAGAAAAGGAAACAAGCTAGGAGGGCAACGCCCACCCTTAAATTTCATTCTTTCGTGTGTTTTGAGAGATGAAATTATTTATTAGGCAAAGCCAAAAGAACATGCCCAAGAAAAGCAAGCAAAACCAGAAGCAAAGAAATAAGAATACACGAAAAACAGAAAACTATAGTACAACAAGCCAGTCCCATGACTGGAAACCACCCAGACCCGGACTAAGGAGCCCAATCTCTAAGGAAGCTTAACACCCTACAGAAGACCCCAGCAGAGGAGAGGCAAGAATTCTGAAAGTAGCGATTGTTTCTCTCAGACCAAATAGCCCAAATAACTGCAAGGAGACGGTCTCCAAGTCTTCCTACCAAACAAACCCCCATTTTTCGATGCCAAGAGTCGAAAAAACCCTTCATAGACGAGGGCATTATCCAGTGGACACCCGCACAAACCGGCAACCTTGACCAAATGTCCTATGCAAAGGAGCAGTAGAGGAAGAGGTGATCCACTGATTAGGCTCCTTGAAGACAAGGCAAACAAATGTCGGTAAGAGCCATTCCTCTTTTCCAGAGATTGTCTATGGTAAGGATGCGGTTCTTTATGACCAACCAAGCAAAGGCCACGACATTCAGGGGGGCTCCAACTAGACTGCCCCAAAGGGATTGCACCTAGTTGGGAGAGAGTTAAGAGACAAGAGTCTTGTAGAAGGCCTGCACTGAAAAGGTTCCCGAACTAGATAAGCTCCAAACCACAGTATCCTCTATCCCGGGGGAAGGAGCATAATCCTGTCATCGAGATAGGAGAGTGGTCAACAATTCTACTCACAATCTAGTAGATTTCTTCCAAATGGGGGGGATCCAAACCCCATTCGCACCCTCACTCAAAAATCAACCAACCACCGAAACATTGATGTCACGGCCAAGAGCAGACAAAGCAGGGAAGTACGAAATGAGGGAAGAATCGCCACGCCATTTGTCAGCCCAGAATCTCGCTGCTTCCCCATTACCCCAAAAAAAAAAAAAAAATTCAAACCATTAAAGACTTTGGGAGCAACCCTAGCAGAGCAATAAAGAGAGGAGGATTTGGTCCATTTGTCACCAAAGTCTACACCATATTTAGCGCCAAAGATCAATCTCCAAAGGTTGGATCCTCTTTGTTAAACCTCCGGACCCATTTGCCCAGCATTGCCTCATTAACCAATTCTAATCTCTTAGGAAGTAGATTGCGTCCAACCCCCGCCCGGACAATAATTTGTCCATATAGGAGTTCCTGTGGGGCCCGGCCGTGATGTATCTGTTTATCCACGCCATCCATCCATTTTCTCAAATCATTTTAATATGAGCCCAAAAATGAGGCAGATCCAATGATTAAGCAGACCACACCAGAGATGACTCTTGTATTTAATGCAACCCAAGCTCACTATTCGGTGTGGTCCACTTGAGCATTGAAACTGCCTCATTTTTGGGCTCATACCTTAAAATGATCTGTGAAAATGGATGGACACCATGGATAAACAGACACATCACGGTGGGCCCCAAAGAAGCCCTTATATGGACAGATTATTGTTCGGGCGGGGGTCAGACGTAATCCGCTTCCAATCTCTTAATGATCGCTCCCCTGTTAAAGTAGGAAGTATAGACTTCCTACCAAGTAAGGAGAGGGAATTTTCTGTGGGGAGATCCTCCCTGCCAAAGGAACTCCACAAGGAGTTTATCAATTCGGAGGATGATAAATTTAGGGCAATGGCAAAGAGAATAAATAGGCATGTTGGAGAGAAAATCCTTGATTAAAGTTATGTTGCCACACAGCGAGAGGAGTTTCTTTTCCAAGGGGAGAGTCTCCTCTCCACACATTCCAAGATTTTATCCCAAAGATAAAGAGCAGGTTTTCCCACATGAAGGAGAAGATCAAGGTATGTTGTTAGAAGAATTCCTACACCGCACCCAAACGTTTCTGCCAAGCAAGAGATCTCCATCAAAAGGTTAATTATGAAGAACTCACTTTTAGACAGATTAACCTTCATACCTAAAATTAGAGTTGTACACGAGCTGAGTGGAGTTTGACCCAAGTATGGTTTGGCTTGTTATGAGACACCCCTTTTGAGCTTTACACAACCCGAGCTTCAAGCCTATCCCTACTGTTTGAGCTTGGTTTGGTCTAGATTATACAAGCTTGATCTAGGTTTGGTTTGATCCAAATATCCAAGCCGAGTCGAGCCGAATCAAGCCAAGCTCGAATAGAGGTCAACTCATTTTAATTTTTATTTTGCTAAATAAACAATATACATAATATGAACTTTTTTAAAATACAAAGATAACACTACGAGCATATAATCTACGAGCTGAATTAAGCCGAGTCAAACCAAGCTTCGAGCTGATATTGCCCTGGTTTGAGCTTAGTTTTTTTATTTTATTTTATTTTATTTTAAATTAGCTTTTTTAAAATACAAATATAACACTATGAGCATATAATTTACGAGTTGAATTAAGCCGAGTCAAACTGAGCTTCGAGCTGAGCCAGGCTGATACTGCCTTGGTTTAAGCTTAGTTTATTTTTTTTAAAACAAGCTTGACTGCGAAGCTTGGTTTGGTTTGAACTTCTATTCAAACCAATCCAAGCCAAGCTTTTTCAAACCAATTTGAGACGAGTTTTTGATCTGGCCTGGTTTGTGTCCAAAAGACTCCTCCACCTCGCAAAAGACTAAAGTATCATCAACAAACTAGAGATGGTAAATGGGTTGGGATAAATTTCCACCTTAAAAACCCTTTACAGGCCAACCTCCTGGCCCTTGGAGCATTCAACTGAGGTCTTCCAACACAAGGACAAACGAGAACGGAGAGAGAGGATCAACCTGTCAAAGCCCTCGAGAGGCTTTAAAAAACCAAAAGGCCACCCATTAACAAGGACTGAGAATCTCACAGACGAGACGTAGGAGCAAATCCACGCCCTCCATTTAAGCTTGAAACCCATCCAAGTCATCAAATAGTCTAGAAAGGACCAAACGATACGGTCATAAGCTTTTTTAACATCGAGCTTGCATAGTAACCCCGGATGACCAGATATATGGCAAGAGTCCAAATATTCATGTGCAATCATCACACTACCCACGATCTGTCCACCAAACACAAATGCACTGTGAAACAGGGATATGGGGTTTGGGAGGACAACTCTCAATCTTTGACTCAAAACCTTGGCGATAATCTTCTAGGGACTGCCTATCAAACTAACTGGACGAAAATCTTTAAGATTCGCTACCCCCTTTGAGTTTAGAAATGAGGGCAATGAAGGTGTTGCCCATCTCTACTGGAAGGCAACTGGACTACAGAAAGTGTCAGGAAATCAAACATATCCGATTTACTCAAATTCCAAAACCATTGAAAGAAATCTAAGGGGAATCCATCAAGTCCTAGAACTTTGTCCCTATCAACGTCCCAAACAATGTTTTAAATGTCGACGATATCAGTCGATATATCTTGTATCGCACCTAAGCGATACGAAACGCATAGGTAGTGCCGATATATCCCACCTATTCGATCTAGTGAGCATTTTCATTTTTTTATCAATGTTTTTTTTTTAATTTTGTAAATAACGTCAAACCGAAGTCAAATGGTTACGAATCTATGATTCTTCAAGTTTTCTATGAAAATTTATGGATTTGGAACTTCAATTTTGAGATTTTGGGGAGATAGATCAAATTGCGGAAATTTGAGAAAAATAAAAAATTCTCACAAAACACAAAACATGAAATTAAACATGTATGTAACCTAATCTAGTGATTCTTCTTTTGCTATTGAATGTATTGCTTGTGTTTCCATACATGTTTTCTTACGTCTATAAATTATATGAATATACTTTGAATATACTTGCATCAATTCAGTTGGAAAACACATATTGACCCCGTGCAAAGGAAGCCCCTATTATGTGCACTTTTTTTCTTTCTTTCTTTTTTTTTCATGTTTAGATTTCTAAGTGTGTAGTGATGTCTTTTACAACAATCCCTGAAGTTTCATTGAAAAATTCGACCAATTTCCCAATGTTCCCATGTTTCCCAATAACAACGATACATTACACGATACAACCGATATATTCCACGAGATAACTAATATTTATCCGTATCCCAAGGGTGCAATACATTAGGCAATAATAGTATTTAAAACATTGGTCACAAACAACAATCTCTATTTCCTTTAAAAGGATAGGCCGTTCAAGAGAATCGGCCTCCTCCTAAAATAACCGATTGAAAATGAGATCATTGATGTTTGGCCAATTTGTACCCTCATCCGAAAGTAATCTCAAGTAGAAGGTGACGATGGAATTGCAAATGCGATCCTTATCAGATACCCTCTCCCCACCAATTATCAAAGAGGAAATAGAGTTTGCACATGCCTTGACATTGGCTACCCATATATATATATATATATATATATATATATATATATATATATATATAGTATCGCATCACCTTCTTTAAGCCAAATAGCCCGTGACTGCTGTCACCACCTTATTTCATTTTCCTTGAACCGAGAACTGTAGTCTGAAATATACTCAGCTCAAGTTGAAGCCTCTGCTTCAGACAGTTGACCTCCTTTAACATCCAAGCTTGAAGCTTGTTGAGAATGGTAGTCATTTCAGATTCCCTTTTGCTGAAAATTTGAGTTAATCTTAAGGAGCAGCAACTTTTTAAAGAGTTTGAATCCCGGGTAGCCCTAAACCTCAAAGGAAGACAACTTTTTAAAGAGTTTGAATCCCGGGTGGTCCTCCACCTCAAAGGAAGACCACCATTCTGAAACTAAGGACCGAAACCCTCCGTCTCAAGCCATGCCAACTCAAATATGAAGGGTTTCATTTCAGTCCTCAATTGATCTCATCCACTTCCAATAAGATAGGACAATGGTCAAATCATTGGCTTGGGCATCCCTCTTTGGCGGACAAAAAGGAATTGTTGGACCCATCCTGGGGAGATCATGAATTTGTCCAGCAAGGACATAAGACGGACATGAAAGACCATAGGACCAAGTATATTTCACGTCTCCCATCGGGAGGTCCGGCTGTTCATGTCTGCCAACCCAGTCAAAAAAACCTCTAATACTAGAGGTAATCTTCAAGCCATTTAGCTTTTCGTGAACAAACCTAATAATGTTAAAATCACCTCCTAAGCACTAAGGGAAAGGCCACTTATTCCCAACGAAAGATAATTCTTTCAAAACAGAAAGACTAAAAGATGATCTAGTTGGGTCATAAACTCCGGAAATCAACCAACGGAAACTAGAGGACGAGTCTCGAAATACAATGTTGACAGAGTATTGACCCAATTGTTCAGGTTGAGAAATATCCTTCTTCAATTTTTCATGACTACCACAGAAGCTTTGGCTCCTTGGAGTCCAACACACAAGAAGAAGAGAAAAGAAAGGAAGGAAGAAACGAGCTCAGTCAACTTCAAAATTTTCTCCGAACTCTTGGCTTTCTTGAAGTAGTTGCATCACTTGCCAAAAGTGAAACAAAAAGTATTTCTCAGGACTTGATTTGTTTCAAAGAAGAGATTAATGCCTATTCCATCCTCATCCATTTTCCGCTACTCTACATCTTTATAAATGTTCCCCAGCAGCAACTTCTGGCATTTTATAGTGCATAATTCTGATTTGTGAGTAACATATGGGACCGCCACTTCCTTGTGGTGGATAAACTTTCAATATGTGCAACTTCACTGTAATAAGTTTTAAAGGAGAATCAAATCATAACTCGTATGAATAATCGCACATTAGTATCATATCATATACATGTGAAGACAACTATCCATTAGTTTGGATACATGTAACCTAATTAGCTTTTCCCACATTAATATCATATCATCTTCATGTGAAGGCAACTATCAATTAGTTTGGATACGTGTAACCTAATTAGCTCGTCTGTACCAGATGGTTTGGTGATTGACAAAAATGAGGTACTTCATGTCATTCCTTGTCTGTACCAAATGGTTCGGTGATTGACGAAAATGTGGTACTTTATGCCATTCCTCATCCGTACCAGACGGTTTGGTGATTGACAAAAATGTGGTACTTTATGTCATTCCTTGTCCGTACCAGACGGTTGGTAATTGACAAAAATGTGGTGCCTTTTGTCATTCCTCCCTCTATCAGGCACAAACCTAGTCCCTGCTTAAGATGTTTCTTGCTCCAATCCTCCTCCTACTAGATCCGTACTGGGTACGGAACAAGACCTGTTAGTGAGTTCCATCTCAGTAATAGAAAGACATGCCACCAAAAGCATTCTGATGGAGCAAGGAGAATTAGAGCCTTCTCCCGCCATAATAGCCACCACCAAGCTTCGTTGCATAAGGACAGTAGCAGCACATACATCGAGTTGAAGCAGAAAAATGTTCATAAGAATAGTGATAAGGGACTGCCTTGTGGTATTCCTTTCTCACGGGATCCATATTGGTTTCCATCTTTATCTTGGACATCAGTAGTTAAAAAAGTAGCAACCAGATCACATGCCTCACTACCAGGATCTGTATGTGATTCAAATGTGGCATTGAGCAGAGCATGACTTATATTGTAAAAGCGGCCAACGATATCTACTTTGATTAATCTATCAACCTTCCCCCAACTTTCTACTTGCACGAAAAATGTAAGAGCCCTTCACCCTTTTCGAAAGCCATGGGAGTACGTGAGAAAGATGTCCTCCAAATCAACATTGTCAATAGCTCGGATTGCAATAGCTAGCCTAGCACTATAAAACGTCTTGCTATTGCTTGGCTAGCTATTGCTAGCCCTTGGTCAAAATCTAGCTAGCTATAGTGTTGTCTATTGCTATCTAAGGGAAGTGACGGAAGTTTCCACCAACCATGCCTAACATGATTCCACAAAGACCACCTTTAACCTGGTTAATGGAATATAGTCTTTGCCAATTTTGAATACAGACAATCTTCGTTTCAGGTTTCTATACAAATAATAAATAATAACTAAATAAGGTGATTATTACATGCCATTAGATATAAATACACTTTAATATTTAAAATAGAAAGATACTTAATCTAGAAAGTTGATAATCCCATGGAACAACGTTGCAATGATCAAATTCTTTTCAAATAACTTTATGTGAGGTTAAAGAAGATATAATCATATCAATGAACTGTTGTGCAGTGAACACCCTGACATAAAGTCCACGGCTCTAGTTGTCCACTAGCGTGTCTGTATCAGATCAGATTCATCTCACATTTAAATTGTCTCACCAAAAATCCAAAAATCAAGAAGAGATTTTTCGGTCAAGAAACATGTTTACGAATATAGGCCTAGTTCTCTATGTTGTCCTCTATACTAGTGTAGCTATACATGCAAGTGGACACGTGGACACTCCAATCAGTCCAAGTGGACTGACCACATGCATATACACGTACGCAAAATGCACATCCATTGCACCATAATATCCATCCAATTACTGCCTTGAAAAAAAATACAAGATCATTGGACAATTCAAAGAAAATCCAATCATCGATCTTAACTATGCATTCAGTAGGCCCCATATTGGATTGATTATAGTTCTCCTGACTCACTTAGACAAGTCAATAATAACCATTCCACTTTGGTAAACAAATGTTTACAACTCACTAGATTAGGTGAACAGTTAAATGGATTAAATAGCCAGACTGACATGATTTTACACAGTGGCCCATGAAGAGTAGGATTGACTGTCTGGACCGGTTGTAATAACCCTAATTCCTATAGTGATTTATACACTTGCGTTATCAGAGCTCAAGGATTAGATTTTACCGAGGACCTTGGGTATGGGTTACACCAGGGCTTAGGTATGAGTCATAAGGAACCTAAGGGTTAGTTTTGGTCAAAGTGCTTAGATAGAATTTAAGTAAGGTTAAGTAGGAGTTATAGCCTAGTTTAGTTGCGGGTAATGGAGAACATATAGCGCTTTGTATACATACTTAGGAAAATTATTGATAGGGTGCACTTTTTTTAAATGTGTAGTATTGTTGATGACTATATTGATCGTTTACTTTTACTTGCAATGTTGTTCTTGTTACTTGTTACTCTCAAGTAGGGAGCGCTTAAGCACATCAAGGTATGCAGAGACAATGTGGCTGTGATTACGATTGAATCTCAGGGACGAGATTTCTATAAGAAGGGTAGATTGTAATAACCCCAATTCCTGTAGCGATTTACACTCTTACACACACTTAAAACCTACAACATATGAAACCTGGCTTTAATACCAACTAGTCACGCCCCGACATTCGAGTACACGAATGTCGAGGCGTGACACCGGTTGGATGGAGTGTTCACATGTAAGTAACTGGCCGAGTATAGGGAGCTTCCCTATCCATCTAGTATCGAGAATTAATCAATGTGAAAGCTTTGGATTGTCTTGCAATGATGAACTGAGATCTTATCTAGTAAAAATCAAGCACATAAGAGATATAATGGGATTGTCTTGCAAATTGCAATGATGAATGAGGATCTAATCCTCTGATGACCAAAAGATGGAAAATATCATTGTGAAAACTTAGTTAAATTGACAAACCAAGCACATATATACAAGCAGTCACGCACATACAACCACAGAGACCAAGAAAGATGTAGAGAGAGATCAAATGAAAAGAAAGGATGACAAAACAATTAAATGAAAAGGTCAAAGGTGTAAAAGGAGAAAAATCATACATTGGGATCAAATTGCATGTTCCAGACTTCTGAGGGTGGGGCCTCAAGAGTTGAGATTGTGGCATTGGTATCAACATCGAAAACACGGACAAAGCTATCCAAAGAAGCTGAGGCCGCAATGACTCCTGAGGGATGGGCAGCCACCGAAACGACACCAAGGCTGTGGCCAGTATTGGTACCCTCTGAGACGAGCTCGTCAGGACGCCAGAGTTTCACGGTTTCATCAAGAGATCCCGTTAGTAAAAGTGCGGGCCGGGCATCTGTAGCTGGGACCCAAGTGACTGCCCAGATCGACTCCTCGTGGGCATTCTCCACAGATTTCAAACCAGCAAGCTTCATCACTTCTGTAAAAACAAACAAAATAGCCTTTAAATGAAAAGAAAAGGGAGGGGGGGGGGGGGGGGATGGCGTGCATGTATCCCTGTGTATTGTAGCCAAGTTTCGACCAATGTAGCATGATACATTCATAAAGAATTGCGTCAGACTAATGATACAGTTGGAGGTATCAATGACCCAAAATGATGCCTCTTTGCATCGCTTTGCATCATCAAATGCCTTTTCTTTTTTTCTTTTTGAAAGATTTGCATCATTAAATATTCCAATACATAACACAAATTTATTTCTTTCTTTGTTTGGGATGGTCTAGTGTTTCTATTTTGCATCGAGGATATCTCATTACCCTACACATAAAAAACACGCAGTTAGAAAACATCCAAGTATTGGTCATAGCGTCACTGATTCAATTTTTCCCTTCAACTAAAAATCAAAATAAAAATCATCCTTGTCATCACAGCCCTGTCGTAACCATTTAGAATTGGCACTACAATTCATGTTTTCCCAATTACACTCGAAAGTGAAAAGCAACAACTACCACAAGGGCATCCGAAAAATGTCGTATAGCTGGCTTCCCACTTGATATCAACTTCTTACTTCACCCAGGCTATATAAAAAGTTGTACAGTTATATCTTCAATTTTGCGTCGCTTCCAAGTGGAATTTCCATGACTAAAAGGTATAATTTATTTTTAAGGAATACAAAATAACATAATGTTAATATTTAATAATCGTCAATTATCTATGTTTCAATTTTATGGGTTTTTGTTATATCTTACTGTCATGTCATTTCATAGCTATTTCTATAACTTTAAAAACATATCATGAATAAATTCCATGATTTGTCAAGGGAGAAATTTATAACATACATGTTAAATTAATGTTAACTACCCTATTAAGTTTTTATGTTTAAAACTAAAACATATTTTCAATTAATGTTTTAAATTAATATTCAATTCATATTTATTTTAAGTTTTTCTTTTCTCCATATTCAACTTTGGTATTATATATATATATATATATATATATATATATATATATATATATATATATATAGAGAGAGAGAGAGAGAGAGAGAGAGAGAAATCAAACTCAAACTGTTAAAATGTAAAACCGGTGGATCATTTCAAATACTAAAGGTAGCAATTTAAACCATAATTTCCAATTTGGAGAAGACACGAGAAGTGCTAATATGCATCCACAGCGCGAACATATATATGCAGTTCCCTCACGGTAGAGGTGGCGAACATGCCATCTAATCAAGACTGTTGATCAGGTGGCCCACTCTACAAATGATCTATAAGCCAAAAATCTAGTAACTGAACAACTTCGACAATCCAATTGTTGTTAATTTTATTGGTCAAATGTGGACCACTACTCTTAACCGTTCTTTTTTCCAGGCCACTTATCAGATGCATATAGAGTAAAATCCCCTCGCCTTCTAGTATATTGCCTATCTCTGTGGTGGCCCACTAGAACAATAATTCCAATCACCAGTCCTGCTTGCCACATATGTCGTGACGATGGAACTACACAGAAACTTTTACAAGGTGGTATGCCTATTAGCATTCTTTTTTTCTTTTTTGTTGAATGAAATAGTATAATTTTGCACAATTTCAATTCCCCAAAGTAGAAGTGTGTGTGTGTGTGTGTATGCAATTGCGTAAAAAATTAATAGCAATAAAAGATGCGAAGCATGGATTAGGTGGGCTGTAAGAAGTTCTTTTTTTTTTTAAAGGTGGACCATAAGCAATATTGCATAATCCTATCCACGAATATTGGGTTTTTGCTAGACCAATGTGGGGATTATTATATTTTTCTTCGCAACTTGTATTATCCATCTTGCGAATCGGAATTGCCCGCCTATGTCGACCAATTGTGGCCCACATGCTGAGATGGTTGGATGATCAGAGCCGTCCATGTTCTGACTGCTATCGTTTACGGGTTACTATAAGAAAAAGATAAAGGAAAACACCGGAAAAAAGAAGGAGAAAAAAAATACTGACAGTGTACCGAAAAGGTGGGTGTTGGCCGAGGAAAAAGGCTGGACAGCGTAACTGGGTGGTAAAAGTGCAGTAAGAGGGGGGAAATCCCTAAGATTCGGAGATATATGGGGTTGGGTGTATTTGGAGTGAAGAAAAAGTAAAGAGAGCTGAAGAAAGAATAGAAAGGAAAGAGAGCTTAAGTAATCGGTCTCCTGGCAATATAAGAAACAGAAGCAGATCGGAAGCTTCAAAAGCTTTGGATCGAGTTTATGTTTGTGTCTCTCTATGTGACCTTATGAATAGGTAGGATGGAAATCAGATTGCGTACTAAGTTACCTAGTACGCTCTTATCGTACTAAGTAAACTCAGATGGAAACACCTTGAATGTATGTTATTTTTATCCACTCCGTCCATCCGTTTTTCCATCTAATTTAAGGGGTTGAGCCTAAAATTGAATCATATCCAATGATCAAGTGGATCATACCACTTGAAACAATGGGGATAATAATTTTTTCACCGTTGAAGCCTTTCTAGGCCCTTTATTTGTCATCCACCTTGTTCATAAGATCATACGGACATGGATGAAGGAAAAAAACAAATATAAGATTGATCCAAAACTTCTGTAGCTCCCAAGAATTTTTCCACCGTAGATGTTCAATTCAACTGTTTCCTATGACGTGGTCCATTTGAATATTGGATGTGCCTCATTTTTTGGGCTCAAGCCTTAAAATTATTTGGTAAAATGATTGGACGGAACGGATAAAAAACATAAAAGATGGTAGACCTCACAGAATTTACACAGTACAGTACGCTAAGCCTAGTGAGTTACTACGCAATCCGCTTCCTCTCATATCAATGATTCAGGTGGACCACACGATTGGAAAGTGTATGGCGGCGCCAAGCTCACCGTCTAAACTGTTTTCGTTAGTATAGCCCACTTAAATCAGGAATGACCTGATTTTATTTTATGTTCCTCATGATTCGGTTTTAGCTTTTCATGGAGTAAATTGCTTATAATAGTTTACACTGGAATCCCAAAAGTCAAAGGAGCGGACGTCTCTCTAACAATTGTTTCCTTTAGCATGGCCCACATGAAACTAAGTTCAGCATGAAGTTTTTTGCTGTGAGCCTAACAAGAAGTTAAACATCTAATGATGGGATTGAATCTCACATTCATATTAGGGTCGTCGTTTTTTAAAAATAATAATAATAAGAGTGGGTTTAATAAAATTCCTTTTTAATGAGAAGTTTAACTTCAACCGGCGGTACTTTAGATAAAGGTTTAACCAGTCGTTGGCCTGAGTGCCTCTTTTATAAAATGGAGTGCTCATTCTAGAGCCTTCCAGTGAGGTCTTTCACAGGATACACCTCACACACTCTGTTCTTAGCTATCCTAGATAACTCCATTCGATTGGTTTTGGTTTGAATTCTAATGGTACATAAAAATAGGTTGCATTATTATGCCTTCCCAGTATGAAATTTGGGGCCTATGGTTAATTGATCCATGCCATTGATATGTTGGGCCCTACTGCTGATGGACCATGTCTATTTCAGACTGCCTTGGCGTCAGTCAAACTAAGGCATTAATACCAATAACACAAGTCATACATCTCTCTAATACCAATCATCAATCAATGGTAATGTACTGCAGTTGAGCGGGTGATCAAAAGTGAAATGTAAGGATTTACAAGCCGGTTTTTGTTGTATCTTGATTGTATATTATTTCAACTCCTTTTTCATCCATGGGTTTTGCTAACGTCCCTACCTTCACAGTGCATTAGCAACATCCCCGGAGCCTTTAAATGACATGTGGGATGACCTATCGTCAATTAAACTGTTCATTCATTCATTATACTAGGAGCATCGTGTAAAAATCACACCAATTTTCAATTAAACTAGGTTACACGTGTAAGTGAGGGCTTGAATTGGTTATTTATGTGAGAGCAAGATCCGCCGGCGTGCTAAAGTCTACTCGGCTCAGAGTGAATATTTAGTGTCCCTCACATTGAGATTAACAAATTGAAGATTGGATTGGGATCTAGTTATCCTCTCAACCACTAGTTTGTGTTACATTCATGTGATTTGTGAAAGGGTAGGGTTAGCATTTCTGAATGAGTTTTTTTTTTTTTTTTTTGCCTACGTGAGTCTATGGACTTGAGGACTTTGGACTTTTTCTTTTAGCATGATTCACTACTATAATTTAACAGTAAAAATATGGAAAGAAGATATAAGCCAAAAGGGTTTTTCTATTAATAATTTTTTATAATAATAATAGCACTCACAATCAATTTGAGGGATAAAGATCCGTTTGTTGTTTAATCGGGATTGAGCTTTGTAGAGGGATGATTGTGATGTGTGGTATGATCGTCTATTCATTACTTGATTGGAAACTGAGCTTCATTGTGAGACAACTAATGAAGGGTGAATCTTCGATAATTTGTTCGTTGGTCGGTTGAAACTAGGCTCCTTGGTGATATGGTCGATGAGGTGATAGTCTGTTCGCAGTTTTAGAAGGAACCAAGCATGTAAATTGACTATTCGTTCGTTGTCTAGTGTGGAACAAACTTTGTGGCGAGATAGCCAGCGAAATCACTTAGTACATAAAAGGAAAGTTACACAACCTTTTGTTTGAGATTGGACAATCCTCTTTACGATCCAATGGGATGTCATGGATGAAGGGTGGAGAAATAATATAAGGATTAAAAACTATGGCCCCATGCTATGAGCAACGATAAAGGACTAAACTAAAACAAAATAAAAAGATGAATGTCCATGGTGGACGGATAAATAAAGGTAGGTTTGGTTGTAATGACGTGATGCCCCATTAGTGCAGCCGTAGACATAGTTTGGTGTAGTTGTAAGCGTGGCTAGTATTTAGTGTAGTTGTAGGCTCTCATCATGTGTGGGTGAGCCATAGATGTATGAATATAAAAAGATGAGTGCATCCTCATTTGCTAACATGCATTCGAGTGGAACTGACCCACCAAAGGCCGGCACTAATCTTGATCATGCATGCCATGTCATCCCAGTAGGGAAAATAGGACGCAAATTACCTGATAAAGCCTTTCGCAGGAAGTTCTTGCGCCATAAACCTAGGTGGGGCCCACCTTGATTTTTGTGAGAAATCCACCCCGCCGATCCATTTTGTGAGCTCATTTTAAGGCATGGGACCAAAAATGAGCCGGATCCAATACTTGCGTAGGCCGAAAACATGAGGATTGAACGTCCACAGTTGAAATATTAGTGGGGCCACAGAATTTTTGAATCAGGGTAATATTTGTATTTTCAGTTTATCCCACTAGGAATGATGTCATGAACGATATGGATGGCATTTAAACATAACTGTCGACCCAAGGAGGTTTCAACGGTAGGAATTTCCCTACCCACCTTTTCCTTTAGTGCGGCTCACTTGAGTCTTGGATACTTTTCAATTTTGGTCTCAAGTCGTAAAATTATCTCACAAAACAGATAGACGGGGTAGATTTCTTACAAACATCACGGTGGGCCCATCTAAGTTTCCAGTGCAGGAAGGCTTTTGCAGGAAATCCGCGTCCGGGAAAATAGGGGTCAGATGGCTACTTACTTATCAAAGTCTCAGCTAATTCTAGGCTTCTAGCCATGCATGACATAAATATTCCATATAGCCCATGTAGAAAAGTGTAGCTACATGACACTCTGGCGCAGTACGACACTCCATATGCAGGTACTTAAAAATTGTACTCGTGGCATTAAATTTACTAAACTGTGATCCCACCATTGCTAAGTCATAGCTCCCTGATCAGATTGGTTGAACGATCCTAACCTCTTGTCTGTGGGAACTGATTGTTGAAATAGGAGCCTTTGGATATTTATTACTTTGGAGAAGGCAACTCAAATGAATAATTTGTATGGTGTATAAAGACCACTGCCCTGACATGGCAGTCATAACGAAATTAATCCTGAGTAGCACTGTGAAGCATCTTAGCATGCCAGTTAAACTCATAAGTTTGTTTGTTATGATCATTAACGATTCTACAACTATAAATACACCATATATATTGCTATTGAAATTGTTGATGGAGCATAAACAAAAAATGATACAAGAAAAGAATATAATTAGTCTGATTTTCTATTTAAATTCTAATCATTCAATAAAATAGCTATTAATTTGATGCTTAAAAATTTTCAATTAGTATAATTTTAGAGATATGATTCATTAACAATGGGATCCACAATTTAGATAATTAATATACTTGTACATAAATGTTGTACGAACAACTGCCGTGATACAAACCTAATACCTCATATTGTTACTATCCAGTGCCATTCAGAAAAAGAACACATCAGGGATATTACTAGGAAATACATTGTGGCACATCAAGCAGAATCCATCAGGGAATAGGGAAGCCACTCGTCCTCTGTTAAGATTATTTTTCTTCTATTCAACAATGTTGTGCACATGTTTAATATGATGTGCATTACCCATGAGGAAAGCAGAAGTCATGGAAAAAGATAACAACAACGACATTGTGCATTACCCACGAGGAAAGCAGAAGTCGCAGTAAAAGATAACAACAACAAAATTATCTTTCTTTTAAATGGGAATACGCATTCTTACAGCATGCTTTCGTGATACCTAACTTATGAGAAATACTATTAAATATAATTTTGATAATAATGAAATATATACTTAGGAGTGTACATCGAGCTGAACCGAGTCGAGCTGGCCTCAGCTCGACTTGGCTCAGCCACTGGCTGATCTCAGCTCGAACTCGGCTCAGCTCGGCTCGGCTCAGTCCTCAAGCATGACTGGCCAGCTCGGCTCGATTTCGACAGCAGCTCGGGCTAGCTCGGGCTGAGTTCGAGCCAAGATTAAGCCGAGTTCGCCATTGAGGCATTTCCACAAACACTTGGACTGCACCTTCAAAATCCATTTGTATGTGAAACAGAAGCAATGGTTTTATAGGTATTTTATCAAACACCTTCTAAGCAACATAAAAACCAAGAAAAAAAGGGTATTTATTTCACGTACATACCTTCCTTGCCACCAACCACACTTCGTTGAGTCATTTTATTAAACACTTGGTGAGCAACATCAATGGTAAAGTAACTGAGTCACCGAACTGATTCGATCCGAGTTCGATTCAAGCTGGATTCGATCTAAGTCGACTCGAGCTAGGGCATGCTCGAGCTCAAAAAATCAGCTCGACTCGGCTCAAACTCAGCTTCAAACCGAGTCGAATCGAGCTTTTTCAAGTCGAGTCAAGTGAGCTAACCGAGCTAGCTCGGTTCGCGTACACCCCTATATATACTTGTATAAATGAGGTAATTTTAAATTTACACCGAGTTGTTTTGGTGTAGTGCTCTTGAATCACGGATTGCCCTAAGCCTAATTTCTATTTTTCAATCAATGGTTGATTTGGTTCTATATAATCATCCTTGCAGGCCTTGTAAAAATTCTTCCAATTGGTTTTTTTTTTGGCCCACATGAATTACAAATCGGACTGATTTTTTTTTTTAATATTATTATTTAAATCTGAGTCTAACATGGGATTGCACAACTAATAATCAGAATGGATCTCATATACACATCACAAGGCGAGACTCTTAAAAATTAAGGTTCACCTCATCTCCCCATTCAACAGTGTAATATTCCAATAGTTCTGAAGTACTAACGGTTGGACCAAAAATTTGTAGTACACCCTATATAACAACTTCCACACTATTAAGTGAAAGTAACAACAATCCCGTGCAACAGGTTTGCCCTACTTGACAATCCCTTAATTCAATACTCGGTCTATATACTTATCAAGTGAACCAAACTATATCAAACAACATCTGGACATTAATAAATAACAAAACACCAATGTGATCTACTCAATGAGTGGATGTTGGAGTTATACATGGGGCAAACCTATTAAATGGCTTGGATTTTGAATGCACATAAAAGGTGGGAAGTTGTCTTCTGGTTAAACCTTTATCTAAAGTATTGTCGGTTGAAGCTAACTTCTCATTAAAAAGGTGCGAGACTGATGAACAGAGTGGATTTATCACGGGCATCTTTGTGGACCCCGCATAGCTTCGACCACAGTATCTACACAGGCATGTCACGTCCCGGAAGAATCGACGCAAGAGAGCCATCCATACGGACGCAAATTGGCTAGTGACGCTGCCACTAGGCAGGTGGCCAGTAATCGGTGCTATATGGGCCCACCATGATTTATGGGCTTTAGGAGTTGTGTCCAACATGAAAATTGTTTCAAAAAATTAGGAGAGTAACGTGGTTAATCTATATAGGGCACTATAAATAGTAAATTTACTATTTATAGTAAGTTACGAATTTTAGGGAGTTTTAGTTGTAGTTTAATTCCGAAATTTCTTTTAAGGCTTGTTATCCCTATTTGAAGGGTTGTAAACTCGTTTATTTGGATTCATCAATCAAATTACGAATTTTATAAATTTATTTTTTATTCTCCTTGCTTTTTCCTCTATGCTTTTGTTATCTTCGATTTAGTCCAATACTAGCTTCTATCGATTAGAGTAGTATTGAGAATAGATTAGAGTAGTTATCCTTGAGGAAGACATGGTGATTGACCTCATCACGTTCATTCATACGTCAATTGGTATCAGAGCGACGACTCCCTTCGGGCCGATGGCAAACAACGAATGTATGAACCAAAATCCTATGGACGACAATTCAAGGATTCGTTATCTTTCGAAAAGAATGGAAGTTTTTCACCAGGAAAGTCAGTCGATTATGCAAGGGATTACATGCAACCCTCGACCGTATTGTCGAGGCGTTAATTTCGCCCTGAGCCCAAGGTGATGCTCAACCGCCTGTAGTTACTGTACGAAACAACCCCGATTTCTACATAGCACCCACCGATAATGATGAATCGCAAGCCACCACTGTGAACATGAATAAGCCATTGTACATGCCAAATGTAGAGATAAATTTACAATGGCACAACATCTTTCGAACAAGGTGCACTGTATACAAAAAAAGTCTACAATGTGATCATCGATGTCAAGAGCAATGAGAATTTCGTGTCGAAAACAATAGTGGAAAAGCTACAACTGAAAACAGAAAGGCACCCATCTCCATACACGATTGGATGGATCAAGGAGATCAATAAAACAGAGGTAATCGAAAGATGTCGTATATCTTTTCCATTGGTAAATATTATAAAGACGAAGTAATGTGCGATGTGGTCGACATTGAAGCTTGTCACATGTTACTTGGTCAACAATGACAAAATAATATTGATGCTATACATAAAGATCGGGATAATATATCTATATTTATTAAAGATAGTAAAAAGATTATCCTCGCCCATATGGGAAGGGAGAACAACCCAAGACTTCTAAAGTGGATGGACAATCTCTCACAACTGAACAAGCTTTTGTTAAACAATCTGAAGAAACATGAGATATATGTATTAGTTGAAAAGAAAGAATATATGAAGCCTGTAAACATCTCAGGGGATTTAAAATCAGTGTTGCAGACGTTCAAAGCGATTGTGTTCGATGAACTCCCTAATAAATTGTCTCCCATGCGAGATATACAAAACCACATTGATCTTGTCATAGTGATAAGTCTACCTAATTGCCCACATTATCAGAAAGAATGTGAGATCTTAAAGGTATAAGTGAAGGAAC
Organism: Magnolia officinalis; assembly: GCA_021015155.1. Taxonomy (NCBI): domain Eukaryota; kingdom Viridiplantae; phylum Streptophyta; class Magnoliopsida; order Magnoliales; family Magnoliaceae; genus Magnolia; species Magnolia officinalis. The sequence continues at coordinate 11,052,372 of JAJHSJ010000011.1, forward strand.
TGATCGCTATTAGTTAAGTCAGGGAAAGCATGAGTGCATGTATTATGTTAGCTCAAAAGCCTAATGCCAAGTACAAGAAAATGTCTAATAAACATCGACATCAGATGTTATCTCATAATCATGAGCCAAGTACCTTGAGTAACTCGATGACAAGTTTTTTTTTAAGTAGGGGGTTTGATTTAGAACATGTCACGGATACATTCCTCGCATGCCTGGGCCAAAAGAAGGTAAACCATAAATTGACTATAACTTTTGATCCAGGTATTGTTACGGCGCACTTGACCGGATATTAAGAATCGAAGCAGGATGAGAACTCATTCTTTTGAAGTGAAGGAGACTGATGTAGAGCAAGTCACAGACACTTTCATGTCCGAGATGGATCAGAGAAGGCCCGATCGGAGGTAGAAGTCATCAAGACCGTCAGAACCTTAAATCAGACATATCTCGCAAACCGGAATGAGTTACTCGACGTACCATTTATGATTTTGGGGTAGGACGAGCTACTTGAGCCAACCAACCCAGGTATGCTGAGTTGCCCACACCGAATTTGCGATATTACATCATATTGACCGTCAAATTCCATGTTATTTCCGTTTTTACTATTTTTAGTAAGTTTCAATTTGATTATAACTCTTCATCCATTGGGCTCTAGGAGTTGTGTCAACATGAAAAGTATTTAGAAAAACAAAGAGAATAACGTGGTTAAGCCACATAGGACACTCATTATAAATAGTAAATTTACTATTTCCACTAAGTTATGAATTTTAAGGAGTTTTAGTTATTGTTTAATTCTGAAATTTCTTTCAAGGCTTATTATCCCTATTTAAAGGGTGTAGACTCGTTTATTTGGATTCATCAATCAAATTACGAATTTTATAGAATTTATTTTCTATTCTCTTTGCTTTTTCATGTGGATTTGAGAATTCTCTATGAGGAGTCCAGATAAGCTCCATGTATTCAGAGTAGTTATCATTGAGGAAAACGGTGATCGACCTCATCATGTTCATCCCTGCGTCAAATAATATCTCAAATAAATTTCAATCCATATTGAGTCCCACTAAATTAATAATCTCACCTAAAACATAATCTTACCACATGTAATATAACAATATAGCTTTATTATATTCCCATCATCCCTCTGGCTCCCTGTTACATCTCCCATGCCTAATTTATCGAGCGAGATTACGTAAAATACATCCCGAGGCATTGCCCAAGTTCGGTCATTCAATGGTCCTCACTGTGGATGCGTATATACCCGCAAGATTATTAGATTGAGATATCTCAACCTAGAAAGAGTCAAGGATCAAAGGGATTAAATAATTCAATATAAGATTTTATTATTATTTTATACCAATCTAGGGTGCTTTCTATTATATAAATGATTTTGATCATTGAAAAATAACTCAAATTTAAGTTGTAAGCATCACATGCAATACATACATATATATTCTAACAAACCAGTAGCTTTCGAACTGGTGGTAAAAGGTTAACAACCGAGGTCCAGCAGGGAAAGCAGTGGTGTCAAGGACCAATCAGTAATGGTAAGTGATTCTAGATGGGTCCCTCTAGATGGACAGTCAAAATTCATTAGTTCCTAATTTACTGAAGGTAATCAAATTAGAGAAAATTTTTAGATGGGAGCAAAATAAGTACGTTGGTTGACAGTCAAGGTTTGGCAGGGAAACATGCAGAAAAGTGACAACTGGGATGATCAGTAATTGTGAGCCAATCCAGATGGACCCCACTAGATGGAGAGCCAAGATTCATGAGTTCCTCATTTACTCGCAGTAAGCAAATAAGCAAAAAAAAATAAATAAATAAATAAATAAATAAAAAAATCCAATCCTAAAAATTATTAATGAATAATAGTCGAGGTTCAGCCTGGAAAATCTGCAAAAAAGTGATGTTTAGGATGATCAGTAATTGTGAGCCAATCTCGATTGGCCTCACTAGATGGAGAGTCAGGATTCATGAGTTCCACATTTACTAATAGTAATCAGTTCAGAGGAAATTTTCCATTGCTAAAAATGAATGGTGGTTGATAGTCTAAGTTTCAACAAGTGAAGAAAAGTGGCGTCTAGTCTACGATCGATCAGTAATTCTGAACCATTCTAGGTGGGCTCTAGATGGGCAGCCAAGAAATAAGTACGCCATTTGTTTGAGTGTAATCAGGTTAGAGAAAATATTCAGAAGGTAAAAGCAATGATGGGTAGAAGTCGGGGTTCAGTATGGAACACTGCAGAAAAAGTGATGTCAATGATCAATCAATAATTGTGATCCATTCTAGCTGGATCCCGCTAGATGGACAGTCAAGAGTCAAGTTACTCATTAATGAGGTAATCATCAGACGAATGTTTTCAGATGGAGAGGCTTCCAATTCCATCTCAGAGAAGTGGGACATACAAAACAAATTGCACAGCTACAATGACCAGACCTCGGAGATGAAGTCAAGATAAACCACAAATACAATTTCAATCACACACAAAAAATTATATTATATGAAATTCAAATTCAATAGAACAACTAAGTAACCAAAAAAGAAGGTATGAACAAAAACCAAATTGGCGTGACTACTTTACCAATTCATCAAATCCAATAGAGGATTAATTCAATAGATAGCATCCAAATTCCATTTATTTTTCAACTAATTCATCAACTTCAAGTATACCACAAATTAAAAAGAAAGAAAGTATGCCATGTGTATCGGATTTTGACCCTATTCATCAAGCATGTTTGCTGTTCAACAAAGCCTAACGAATAGCATCTTCATTTTCAGTACAAACGTTTCAACATAATAAGAAGAAATAAACTTGGGTACTCTACAAATCAGTAAGGTAACACTTAGTTCGATCATCATAGTCACTAAAAAATATAAACCAAGCATTCAATCCCTAACATTTCAAGCCAGAGAAAGCAACAACTTTAAGAATTAATGGATTAGTTGGAAACCACCACTATGGACCCAATGCTCATCTTACATGTAAGTTGCACACGTATGTCATGTTGGCATATTTGACATGATTTAGTTCTTCAAGCTCACTCTCCTTTTGAACATGCATAATAGACTTCCAAAATTCTTTCCAGACATTCAAACACAGTTTCTTGACTCCAAATAGTCAAACTCCAGGGTGCCAAGTGGGGCCTATGGTTTGGTGATCCCATCTATTCATATGATGTTCCCATGGTAGTGGGTGGACGATGGACAATGCCTGTAAATTTCCCCGGCAGGACTTCCCTAGTCCTATATTAATGGCCCACAAATGGACGGTTTTGAAAGTACACCTGTGTGTGATGATCTGGTTGCTTCAATGGGCCATCACGTCAATGGGTAATGATCCAAAAGACAAGTCTGTATGTGATGATATGGTTGACGTGATGGGTCATGATAGAATGCGGTGATCTGATTGATTTAATGGACCATCATGTAGATCTGATTGATTCAATGGACCATCATGTAGATGGTCATGATCCCTTAAAAAAAATGTGTGCAGTGACTTGGTCGATTCAAGGGGCCCTCGCGTCAGTGGGTCATGACCCTAACCAAATGGATAGGATCATCCAATTGCTTCAATTTAATGGGACATGGTCCATCCACATCATGGCAATAGGATCAACAGTACCGATCTCAAACACGTTTTCCATGTCTCAAATACTTCTCTCCCTCTTCTCCTCCAAAAATCCACTATTATTTAAGAGGCCCAATACAATTATACAACATGACTAACAACAAACCCCACAAGAAGGGAAAAAAAAAAAAAAAGGAAGGACCATGCGCTGATGTACCTGTCAGCACGCTGTTGTTGCTGCTGCTGCTGCTGCACTCACCCCCTCCCTTCAATCTTCCCCATTCAACCGTGGATGACAGAACACACACCCCATACAGAGCTGCTGCTACTGCTTCTACAATACCGTGTGGGGACTGTCAGATCTAGAGACGGACAGTGAGAGGGAGATCGAGAGAGGGAGGGAGGGAGAGGGAGATCGAGAGAGAGAGGGTCGAGATCGGAAAAGGGAGAGGGAGATCGAGAGACAAGGAGGGAGAGAGAGGGAGATCGAGAGAGAGGGTTGAGATCGGGAGAGGGAGATCGAAAGAGGGAGAGGGAGGCGTTTTGGGCGTTTTGAAGGGATCAGGGCGTTTTGGGTGTTTTGAAGGGGAAAGAATTGGCTACTCCCCCTGACACCAGCCCCGTGGCTGGTGGTCGGTGCTCTGTGGGCCCCACCATGATGTACGTGTTCATCCATTCTGTTCATCCATTTTTACAGATCATTTTAGAGCTTAATAAAAAAAATGACAGGGATATATATCTTAGGTGGGCCACACAATAGGAGAAAGATAATGAATGGATATTCACAATTAAAATCCTCCTGAGGCCCACTGTACTGTTTATTTGACATCCAATCCGTTGATTTAGTCGTAAATACCCAAATGAAGGGAAAAAATAAATATCAGCTTGATCCAAAACTTTTATGGCCCCAAAACGTTTTTAATGGTCACAATTCATTCAACACTGTTTCGTGTAATGTGGTCCACTTGAGATTGATATATAATTCATTTTTTCTACCATATTTAAAATGATATATAAAAATAGATGGACAGAATGGATGACACACATACATCATGGTGGGCCCCACAGAGCACCGACCATCAGCCAATGGCAGGTGTCAGGGGAGTTGCCAATCCGTTCCCGTTTTGAAGGGATATAGGCTTTTTTGGGGCGCGGATTCAGTACTACCCCTGCCAGACCAGAGCCCAAGACGGGCGGACGTGTGGCACATTGATTAGTGGAGAGTGGGTACGTCAGATGACAGTGACACGTCATCAAACGTAACGGAGTTTTTCAAAAAAACTCCAAATGGTTTTTTCGTCTTCAACTAAGTCGATGTCATCAACTTATGTGGGCTTTACCATGATGAATGTTGTGTATCCACACCTTCCATCCATTTGAAGAGATAATATTAGGGCATGATACAAAGAATGAGTCAGATCCAAAGCTCTAGTGGACCCCACCATAGAAAACGGTGGGAAAATTGACGCCCACCATTAAAACTTCTAAGGGCCATGAAAGTTTTCGATCAAGCAGATATTCATGTTTTCCTTCTTTCATGTCTACTTTAGCCATGAACAGGTTGGATCTGAAATAAACATCATGGTGGACCTTCTGAAGGTTTCAACTGTGGGCGTCATTCTCTCCACCGTTTTCTATGGTGGGGTCCACTACAGCCTTGGATCTGCCTCATTCTTTTTATCATGCCCTCAAATGATCTCTCAAAATGTATGGACAGTGTGGATGCAAAACATGTATCATGATGGGCCCACAGAAGTTGGTGAAGTCACTTTGGTAGCCTGTCTCGCTACTCATTAGTAGCTAATTCGTGAATCCCATCCGGCTAATTGCAGGAAACGGATTGCTTACTGAGTAACGTACACTAACCGTACTGAATAAACTCTACGGGTCCACCGCCGTTCATGCATTATATAAACTCTGTTCATTTGTTTTATCACCTAAATTTAGGGCTTTAACCCAAATATCAAGCATATCCAAATCTCAAGTGGACCACGGCACTGGAAACAGTGGGAATTGACGTCTACTGTTGAAAAATTCTTAAGAGGGAACGTAAGTTTTAGATCAAGCTGATATTTGTGTTTTCCCTTCATCCATGTCATTGTGATCTTATGAACCGTTTGGATGACAAACAAACATCATTGGGCCTTAAAAAAGTTTCAACTGTGGAAATAAATAATTCCACTGTCTCATGTAGTATGGTCTATTTAAGCTTTAGATATACTTTAAATTTGGATTGAACCCTTACAATGATCTGAAAAATCAGATGGACATCATGGATAAAACACATGAATTCATAGTGGGTCTGTTCATAGTGGGCTAACAGAGTTTACTCAATACAATAAGAGCTTGAGTACTCATAATGCAATCCAATTTCGTAATTGTATTTGGGCCTCTTGGAAAGCACGCTATTTATTTGGTGTGCGGATTGAACCGTTGTACTCGCTATGAAGTGACATAACCCAATTCTATGTGCCCCACCATGATATATGTTTTGTATCCACACCGTCCATCCATTTGGAGAGATCATATTTGATCATGGTCCAAACAATGAGTTAGATCCAAATCTCGAGTGGACCCCACCATACAAAAACAGTGGAGATAGCGACGCCTATCATTAAAAAGTTATAAGGGCAACAAAAGTTTTTGATCAAGATGTTATTTGTGTTTTCCTTTCTTTCATGTCTGAGTTAATACATGAACAGGTTGGATCTCAAATAAACATCATGGTGGACCTTTGGGTGGTTTCAACGGTAGGCATCACTCTCCCCACTGTTTTTTTGTGGTGGGGTCCACTCTAGCCTTTGATCCGACTTATTCTTTGTGTCATGCCCTAAAATGATTTCTCCAAATATATGGACGGTGTGGATACAACACATGCATCATTGTGGGGCCCACAAAACTAGGCGACGTTACTTGCTACTCTGCGCACGGAAAAAGGTAGAAAACTAAAAAAAAAAAGGTGATGGTTGGGGTTCTCAGTGGACCGAATATAAACGCGAGATAACGGCTCCGTTTGTTGACGTATCCTCTGCCATATGACGTAACCACTCTCCACTAATCAAGGGGTTACACGTCCAGCCCGTCTTGAGCTCCAGACGGGCGGAGGTAGTACCTAATCCGCCCCCGCTTTTTTGGGGATGAAAATACTCGACTAGTCTATGGTAGTTTTACATAAACGCAACTCTAGGGCCATGTGGGGTCCACTTAGAGGGTTCTAATAGAATCCATCCCGTCCATCTGTTTCCAAATAATACAATAAACTATAGTGATAAGAAATAAGAATAACAACAATCAACTGGGACACACCAACAAAAAAGTGAAAGTAACATCGTACAACATCTACTATTCAAGTACGGTTCACTATCATTTCAAATAAAAAACGCTCAGGGCATGTTTGATTTCCGAGTGTCATACCTGATTTGACTACTTACTTTTTGACACAAAAACCAAAAATATTGCAAAATATCATGGGTCCCATTGTGATGATTTTTTGTTATCCACACCATTCATCCATTATTCTAATTGAATTTATAGCATGAGTAAAAAAATGAGTCATATCAAAACTTAAGTGGACCACGTCATACGAAAAGGGAAATTGAATACTGATCGTTAAAAACTTTGTGGGGCCACTGTTTCTTTTAGCATGAGCCACTTGAGTATTGGATCTACTTTATTTTTTGTCTCATGCTTCAAAATATTGTAATAAAACAACTGGGCGGAATGAATATATCATATGCATTATCATGCAGTTAAAATTAAAGTTACCTCTTTTGAACTAATTTGAAAAACACGAATTCCTATAAATTTTAAACACGTGAAACAGGGGAATTACCGTTTACCGTGTATTTACCATCTCTTTGAATAAACAAACAGGCCCTTAAATCTGTTTCTAAGCCAAAATGTCGACTGTACTGGTTTGGCGATTTTGGTGTAGTGCTCTTTGCTAGTGATGAAATGGGCCCACTAAAAGTTCTAAAATGTGGCAGGGATTTTTGGCAGCCGTGTCCATGGATACCGAATTCAAACCCCGTCTTTGCAGACTAGGCAAGTCCAACGTTCATGCACATATCCACACTCACTCATGTAAGATATAAAACTGAAAAGAAACCATCTAAATTGTGGGTCATACGATGGAATAGTGATGTAAAAATTGATTGGTGGATGGCGTGGATATAGAATGCATATATCAAGGTGGGTCCCGAGATGAGGGCCGCACCATCTTGGTTGAGGTCAAGGCTGCACCACTAATGATCCCTGCCATGTAATTGCAAAAGAACCCAAGCCATCTCTCTGAATTTCACTTGGAAGGGTTATCCCTTGATTGAGATTATTGAGCTGGTGTGCCTTATTGTGAATGAGTGATATTATTTGAGAGAGAGAGAAAATAAAGAAGATAATTACAAAAAGGCTATAATCATCGCCTGATATTACCTTATGTTTCTCTTTTTCTCTGTAATTGTTTATATGGATAGAATTATGTCATTAACTTACATCTTTAATGAATTTCAATCTATACTGGGTCCCACTAAATTAACAATTCCAGCTAAAAGATTATCTATTATATTCCCATCATCCTCCTTTTGGCTCTCCCATAGCTAATTTACCTGGGGAGGTTACCTGAATACATCCAGAGGCATTGACCAAAATCGTTCATCGGATATTTGTCATCGGATATCCAAAAAAAACATTAGAGAGTCAAAGAAATATTTCAAACATCCGAATACAGTCCACATTCCGTGGAAAGAGTCAAGGGATCAAAGGGATTAAAATATTCCAATTCAAGGTTTGTTTGTTTTTTTTTTTTCTGATGTTCTAAAGTATGACCTACTATATAAATGGATTTAATTATTGAAAAGTAACCTAACTCTAACGGAAACGTTACACTACAATGGGTTGATATCTATTATAAGAAACCTCTTTACCAGCAATCAAATGTTGGACCATGGTTGCTCCCTAAAGGGTTCTGAAATGAGGTAGGTACCAGTAATCACTACAGCAGAAGTGGCAATTTGCGACGTATTTTTGCGACGGACTTGGTCCGTCGCTAAAATCTCCTGGTTTACCGACGGATTTAATCCGTCGCTAACGGAAAAGGTCCGTCGCTAAGCCCGTGTTTGTCGAAAATCCAGTGAACGTCGTTGAATTAGCGACGGACTGAAATTCGTCGCTAAAAACTGATTTACAACGGGTTTTGGTCCGTCGTTCATTGGCGACGAATAAAATCCGTCGCAAATTTGATTTTGTTACCACCGTAGCTTCCCGCCCAAAACACCAAAATGGCGCGCTTTTCAGTTGCTTTTGCGACGGATCATGGTCCGTCGTAAAAGGACTATTGCGACGGGTCATGTCCGTCGTAAAAGGACATTTGCCTTTTAAAAATTAAAAAAATTAATGTTGTTTTTTTGTAGTCTAATAATTGTTTAATAGAATTTCAGTGGTTTAATTGTATATATTTGTATCTAAGATTATTTTTTAATATTTGATAGAATGCAAAAAGAAATTTTATTTTGTTTTTATATCAAATGAGTGAAATTTTTATTTTTATTTTTTAATTTAAAATTAATATTTAAATGATTTGTAATATCACATGAAAAGAATATTGAGAAGTTTAAAAAATTTAACAATGTTTGAGAAAAAAAATTAGATTTTGAAAAAATAAAAATAGTGATTTAATAAAAATCTATTTTGTGGGAAAAAAGAATTTGAATAAAGTTGATAAATTGAAAAAAAAAAAAAAAAAAAGCATTTGATTTTGAGAAAAAAATAATATCCTGAAAAAAAATATTAAAAAAAATGAATGTGAAAATTTTCGCAATGTGGGCCCCGCCATAATATTTTATAAAAACAATGAGATTTTGAAAAAAAAAATTTATCATTTTAAAAAAGAAAATTGAAAAGTTGAAAACAAAATGATGCTTTTAAAGAAAAAAAATTGGCATTTTGGAATTTTTGGGAAAAAAATTAAAATTTGGGAAATTTTTTGAGATTTTGAAAATAAAAATTCTGAATTTATATTTAATTTTTTTGAAATATTTATAATAAAAATGATATTTTGTTAAAATATACATTTTGAATAAAAAATGTTATTTTTAAATAGAAATTGAAATTTATCTGTGAAATAAAAAATTTGTTAATAAATTATTAGGCACGTCCACTAATTGAACCTTTAAACGTTAAAATGAAATTTCACTCAAATTATTGATCAATCTTGTATGCCCAATATCTTCCTCATATGTAGCTTGATCGAGGCGAGTAACTAGTCAAATTGTGGGTATTGATTAGTAAAGTAGAGTGAATGGACCAGACATGTAAAATGGGTCAAATATTCTGGTCAAAATAATGACCCAACTTAGTAACATCGTGAGAACCTAAAAATTGATGTTAGTAAGTTTTGTGTGCCCCATTATGATGTGTGTCGAACATCAACACCATGCATTTGATGTGTCCCCTTTAAGTTATGAGATATCTCAAAAATCATTCGTATACGAAACTTAGGTGGGCCATACCATCTAAAACCATGTGAAGACATCCTAAAAAATATAAAAGCACTTGGTGGGGCCCACATGAGTTTTGGATGCAGCCGAAACTTGGTTTGACCCCTCATCCAAGTGGGACGCACATAATGAGTGGGTTGGATATGTGAATCCCATTTAGGCAGGCACGATATATGATTATGAATGTTTCAAGGAAACCCCTCTCTACTATATTTAGGTGAGTTACTATTTACCCTTACCAAAGTAAACTCTGTGGGGTCTACCCTTATTTATTTATTTTATCCACTTCGTTCATCCATGTTAACAGATAATTTGAGGTCTAAAGAACAAAAATGAAGCATATCCAAAGCTCAAGTGGACCATACCACAGGAAATAGTGTGATAAAACCTCTACTATTGAAAAATTCTTGGAGGCCATAGAAGTTTGGATCAAGCTAATGTTTATGTTTTCTCTTCAATCATATCTTTTTTATATTATGAACAAGTTGGATGAAAAATAAATATTACTGTGGGCCCAAGGAAGGTATCAACAGTGGAAATCATTATTCCACCCTGCTTCGTGTGGCATGGTCCACTTGAGTTTTGGATTTACCAAAAATCTGGGATCAACCCACACCGTTCATCCATTTTTCAAGATCATTTTAGAGAATTATCCAAAAAATGAACCATATCCAAAGATTAAATGGACCACATCACAAATAAGGGAAATGGATTGACTACTCTCCCGACACCAGCCAATGGCTGGTGGTCGGTGCTCTATGGGCCCCAGCATGATGTATGTGTTTCATCCATGCCGTCCATCTATTTTTAAAGATCATCTTACAACATGAGACCAAAAATGAGGTATTTCCTACTCTGAAATGGACCACATTAAAGGAAACAATGTTGAATGAGCGTCAACAATTAAAAACATTTTGGGAGCCATAAAAGTTTTGGATCGAGATGATTTTTGTTTTTCCCCTTCATCTAGGTCTGTATGACCTAATAAAGAGATTGGATGTCAAATAAACAGTACATTAGGCCTTAGGAGGATTTTAACTATGGATATCCAATCACTATTGTTTTCATGTGGTGTGGTCTACCTAAGATTTATATACCTCTCATTTTTGGAATAAATTCTTAAAATAATTTTTAAAAATGGATGAACGTAAAGGATGAAATACACACATTATGGTGGGGCCCATAGAGCACCCACCACCAGCCATGGGGCTGGTGTCAGGGGAGTAACGTGACTAGCCACTGAAGTGACGTCAGCAAGTTCCGTGGCCCCACCATGATGTATGTTTTATATCCACACCTTCCATCCATTTGTAATATCCAATGAGTGAGTTAAATCCAAAGCTCTAGTGGACCCAACACAGAAAAAAAAAAAATGGGACAGGGAAGCCCACCGTTAAAAACTTTAAAGGCCAAGTTTTAGGGTCTGTTTGAGCAGTGGGATTAGAAGGGATTAGGTGGGATGAGATTCAATTATTACCCATGGCAGGGATTGTCCCCTGTTGCAATGGGATAAGATTAATGCCCTGCTTTGTTGACAATACGGTGATACATTGAATGGATATACCCACCATCATTTGAAATTAATGAGAACAACACACGTGTTATATCTATACCGTTCATTTATTTTGTAACCTCATTTCATGGCATGGGCCTAAAAATGAAGTAGATCCAAAACTTATGTGGCCCCAAAGAAGTTTTCAATGGTAAGTATTCAATCCCCATTGCTTTCTATGATGGGGTCCACTTGAGCTTTAGATTTACCTGATTTTTTGGCCCATGCTCTAAAATAATCTCGATAAATGGGTGGACGGTGCGGATATAGCCCACACATCATGGTGGGACCTACACAACTTGCTAACATTGAGTGAAATTGGCACTGACCCGATGCAATTCCATTTAATGTAATTCCAAGCTTTTCCATTCTTCCCATGCATGGAGTGGAATTGGCACAGAACCGGATTAATCCCATGTCCCCTAATCCCTTCTGATCCCACCGCCCAAACAGGCCCTTAGATCAAGCTGATATTTATGTTTTGCCTTGTTTCATGTCTATTTTAACTTTTGAACAGGTTTGATTTCAAATAAACATTATGATGGGCCTTAGGATAGTTTCAACGGTGGGAATCACTCTCCCGCTGTTTTCTGTGGTGGGATCCACTACAGATTTTTATCTACCTCATTCTTTGGCACATGACTTAACATGATATCTCAAAATGGATGGACGGTGTGGATATAACACATACATCATAGTGGGGCCCACATAGCACCGACCAGCATCACTGGCCAAACCCGTCCGTAATGAGAGCTTAAGTGGTAGGTGGTAGTTGTGGATATGATGTAAAATGGTGGTGATTTGTTCATATCACTTGTGGCAATGATTTAGGGTTATCCAGACCATCCAAATAGTGGTTACACTTGTAGATTGTTAATATGGATCATTTTACCATATAATAAAATTATAAACAACTATTAGGTGGTCCATTAAATGTACGGATGATAACATATGATATTATTTAAATGATGTAAAACACACATTGTGTGGATTTGAATGCAAATTTCATTTTCGAAGAGGGATTTCTAAAAACCCTCTTTCGAATTCCATTTTTATTCTGTTCTTCGTCGGAAACGGCCTCCCTTTCGCCTTTTTCAAGCTGAGGTAACTCACATATCAAACCCAATTTCTGATATTTGATTGTTGCTTTATTTTTATTGAAATTAGTTTTTCTTTTTGGATATGTTGCTTTCTGGAATTGGGTTTTTCTGCGATTTTTTTTTCCCGGGAACAGGTTTGATGTTTGGTTATTGCTATTTTTTTTTTTTTTTTTTGTGAAACCATTAGTTTTCATATGTGAGTTTCTCTTACTTGGAATTTGGGTTTTTCTGTAATTGGGTTTTTGGTATGTTAGCTTATTACTCTTTGCAGTGGTGAGTAATATCTAGATGTTGGATTTTTGCAAATCGGGTCTTGGGTTTGGGTTTTCTGCTTTGAAGCTTGGCTGTTTGGAATTGCAGATGGTCAAGGGTTCTTTCATGTAATAGGAATTGATATTTACACCCTTTGGTTTGAAGATACACCCCCTTTGGGGATTCATTGGCATTGCAATGTAGGCATGCACTTTGTGTATGTGTATATCAAAATAGTGGGTGCAAATAAAAAAACTCATGTTTGGGTTGCTTTGGATCATGTGTTTGGGTGATGGGTTTTGTTGGTTTTGTAAGAGATCTTAGTATTTGTGGAATTCTGAGCTTGGATTTTGTTGCCATTTACATCACCTGTATGTATATGTACCTTCTGTTAAGTCAGTTCACTGTTCTTTCACAACAGTTGAAACATTACAGCAAAAGAATGGCCTTAAACATTTGTGAGCGAACCTATCTTGTATGTGCTATCTGACCATCCATTTTGTATGCAACCGACTGGAAGGTTTGGATCACCTGGCAGGTGTGATTTTTTCAGGGATCCTATAAATAGTGGACCTAACAAACAGTCCATACAGGTGAAAGGATTTTTAGAATTTTTTTTTTTTTTAAAACCTTCTACCATTGATGTACTTACTAGAAAAAGAATTACTATAATAGAATTGGGCATGGTCTGGTCATAACACTAGTGGCTATTATAGCAAAGATAGTGTAGGTTAGGGCAATGGCAACCTTATGGAAGGCCCGGATCGAAAGAAATAATTATGGGCTTAGGGATAAAAACTGCCTAATGCCTGCTTTAAGTCGCTTCAATGATGATGACCTTGCAGCTATTTATTAAACCATGTATGTAAGATATTTTTGGAAAACTATCGAAAAGCTCTATTATATCTATGTAGTTAACCATGTTTCATTGATTTTGAAAGATTTTACAAATAAATGTTTGATTTTCATTTCCTTTGTAAATACTTTTAAAATAGGTAATAATTATTTACCTATGTAATTACCGTGGCAATTCCCATGCATACCTTTGACAACTAGCTTTTTGAAAGTTAAGACTATGGAGGGGTGCAAAATAAATATGGAGCCCACCGGAATGTACAAACGGTATCCATCCATTATGCCATATGATTCTATGGCATGAGTCCAACATGAGATAGATCCAAAGCTCAAGTGGATTACACAGTTAGAAATAGTTGAAATCCAATGCTTGTCTTTAAAACCTTCTTAGGCCTTCATGAGTGTGACAGAACATCTATTGCGCCCATGCTTGGGACCATTTGATTCACCATGTGGAAGGGCCATATCCCCAAGGCCAGATCAGCAGTGGGGACGAGTTCCATTTTAAGCTAAAAACTTGTCTTTGATACCATTTGCTGCCATCTACAGGTCAAAGATCAAGGCCCGTCAATGCTCGGTTGAGACCATAGTGACAAACACTGCTCTCTGCAAATTTTGGGGAGATGTTCAAAATTTGAGGTTTTTCTTGGAAGATATTTTTGAAAATCTCATCCATTTTTTATTTTTTTAAATACTTTTAAATTTAAATATATATATTCGCATAACAAATATTTCAGTGTATACTTTGTGATGTTATAGTGATGTTTGTCACTCTGGTTATGACTCATACAGTGAAGGACAACCCAAAGAAGTATGATGGATGAGCCAGTTGAATGGTCTCTCTAATTTGTAGATATTGGATAATATGCATGAACAAACATCCACAGGGATGTGATTTTTTTCCTTATTAACTGCAATTTCAACATTATATGTTTAGACAAATCCATTGTTGGAAGGGCCAGGAATTCAAAAAGGGTGAGATTCTGAAGGTGTACAAAGCACTGGTTTTTATAGAGTTGCCGCAGTCTTGCAAAACAAAATCATAGGAAAAAGGTTGGCAATCGCAGTGAGTTTGTCAATGAGATTCTTAGGTGTAGAATTGGTATTGATTTTGCTCAATAGAGGATTAGCAGTGTGATATAGATCTATTATGTTGAAAATCTCATGATATTATCATGGGGAATAAGATAAACAGTATTATAGTGAGATTTTCAAATATCAACAGTTTTAAATTACACGGCATAATAATGTAAAAATTATCTGATATTAGGAATTTTGAAAAATTGGTATTTTACCAACTAATGTCCCCATGAATGAAATGAACGAGAAGTGCTTTTGGGTGGTGAAATTATCATAGGACCCAGCATGCACTTTTTATTTAGAAAGTGGTAAAGTGGAGAATTTGGCCTCATGTGATATTTTTATGATATCCAATCAGTTGAATGATATAATTTGGTACAAGATTGAGAAGAACAAAAACTTGATTAATGTAAATGGAAGATGAGCCACACCATTAAAAAATAACATATACCACTTTAAAAACATCAAAATGCACATGGGACTCATCCAGTGATTCAATCAGAAAGGTTTTTAGTCTTGTAATCATTCTCATTAGTTGTGTGTGATCAATCTGGTTAGTTGTAGATGTTTGATAAACTTGGATGTCATACACATAATACTTGTGCCACAAAATTTTTTAACTTTATTAATTTTTAAAGAAAAATAATACATGAGTATTTGGGTAATTTCCAAACTTTCTCGTAAAAATCCCAAATTATAACTAGTTTGTATTTAAAATTTTAAATGATTTATTAGTTTATAACAGATATTTTAATACTTAAAATTCAAAAACCTGCAGTACAGAGTAATGAACTTCGACTGTTGAAACATTGGTGGGGCCTTACCGACGGTATGAATGGCATACAAACATCACGGTAGAAGTTTTAGATCAGGCTAATTTTTGTGTTTTCAGTTCATCAAGTAGAAATGACCTTATGGACGGTATGAATGGCATATAAACATCACGGTGGACCTAGGGAGGTTTCAATGGTATGCACTTACCTACCCATGTTGACCATCTTTTTCTTGTCGTACAGACTACTTAAGTTTTGGATTTGCGTCATTTTTGGTTTCCGAACCTGGTTGGTAAGTGTGGGTCCCATGGCTAGTCTATCCAAGCCATTGATCTGACGTCCCCCATCATCGATGGACCATTTGCAGTATCTCCTCTCAATCGGTCAGCTCTAACCTTATTGTTTTCAGCATGTACATTTATGTTTAAAAGAAATGAATGAAAAAACCACATTCACTGGAGGAAAGACCAAAGATTTGATGGCTAGGATCTTCCAATTTAGGAGATTTTAAGTGAGTCGTCCATCATAGATGGGGGCAACAGATCAATGGCTTGGATAAATCAACCATGAACCCCACATTTATAAACTAATTCCAAACAGGGAACTAGCCTCGTATGAAACAAACTCTGGCCTCTTCTACGGTAAAGAGTACCAAAATTGCTTTTTGACTGTGAAAGAGATTCCTCTCTTCCATAGGAAATCCCTCTCTCCCATGGAAGGAAGCATCAACCTTTCTCTTTTCCTTTTCGTTTTATTCAAGGAAGCATCCAATTCTCCATCACACGTCTTCTCATCTACCTCTGTTCAGCTTATATAAACATGTAGTATTAAGCTTTCAGACGCTTTCAGGCTTGCTGCAGCAGTTGATGCCTTGTTAATTTTATTTTGCGAAAGCTACCTTAGGAGCCAAACTTCAGGTATGTAAATCTATTGAAATTTCTCTCTTTTCTCATATTAAAATATTTTCTATCATGGCTAGTGTGAATTTCTGCAAAAGCATTCTTCTAAGGTGTGCAAGTGAGATGATTTGCGCAGGGCTGAGTTGAGTTCCTGAGCTGACCCGACTAATTATCAGAACTGTTTACCTGCAGGCACCAGCACCACTCCTTGTGGTATAGGACATTTTTAGCCATTATATGTATTAAATATTCTTTTTTCCCCATTTGGATGGTAGAAAACGCACTGTACGATTGCGTGTGCTGCAGGCTCGTATAAGGTGATCAGTTCCCTTTGATAAGCGGTCTGAGTTTCAAACCCGGGCCCAATCCACCAGAGTATAGGTTGGATTTGGGTCAGTTCCTAGTTCGAATAAGCTGGGGGTGAAAACTTTTAGGTATTGGTAAAAATTAAGTTTGTTAGAATGTTAAGGTAATTCTATTAGATTGTGATACTTTCTTAGTAATTAAGAAGAGTACATGATAAAATCCCTAAATTTCTATAAATCTCCAATCACTTCTAAATATTAATAAAATAAAGGAGTTTTTATAAAATAGTAACTCATTAATACCATAATTACATCCCAGTATCTTTTAAAATTATGTTCTCATCAAAATACCTCATTAATTAAGTTAATGTAAAAGGGTGGCTTCTGTTTGATTTTCTTAGTTTCCATTATAATTTTGTTTTAAATGACAAAAATGCCCACAATGTTGGGTAAGGAAATTAAAAAGGGCTCCATGTATACCGTTCATCCAATTTCTCAAATCATTTTATAATATAAGCCAAAAAGTGAGGCAAATGCAAAGATCAGGTGGACCACACCATAGGATGCAGCGGTGATATGATGTTGACTGTTCAAACCTTCATAAGGCCCATCGTGACGTTTACTTTCCATCTAACCTATTTGTAAGGTCACACAAACTTTTGGATGAATGGATAAAACAAATTCCAGCTTGATAAATAACTTCTGTGGCTACCAAGTTTTTAATGGTGGGTGTTCAATCCCCATGGTATGGACCACTCGACCCTTGGATCTGCTTCATTTTTTGGACTCATACCCTAAAATGATATGAAAAAAATGGATGAACAGTTTGGATAAAAGTCATTCACAACAGTGGGTCCCACGGAGCCTTGCTTGGACTGATTTTGCCGTGAAGGATGAATCCGCCTCCTTTACATAGCTGGATGTAATTATCATTAATGAGGTGTAATTATAAAATAAAAATAAAAATGCCTTAAAAAGAGAGAAATCCTATATTTTTCATCAGACACTGCATTGGAATGTGGCTATTGGTCGGTGCTATGTGGGCCATTTTAGTGCATAAGCCCAAAAATGAGGCATATCCAAATCTCAGGTGGACCACATCATAAGAAACAGTGATAATTCAATGCCCACCATTAAAAACTTACTAAAGCCCACTGTAACGTTTATCTTCAATAGAACCGGTTGATTAGATCACACATACCAAGATGAATGGAAAACATAAGTATAGCTTCATCCAAAACTTTTATGCACTTAATGGTTGGGAGGGGGGTTGAATCACCATTGTTTCTTATTGTGTGGCCCACTGGAGATTTGCATATTTGTCATTTTCTGCTCATGACATAAGATGATATGGCAAAATGGATGGATGGCACGTATAAAACATAAACATCATGGTGGAGCCCACAAATCCCCACACGCAAAACCGCATCTAAAAGGCTATGATGCCGCAGTCTGTGGGATGGAATCCGTAGGGACCTTCCCTCTCACACGACATGGGGCCGCCCCGACAGTGGGCCTCACCTTGATGTATATATTGCATATCCATGTTGTCCTTCCATTTTGCCAGCTCTTTTAGGGCATGAGCAAAAAAATTAAGCAGATCCAACTATCCCATAGGGAATAGTGCTGATTGAACCCCACCATTAAAAACTTATACAACACACAGTAATGTTCACTATAGTGCCATCTAACATGTTAACAAGGACACGCATACCTAGATAAAGTATAAAAACAAATATCAGCTTGATCCAACACTTTTATAGCCCAGGAGTTTTAATGGTGGACATTTAATTACCACTATTTACTGCAGTGTGGTCCACCTGAGATTTGAATGTACGTCATTTTGGGGCTCATGCTCTAAAACTAGCTGGAGAAATAGGTGAACAATATTGATATACAACAGGTGCATCAAGATGAGGCATCACGAAGCTTTCAGCTCAATCCCCACTTCCTTTGCTGTGATGGACTTAGCCTAGGACAAAATGATATGTCAAAATAGATGGATGGCACGATAAAACATATACAGTAAGGTGGACCCTCCAAAGGCTGTGATAAGACCGGCCGTCTCTAGCCACGTTCCCACCAATACCCAATCTGCTTCTAATGCAGTAGTATAGCCTTTAACTTGAATTTAACTCGAATGCTGTTGGCATACAGAGCTTTGTAGGCCCACCATGATGTATGTGTTTTGTCCATGCTGACCATTCATTTTACCTGGTCATCTTATGATTTCTTATGGCATGAGCTGAAAATGATGCAATGCTTCACACCATAAGAAATATTCGTGATTCAACAATCAACGCCAACCATTAAAAACTTCTTCGGGGGCCACAAAAATTGTAGATCAAGATGAACCTATGTTTTCCCTTCATCCATGTCTGTGTGACATATAATCAACAGGCTTAACGGAAAATAAACAATACGATGGGCCCTAGTAAGTTTTTAATGGTGGGCGTTCATTCACCATTGTTTCTTATTTTGTTGTCTACTTGAGATATGAATCTGTCTCATTTTTGGGCTCTCTAATATGATCTCGAAAATAAATGAATGGCATGGATAAAACATATACATAGAAATATTCGTGATTTTTTTATTGCATTTTGTGAAGAAGATTTGATTGAGAAGAAGATTGATTTTCTAGTAAATTGTGTCAGTTACCCATTTAAAATCGTTAATAGCATTTTGGTTATGTATGTCATATACAATCGAGAGGGTCAAAATAAGGTATTTAATGTATAAGTGGCTATAGGATGAAGGACTAGCAAGATCAGTGTTGGCTTTGAGTAGAATCCTTGCCTATTCAGATAAGACATTTATATTGCATTTTGTGAATTGTCACCAAAGGGTCCTGAGGTTTGAGAAAATTTCAAGAAAGAATAATCTTTAGGCTAAGCATTGTCTTTTGCTTGAAAGAGGAAAAATAAAAATAAAAATCGTCCCTTTCATGAGAAAATGTATGAAAGCCCACAAAAGAAAATGAGAAAAAAAAAAAAAAAAAAAAAAACTATATTCAATACCTTTGAAAACCATGACCAATGAAATGTGACTCTTGAATCTTGATAATTTTAGTTAAAAAAAAAAATCAAGCTTTTCTAATTATTAGCTTCCTTTTTTGGTTGATCACATTTTGATGCAACTTGGTTATCAAGGCAATGGTTAGTCACATTTTGATGCAATTTGGTTATCTGGAGCATAAATGTGTGCACGCATGGAATCAATTTCAAAATTCTGGATTTCTTCTTCTTCTTCTTCTTCTTCTTCTTTTTTTGTTTTGTTTTTGTTTTTTTTTTTTTTTTTGCCATTTTGGCCATCTCTAGACTATTTTTTTATGTGAATAGTAACTCAGTTACTGAAAAATGTATATCTTTAGCATTGATTAGAGAAGTGCTTATATTTTTTAACAAAACCAGATGGTTATTGGTCTTGTTTTTAATCTGTCTTCTTATTTATTGCATTTTCTTTGTTATGTTTTGCTTTGTTTTACCATTGAAAGTAACTGAATATTTCTTGTACCCTGGTCTTTAGACCTACACAGAGTATTGGAATGCTATCCAGCACATTTTTTAGGAGTACTCAGAAGGAAGATACTGTAGTTCCTATGGTAAGAATAGTTTTAGGTATTGTTGTTACATACTTCTTAAATGCTTTTGAATTGTGTTCAAAATTCTTTTCCAGCAGTCTTATTGCTATATTTATGTTGAATGAAAGTAAATTGACTGGATAATCATTTAGGGGTGGTTATGGCCTAGGTTTGGGCCATGTCAAGGTCAGCCATAATCTAACCTATTTACTAATTGAGCCAAAATCAGACTTCACATACATTATTTTAATGCAAGCTGAGGATAAACATCTTATGCTAGAAGTAAGATTCATTTTTCTCTACTTGTTACTTTATTAAAAGCATGCCACTATTTTTCTCTACAGTCCAATCTGTTGATATGGACTCCCCGTGGATGGGAGATGCACAAAAAATTTGCCAAATTGGACGATCCTAACAATTATTCTTAAGAGCAGTAACAACCCATATTCTGAGATTTGTTCTGGGAGATGTGTTTGATGATGCAGGCTGAAGTGTATCATTCGTACATGGAAGTGTTACGTGGATATGAGATTTTTAATGCAGATGGAGAGATGTGGAGGAAGCAAAGAAAGACTGCAAGCTTGGAGTTCGCATCAAAGAGCTTGAGAGATTCCAGTACTCTCGTATTCAGAGACTGCCCTCAAGCTATCAACTATGTTATGCCAAGCTTTTATACAAAACCAACAAGTAGGCGTGCAGGTCTTTCTCATCTACCCAAGAAACACTCTTCTAATGCATGCATATCTTTATTGATGCATGTGGATGTGCGTGTCTTTCTAAAGAGTAATGATCACATGAATCTCATCACATTCAACTCATAGTATGTTGTACTTTTCTTTCCCCTCAATGTGTCATGTGTGTAGGATGTCCAGGTAGTGCAAAAAGGTGGGCCCAATCAGGATGAGCACTTGGCCTGAAAATTGAATAGGTCGACTCAGCAAGTAGGGCGACGACCAATGATCTGACCCAACATACAGCTGTTGCCCAATTGATGTGTGGATACACCTATTTTTCATGGTGGAATCCACATTTTGCAAGAAAGAATTGGATGTTCTACGCATGTGCAATTCCCACCGGCAGCGGTATATCATGCTAAATTAGCTTTCTGTGCAGTTTTTGGTCTTATACAAAAAAAAAAAACTTTTGGTCTTATATAAAAAGTTTCAGGATGACAATTAGCCAACATTTGGCATCATGGACTTTTCCTCAATTATTGGCTTGCCAATGTGCAAGTTATAGATTGGGGCCTTTTGTTGTTGTTGTATAATTTTTGTGATGATAGAATTAGAGTTTCGTGCTTGGCAGAGAAAGGGTTAAGCAGAGGCTGGCACATTATCATGGGGTGTTGTCCATATATATGTAGTTTTCCAATGAAGCAGAAGAGACTCTCGAGCTCTGAATCTCCTACTGGTATGGAATTATCGAATGCTTGCACTCATGGATCCTGATTGTTTTTATTTCCGGCCCCTTGTTTTCCCCTTTAATAGTTAATTCTATAAAATTTTCATGCACTAGAGCCGAGGTTTGTTGGAGGGAGAGCATGTTACTCTTGTCCAAAGCTACAATGCTCAGTTATTGCTGTTGATAATTACTACTGAATATTTTGGCCAGGCATTGGTGAAAAATGCAACAGATGTTATTCTGAATATTCCACAGGGTTGGCACTAGGCAGAACATGCTAAAATGTCATTTGCTTAAACTTTGGTTTTGCAAGATTGGTTATGTGGAGTGCTACTCTCAATATTTTGTGCTGTTTGATCTGTTTGCAATGGATTCCTATTACTTTTCTTTTTCAGATTTCTTTGAAGCTAACATGTTCTCTGGTGACTTGAGTTACCAAATTTGTTAATAGGATTCTTAATAGTGTGAATTATTTTTTGAATGACTATCAGGTGCAAGATTTTTAAAAAAATAATAATAATTTATCGATATTTTTTTGTTATTTACAGATATTTTTGCGACGGACCAAATCCGTCGCTAATTTCTGAACATAGAATACCGACGACGGTTTGGAGGTCCGTCGCTTACTCATATTAGCGACGGACCTTAGGTCCGTCGCTAATTTTTTAGTGACTACAATTTTTGAATTTTACCGACGGATTTTTTATTTTTTACGTAGGATTTTATCCGTCGCTATGATGCGACGGACCTTATCCGTCGCAAAATAAACGACGGATTATATCCGTCGAGAAAAAAACCGACCCGGTAAACAGTGACGGAGGAAGTCCGTCGTTTATTTGGTTTTACGACGGATTTGGTCCGTCGCAAATCAGCGATTTTGGCATAGTGAATTGCTTGAATATGGCATGTGACCGTTGCTCCATATGGACTTTGGCAACCGTGTTGGGCCAGGGGCCAATCATTGCGTGAATATAATCTATGACCATTGCGAAGTATGGAAGTCATGTCAATGGGGGGTGTGGCTTAGGTGGATCCGAGCGGGTGAGATCCCTGACCATGGGGGTCCATGTGATGGATATGTCTGATATGATGGGGTTTTTTTTTCCCGTGCTTGACCGGTTGTGAGCCTTACACAGCTGGTCGAGGGCTGGTGCACGACCAGTCGTGGAGTCAAGCCCTGACTCACTCAAAGTATAGCGACTTTGGACTATTTTTTCCAAAGGTGCTCGACCGGTCGTGGGTGGCGCTCGACCAGTCGTGGCCTTGTCTCGACTGGTCCTGGTTACGCAGATTCGTTCCGTAATTTTACAGATTGCGAAAATCTGAGTCATTTCGCAACTGGGATGCAGAAAGGAGTTTCCTAAAACTATAAATAGGGGTTCCTAGAGTTTTCTTAGAAATATGAAAAACACAAGAGGGTTATTAAAGGTGTGAGAGAAAGAGATAAAGAGAGAGGAAGCTTGTAAAAGGGAGGTTATGCTCGTGGATATTATCTACTGTGCAATTTATATCTCAGCACTTCCACGTCCTCATAATCGGTGAGATCTCTCTGTTTTTCCTTTTATTCTCTCATTGTTTATCCACTCCTGCGTGAGTAAAGACGGTTGTAACGTTCTACTTTATAGTGGATTGTTGATCTGGACGAGGTCTCGTGGTTTTTACCTCTTTGAGGGTTTTTCACGTAAAAATCTCTTGTGTGGTGTGTGATTTATTGTAACACCCCGAACTTTTCAATAGCCGAGTATTGAAAGTTCTCGTGTGTTACCAAGTAATTTACTTAATATGTACACGTGTACGATACCGATCCAACTATTATGGCCTTACATCCTTACCCTAACACAAACTTAACCGTTGGGAGTTACCTCCATTCAATAGATTCAACTATCTGACAGTTGATTTCAAGACGAGACTATTCATCACGTGATTTGACGTAAGTACTTTTCCATGAAGAACACGACGAATAGCTCTCTATCCGTAATGATTTAGATATATATTCTTTTGTAAGAACTTCTTAGAAACATTCCTATAACCATGTAGAGCCGTTAGATTTCCCAAAACTCACATATCAGCAACAATTACGAAAATGTCATTGACCTAGACCCCTGAATCCTTGATCACATGGTTCCCACAATCCGTTTCATGTGAAATTTTATATCATGCCTAATTATCACAAATTAACCGCACACCTCGAATTTCAGCTCTTAGATCATAGTAAATCAACTACTTGACCTCTACATTCGTTCATACACTTATCAGATCAAGATTTTGATCCGTCCATCTTGTTCACGCCATATGAATATGCTTAGCCCACCATTAGAATCAGAATCTGACAAACCTTCATGTGTAAGAAAGTCGCTTGAATCTAACGTTATATAAGCCCTACCCCTAATCACTCCAAAAATCCACGTTATGTCCATCCATTTACTAAATTGACCATACATTTACCTACATACAAGGATAAAGTTCTAATCATCAAGTCCTCTTATTTTTAGAAGCTCATCTGACCATCCATCATGTTTGGATCCACCAAACGGGCCATATTGTAAAAAACAGTGATTTTGGGCGATGTAAACTGTTAGGGCCGCTGTGATATTTCGGTGCGTCAAGACATATCCAATATTGGACATTGGACCTGTCCTGAGCTTTGGAACCCAATCGACGAAATAGATCCTCCTGAGGCGGGCCCCACCTATTATATATATATATATATATATATATATATATATATATATATATATATATATATATATATATATATATAAGGAACATGCACGTAAACGTCCAGAGGACGCTGCCTCTATGTGCTTTAAATTTTGGCCAGGACCATGGCCCCACCACAGGCCCTATCATGTGGTGTGTTGAACATCAACACCGTCCATTTGATGGGTCCCCTTTATATACGGGGTGCCCCTAAAAAAATCAGCCATACACAGAGCTCAGATGACCCACACCATATACAATCTTTTGAATACATGTTAAACCATATGCAAGCACTTGTCGAGGTCCATCTGAGATTTGGATGCACCTGAAACTTGGTTTGACCCCTTAAACTAGCGGGACATACTTAATGGATGGGTTGGATTTGTGAACCACAACTTAGTGAGCCCAACAAATTATTATAAATACTTTAATGGCGGATTATAGTATATATTATCATGATTGAATCCACTATTGATACTTGATAGCTATTGTTATTATCATTAGTATTACAATAATAATTATAGTTATTAAACATAACTAACCATTAGCAGATTATCCGTGCTAATAGTAGTGCTTGCGAACAAAATTATCATTATTACATATTAATCAATTAATTATCATTCTTAGGTACAATTATTAATAATATATCATAGTAGTACTAGCATTACAATGATTGTTATTAATAAATTGGCTAAAGTTAATTATAACACTAATGTTAACCATTACTTTTCAATTATTAAATTAATATGGTAAATTATCATATGCCAACTACAATCCAAATCCTAAAAGAAATTATCATAGACCTAAATTCAAGGGTGAAACCCTAAAACCCTAGGTTAAAACCATAACCCTAAGTAGCATGTAAGCTTGGACCTAACTGTATAACTTTACAATTCATGATAGGGTCTAAGGAAACACACTCTCTAGCAACACTGGTAGGCGATTCAAAGTAGAAGGTGATGATTCTTCCCCTTGAGCTTTACATTTTTCCATTAGCTTAAGTTATAGTTTTTATTTTAACTTGTAATTGATATCTCTATTTCGTAATCGCATGTAATAATTGTTGAAATTAAATTGATATATTACATACTTAATGTGTATCCTGCATATTTATTCATGCTTGTGTATTATTTGTGGATTGCTTATGGAACTTAAACTGGTACACCGGTGGGAAACCCCCGCCTATATGTGTACACCCATACTTGGGATGTAACTTGAATGGTTGTGATAGTAATGGACCTTCGGCTTAGTGGTTATCGAATGATGATTTAAATTAACCATTGATATGGGCCTACCATCCAGGGTTGTTGTGTCAAATGGTTTTTAAGGATGGTCTTTTATCTCATGGTTTTGATACTCGCCTTATATGGCTTATTTTGATATCTGTCTATGTGGTTTGTTTCGATATCACCCTGTGTGGCTTTATTTTAGTATTTGCCCTATATGGGTCCGATGTTTTATATCGTGCAACCATGCGATGGTAAGCCTCATATATTGTAATATGATTGACCACTAGTCGATGGGTTTCCATTAAACATCCCAAGATGGTAGTCTCATGAGCCGGAGATGGTGGTAATGGGACACTATGCCCGAGCTGTCGGCCTACGCTGGGCCATGTGCTCCCCGTAGTGACCTTAAGCTTATCCAAATTGGCTGATTACAACTGGACTAATAATAGTTTGGCTAATCATGCATTCATGGTATATTGGCGATGACGTGTGGCTAATTCTGGATGCTGTAGCACGTGCCCTAGAGTTGTTGAGGTATTGTTTCGCTAACTCCCAAACCACCGCTTATCGACCCCTATCCGACTGGATGATTTTCCCAGGTCAATGATTTTCATGGCGACGATCCCAAATCCGACTGGATGTGCATCCCCAGGTCGATGTGCATTCACGCATCCATGCATTTAAAAAGACTACATCATGTATTGTTTTGATTGCCTTGTTATTTTATAACTATGCTTACCTAATGCGGCAGTGTGTAATCTTGAGAGGAATTCACACTAAGTTGGTCACTCGTCCATCAAATATACAACCGTACAGGTAAGGCAGTGGCCCAGATGATGTATATGATCAGACTTGATGAGGAGCTATGCAGGTGCCATGGATGCACGACCTTATCGCTAAGAGGAGTTGCGTGGTCATGCGGCTTATATTTATATGCTTTTTGTTATTTCTTATATGTGCAAATCTTGTAATCGTTAATGTTGAGACATTGGTTTGTATAAGTCATTATGGGCAACCTTTTATATATTCTAAATGTTATCGAAATTTTATATATTCTAAGTCATTGTGCTTACTTCTCCGTTCTACGCTCATCTGCTTACTCTGATGAAAGAAAAAAATTATACTCGAATTTGACCATC
This sequence comes from Magnolia officinalis, assembly GCA_021015155.1. Classification (NCBI taxonomy): domain Eukaryota; kingdom Viridiplantae; phylum Streptophyta; class Magnoliopsida; order Magnoliales; family Magnoliaceae; genus Magnolia; species Magnolia officinalis. The sequence goes on from JAJHSJ010000011.1 coordinate 11,079,297, forward strand.
CTTTAAGGTTAACACTCGGGTTTTTGGGAAACGGGTCGTGTACTCGGGTCCTGAAAACATGGAGAGTTACAGTTGGTATCAGAGCATAGTTTGGACAAACTTAGCCTTGGGAAATGATCTTATACAAACTTTAAATGTCTCAAGTTAGGATGTTAAAAGTAGAAATTTGAACTTAGGTGAATATCCCCTAGACTTAGGGAAATTTGGGGAACATAAAAACCCAAACTTAGGTCCCTTTAGCAATTATTAGAGTAATCATTTGAACTTCCGTGAATTTCCCCCCTGTAGCTAGGAGAAATTTGAGAATATAGGAACTCAAAATTTTAGGCCCCTTAGAAATTGTTTGGAGGACTGAAGAACTTAGGAATGAACTTAGATTCCCTTGGAAATCTCATGTTTGGTCAATTGAACTAGAAGTTAAACTTAGGTATTGTGGAAGAACAAATACCCACCATGACGTATTCGAAATCCAACGAGAACATTCCTTAGACCTGACCCTTGGTGAACAAATTTTATAAATTTAGAAATTTGAACTTCTTTAAAGATTTTGTAGTTAGAAATCATGTTGTTGCCATCTCCAGGGAATGAAATAACCTTAGGCATTGTAAGGAAACCCCATTACTCACCACATCGTACAAACTTGAAGAACCCTAGTAGGGGTTATAGTTTAAATTCCCTAATGCATCTCGTTAATTAGAGACAAGAGTTTTCATGAATCTTAACACTTAAGATTAATTAGTGATCTATGGTGCCTATTGCATGCATAGAATCCATGATCTATGGTGCCTATTGCATGCATAGAATCCTCATGAATCTTTATGTCATCTATGGTGCCTATTGCATGCATAGAATCCATGATCCAAAATATCAATCTTAATCATGTCATTTTTCATATGGCACATATGATGCATCAATGCTAGTCATTGATGGAAGTAGCATAATATGAAGGTAAAATGTCGAAAGGTGAATACTAAAAAAAAAAAAAAAAAACCCTTATGGTTTTCAACTAGGGGAATTGATTGGAAAGACCCACTAAATGCATAGTCTGAATTCATCGCTAAATGAAAATTGGATTATAGTTACAATTCATTTTAGATGTGGCTCATCATTGGTTGTTCTATAGAATGATGGTTCTCACATACCTTAATTGCAGTGACTTCAATGGACATGATCATATTGATAATTGAGTCAATTAAACCATGGGACTAGTTAGAAATATATTCTTATATAAATACTCACATTTTCTTCTTGTACAAATAAATTCGCCTGTAATCACATCCATCATCAACATCGTTCTATGGTAGGATTCAATACTTTTTAAGAAAATTGTTAGTGGTTTGAATTTGAAAGATGATTGTTGGGTCAATGGGATTTTCAGGCTATATTTTATTCTCATTGGAGGTTAGATTTGGACATTTGGGATTGGTATTCATATGAGATTATAAGTTCATTTGATGAACTATGTTGTTTTACCATCAACAAATGTATTTATTGGCCAAATTTATGCACCTATGGATCCCATTGTTCAATTCATCGATTAAGATACTTGATAATGAACTTGGACATTTATCTTCTATATTCAGTAACCAAATATCCATTGATTGTATTGAATTCTAATCACTAATTGATAAATTGGCCAACCTTTCATGTGTTAGGGAACATATGATAACATGATTATGTTACGATATGATTACATGAAACTATATTTTATTTTAGTTGTCATATGTTTATGCATGACAGATTACTCCAACCTCTTTGTATTGCAGATACAATAAGTTCGATTGACTTTACCACCAGTTGGTTGAATGGTGGACTAGTGAAGTTGCTTGAATTGTAAGAGTACATTCAAGGCTAAGGAAGTTGATTATATTTAGAGCCGGTGATACAACAACTATCATAATAAAAGTGATGCTCAGTATCTGTTACTTGATGGAGTCATAATTGTTGACTCTCTGATGTTAGAAATGAATTCAGTATGCTTTGGCTTGAGATATGAATAATTAAAGAGGTTGTAACTGACTGCTAAAGACTTGATTGAGGAGCAAAAGGAGGAATCAGCCTAGGCAGAGGCTCATTTATGAGTAGCTAGTTAGTGAGGCAATAACGTGCTAATACGATGATCCCTAGCTGATCTGAAAGGATGATTAGCCACAATGGGACTAAGACATGGCCAAACTCATATGAGAAGAAAGCCTGATGGAGCAATGATGGTTGGAGGTAAAAGGCCTACGGGTCATAAATCATCTGACCAAGTGACTATCTAAAATATTAGTTAATGATACATCGAAGAGAATGGGACTGAGCCTAATATATGAGCTACCAGTGTTGGCAACCCAACCTATACGAGTAGAGATCCTATTAGATAGGTTCAATGGGTAAACAACAAGATGCGAGGTAGACGATTGTACTGATGTAATGAGCCCCTTCTATGGTGTACAGTGCGAGCAGCAACGCAGAAGGATGAGTTTTTAGAACTCTTAATGAATCCATACCCATATATTTGGTGGTGTATACAGTTGCTGCATACACTTGATGAAATTCACCTATATGGGTGTGGAGGTGGAGGCCGCTACCTATAAGAATTTAGGCGAATTCTCTAGAGCACTCATGAAATCCAGGTAATGGTGTATAGCCGAAACACACCGAACCGCAAAATCACTTGTAGCGAAAAAGTTGTGTGAGTGACACGTACTTGCGATCTACATCAAAAGGAATCAGGTTCAAGACTATGGTGTCACCTGATTCCTGTAGACCTGTCATGTTTACTTTAATGTCGGTTCAAGTCTATGGTGACACCGGCACCATTGCACAACTCTTCCATCTTAACTCGAAATGTCAAAAATTTTGAAACATGTGGGGGATTGTTGTATTTTAAATTATTTAAAATAATTTAGTGTCTCAAAATATCCATTGGCCATAGGTGCCCTTTAGATGTGTCTTTTCACTTAAGTCTGAAAGGTTGCATCCTTTCAATTTTGTTTTGAAAAGTTGTGTCTTTTGGAGCCTAAGGATCACACCAATTGGATTTAAATCCAATAGTCACAACCCTTTGTGAAAGGGTGTCTTCACAAAGTCTGATTTTAAGTTTTGCAATGGATTAGAAAATAAGGTTTCCTCTTAAAAATGTGTTCAAGTATTTTTTAGTTCGGGTTAAGACTACAAGTGGTTTGAGCTCGTTTACAGTGAGTGCACCACTGGGACTGGGTCATAGTCGTTGTATCCTAGAGGTCGATTGCTCTGGAAACTTGTTGCACTTGGGACGTTGTCCAAGGAGAGCAAATTCGATTTCAAGCTAAGTGACTCATGTCACGCCTCGACTTATACAAATTGATAAGTTTTTTAACTTTCTTATTTTAATTTTATATAATTTAAATAGTTTTCCAAAATTCAATTTCCAACAGTGGTCTCATCTGAGATTTCAATATGCCTCAATTTTAGGCTCATGCCTTAAAATGATATCAAGAAATGGATGAAGGGGTCGATAAAACATATATATTTAATTCTTACCGACCAGTAGCCACCTCCCCAGTACCATGCAATCTACGTGACAAAAAACTCTTGATTTTTTATTTTTATAATAAATCTCATTAATTATATTTACATTTAAGTATCTATTTAATTCTTCTTAAACAACTTCATTTATTATTGGCATTTTCATCATTTTAAGAAAAATCATGCTTTAAACTATACTTATTCGACAATAACTTAATAAAAACTTAATTTTAAAAGGTAATATAATACTATATCAATGAGGTACTATTTTATAAAATTTCCTAATAAATTTGAGTTGTCTAATTTTACTCCCTATCTAATTTATTATTTCCTTTAGTTTAATTGTATATTGGTGGCCATCGAATGAAAGATTGCAATGAAAACTAGGTGGGACTATGATTATTTATTTATTTATTTTAAGAAAAGGTGGACTTATTCCACCTACAATTTATTGAATTGAAAGGATTTACAGCCATTTGGGCAGGTCTCAACAAAAAAGAATTCGGACCACACCTATCATATACCCAAAAACAAGAAAGAGGCTACACATCAAACTGACCCAACTGAGAGAGATGAAGCAACAAAACCGCATCGATAGACTGACCGCACACCATAAATCCAGCAAACCAAACTGCTGACGTGATCGAGCCAGACTCCCAGGCTAGAAAGAAGAAAACCAATTTGAACTCTATCATCCTCGAGCCTATGACTACCAAGCAGAGCTATCAGACGGGCTCCACAAAATCAAACAGACCTCACCTTACTTAATACAACCAAGCGAAACCTAGAGGGGAGTAGGGAGATCCAACCCCTTCCTAAAATACTAAAACCATCACCTGTAGCAGACAAGAACAAAAACCCCAGCTTCTCCCTGCTAAGGAAATACAATCTTCAGATACGCAACTGGGAAAAGCTGAAGATCAGCTACAACCATCACTCAGCCATAAACTAATCCCCGATGAATAAGGCCTTCTGGAGAAACCCCCACGCTAGGCCATCCTCCAAAAAAACTCCTGAGAAATGGCACAATGACCAACCACCAACTGATACTGAAGGAAGAAGATACCTGATACGGGGAGCTAGATCCTGACTCAACCTTCCACTAATAAACTAAACTTCCTACCACAACTGGCATCAACAACAACTAGAGAAGCCGAAAATAGCAAGGCCTGGCCAAATGGAGAGGGAGAGCCAAGACCCCCCCCCTCTAAAAGCACATCAACTCACTCCCTTTTTGGGTGCGATCTTCCTTATCAAACCCATACCTGCTCTATCTAGAAGAAGGGAACCCCTTACTTAAGAGGGAAGATTGGATCTAGATAAGAATAACTTGTCAGGGAGACCACTGCTTGCCATTTTAACCAGCTCATCTACTACCGAATTGCCTTCGTGATAGATGTGAAAGAAGAGAAGATTGAGAGGATCTTTGAGACAGATAATATCTCCCAATTGGTACCATGATTTCCAACAACGAGACGATTGAGGAGAGGAAATGGCTTCAACAATAACTCGAGAATCAAGCTCTACAAAGATGTTTGACAGGCCCATATTTTTGCAAATTTGCAATCCGTCTGCCATAGCTTGAGCTTCTGCAAAGGTGTTTGTGACCCTTCCATAGCTATTGTGGAATCCAAAAACGAAATCGCCCCTATGGTCTCTGTAGATTCCCCCTCCTATGCCTGGGTTCCCCCTGACAGAACCGTCTATGTTTAACTTTAGCCACCCTAGGTTAAGTTTAGTCCATTTAACTAATTGGATTTGGCCTGCTTCAGTTAGAGAGTTATCATTAATGCCTAGAGCCTGCATAGTAAACTCATCTCAAGAACATGTTCTTAAACAAGAAGGGAGATGGCTGCCTATTTCTCTCAGCCATCTAGAAGTCTTGGCTATTATCTGGTTAGCCGACATCGACTGGTTGTCGAATCTTTTGGTGTTTCTAGCTAACCAGATTTTCCAAATGATGAGAGGAGGAACCATGCCTCGCAGGAACTTCCACCTAGATATATGATTCTCTCGCTAAGTCACTCCATTGAGTCATTCGGTCAGAAATGGATTGATTGGGAACTAGAGGAACTAGGAATAAAGCAGCAAAGTAGGACCACACTTTGGTAGCTATCACTCCACAACAAAAAAAAGGCGGTCCAGGTTTTCCACATTGAAGGAGAGGGCCTTGGGGGGGGGGGGGAATGATCTGTGACTAGGAAGGGACCCAATCGATGATAGATGAGAATGAAGATTATGAGACGGGTCCTGCATTACCTGAACTGGATATTGCTGCAAATCAGTCCCCTGCATCCTATCGGCTGGCTCAGAAGAAGGAAGGGCTGAAGCCTGAAGCGGAGTGGCTGAATTGGGGTGGATTTCCTTGGATCGGAAACCGAGCTGACCTCTGAGACTCAGCTACCCTTTTGCGAGAACTGATTGAAGGGAAATTCATGTCACAACATTCATAGTTGGAGGCCAAACTGATGCCCACTTTCTGTATTAATGAGTCCATAGGAACTGTATGGTGAAGGATTTTCCAAAAGAAGGTAGTAATTTTAGTGGGGAGATAATTGTTCTAAACCCAAATGGTCCATTTAAGCTCAGGTCGACAAACTCTGATCACATTCCATGCATATTTGAGGGTGTACTTTCCTGTGGAAGCCAACTTCCAGATGAGACAATCTTTTCTGACCGAGGGGCAGACACCATTGTTACTAATAGCTAGAATGACTGACTGGGGAAGAATATGTGCCAAAGGGAAAAATCCCATGATCCAGATGAGGACCAGAAGGCATTCACCAATCTGTCTTTATAATGGGCTAGGATGGATTGAAGAGTTGCGCCTACTAGAAGTCCTCCACCTAACCAGTTGTGAGAGCAAAAGTTAACCGATCCTTCGCCTATCAGCCTTTTCGAGTTATGAATGGTAAATAAAAGGATCTTTGCCACATCTTTCCAAATGCTAGATCTATAGATCTGACTGGGCCATTGTTGAAGATGAATTTCTGGAAGTACATAGTAGTAAACAGTTTTGCCCATTGAGTTTTTCCTTCTATGAGCCTCCATGCCATCTTGCAGCGAAAGGCTTTCATAACATCTTGAATTCTCATGATTCTGAGACCTCCCTCAGAGAGAGGGAAACATATGTTGGGCCATTTAACCCGGTGCCTTTTGAAGCCCACCTCTGATTTACCCCAGAAAAAATTGGCGAGGGCTTTCTCTATCTGATAGCATGCTTTTGAAGGGATGTTGACTGCTGCTAGAAGATGCATAGAGAAGCTGGAGAGGACGTGCATAACGAGGACAAGCTTGATAGCCTGGTTAAGGAGTTTTGCCTTTCAACCAGCAACTTTGCTTTCGATTTTCTGGAGAAAAGGGCGCATGTAAAGATATCTAATCCTGCCTTTAATCAGCAGAATGCCCAGATAGATGAGCGGGAGATTAGCCTGCTTAAATCCTGTTAGACAGCAGATTTGGTGAGCGCTGGCAGCTAAGGCTTTCTTTGGGAGGAGGAAGGAGCTCTTTGGACTGTTAATCTTTTGGCCTGACTCCCTTTCGTATTCTACTGTGAACCTTAATAATGAGCTAATAGACGAAGTCCTGCCATTCAAAAAGATAATAACGTCATCAACAAATAAAAGGTCAGAAACATTTGGGTAGTTTCTGGGAAGCTTGTAGGGATGGCTTGAGTCGCGAAGTATGAGGTTGTTTAGACCTCTACTAAGAACCTCAGCTGCCAGAATGAATATAGTCGGCGATAGGGGATCTCCCTGGCGAAGCCCTCTGGAGGATTGGAAGAATCCAAAGGAAGAACTGATTATCAAAATAGAGAATCAACAATCCATCCAGCAACGTTGGGCCATATGAACCCAGGTTGGATCGAACCCGAACTTGAGAAGAACCCGGCAAATGAAAGACCACTCCATACGATCATAGCTAGGCTTTCTCCATATCCATCTTTATGATGATGTTGCCTCCTCTAACCTTTCTGTCTATCACATAAGCCATTTCTGTGGCTATGGGGACATTTTCAACTATAGATCTACCTTTAACAAATGCCCCTTGTTCTTTAGAGATGATCGAAGGAAGAATCTTAGCTAGCCTATTGGCTATTACTTTGGAAAAAATCTTATGGATGCAGTTGCATAAACTTATGGGATGAAAGTCTACAAAGTGGGTGGCATTAGCTTTCTTGGGAGCAAGGAAAATCTAGGTGCATCTAAAAGCTCAAGCAGATCTGCATTGATAATGGACCAATAAGAAGAATAAAAACTACCTGAGAATCCGTCCAGGCCAGGAGCGTTATCCAACAAGATTGCAAAAACTGCTTCATTAATCTCATCCATACTCGGAGGACTCTGCAAATCTTGGTTCATACTAGCTGTGACTAGGCTGGGAATGGTGTTCAAGATGCAGTCTTCCTGATGGACCGACTCTGATTCGAATAGCTTTTCGAAGAAATTAACTGCTTCCTCTCCCATCTCTTCAATCGATTGGGTAGATGCTCCTAAGGGAAGGGTGATTAATATGATAGAAGCTACCCTCCTCTTATCCACAACCGAGTTGTGGAAGAATTTAGTGTTGCAATCTCCCTCTTTGAGCCACGAGATTCTGGATTTTTGCTTCCAATAAACTTCTTCCTGGGTTATGGCTGCCTTAAGGTCAGCCAAGGCTACTTGCAATCTCGCATTGTCTTCCTCCAAACCAGATGCAATCAGGTTGGCTTCAGCTCGCTTAACATTTTGAAAGAAATTCCCAAATGTAGTAACATTCCTGCTCTTGAGGATTGATTTGAGCTTCTTAAGCTTAATGAAAAACTTAAGCATAAGTGGGGCCTGAACCTCAACATCCCAAGCTGATTTTACCAACTCCTGAAAATGCTCGTGCAAAGTCGACATTTGTTGAAACTTAAATGGTCTAGGAGAGAAGGGACAAACCTCTTCCATATATAAGAGCAAAGGGGAGTGATCGGAGTGAGTACGAGGGAGGTGCTCGACTTTGCTGCTTGGGAATGATTGAAGCCACTCCATATTAACCAACATTCTGTCCAATCTCGCCTAACGACGGCAATTCCCTGCCTTGTTGTTACACCATGTATATTTGGAGCTCATGAAACCAGCATTGACTAAACCTGCAATTGAATTGCCTCTCGGAATTCATCTAGGAGAGTCAATAGGCTGACTCCCTATTCTTTCATCGATGTTCATCATAGTATTGAAGTCCCCACAAACTAGCCATGAACCGACAACATTCGTTGATTGAGATTTGATAGAGTCCCAAAGCTCCTTGATAGAGTCCCAAAGCTCCTTTCTATCATTCCTCCTACATAAGGCATACACCACCGAGATATAGCTGATTTGGGGGTTGGCATCAGCTGAAACTCGAAGGGAGATGCACTGATTGATAGCTGATATGGTGGACATTTGGAATGGCAGGTTATAGAGAATCCAAATCTTCCCTTCAGCCTGATCTTCACCTATAGGGAATTGAAATCCCAACTTAGTTGCCACTGCATTTCTTCTGGAAGGTCTGATCATGGGTTCTTGGATAAGTAGGATAGCTACCTTCTTGGATTTCACTAATATGGATAGGTATCTTATAGTAGGCGAATTACTGATGCCTCTCACATTCCAACATAGAATACTAGACATTAGATGTCCATCCCTTGATCACATCCCTCTTTTGGAGTTTTGTTAAGCGGAAACTCCTGCTGATAGAAGCCTTTCTATTAATCTTAACAGTTGCTACAGGTTGGGGCAAGCAGGGGATTGGGCCGAGTGGAGAAAGGTTTGGACAGACTGAATGATTGGAATGAGGGCCCCTCATATCCGCCCACAATTCGGGCCCTTAGAAGGGATACGTGGGGAATCACACTGGGATAATGGTGCTTGGAGTGGATCTGAATCAAAGTCATTGACGAGAATGTCTTCCTCTGTTGTAGACACTGATTCTGATTCTTCTGAGTTATCTGTTCTCCTGTGTTTGGCTCTCGACTAGCTCCAGCTCTTCAAATCTTCCAATCTGCTAACCATTTTAACTGATGCATCAGCTGGGATATAGTGGTTCTGGACGGACTGACCCCTATCTTCTGAGGATGGAGATAATCTAATCGGATGGGCGAAGGTTGGAGCATCAGATAGAGGTTGCTGATGAGTATTAGACATAGGATTGGGGAGGGAGTCAGGGACAAACATCGGGCTCAGGTGGTATATTGGGGTACACGGTGGGAGGATTTGAAGTTCAGAGGGAGAAAGAGGGGAGTAGAGATGGTCCTGGCTGGCTAACAGATCAACACTAGAGGAATACAGCTATATCGGACTCTCGGTTCTGATGGTCTTGATTATTAGAGGAAACATTTTGTCGAACACCCAAAGGGCTATGCTAAACTAAGAGGTCAGTTGGCTCAATTGGAGAGTTATCTAAGGCATATCGTCGAGCAACATTAGTGCGGTCTTCAGATGACATCCTAGGATCAGTAACTCTGGCATCTCTCTGATTGAGGTTGTTGATCGACGAACTCTGCTTAGCTGGGGACAAATGGGGGAGCACAGCTCTGCCTTCTTTGATAAATTCCAGATGGAAGGACTGAATCACCCATTGTCTGGTATCTTCTTGCGGTTGGGAGGATTTGAAGGATTGATTCACCTTACAAACTCCTACTGGTACATTAACACTGGTTCCACATGAGTGATGATTGGAAATAAAAGGCCACATCCTCTTCCAGATCTAGGGCCAACGATAAGGCGAATGCTGGGAATGGCATAATCTTCACTCTAGAAAACATCAGAAGAGTGGCATTCTTAGAAATGGGATCTATTTCCACAACCGAACAATAGAATCCTGCGATCAGAGCAATCGTGTGGTCGCACCACGCGTGGATGGGGATGCCCTAGATCCAGATCCTATTGGGAAGTGCGGAAGGTGAGCCCTCAAGATCTGACGGTGTACACGAGTTTTGGAACACTCACAAAGCAAAAGATTTATGCTCCAACGACCCGCCTATCTACTACTGGAGCAGATGGATCTATTCACACCTCTGATCCAACGATATATAGTAGTCCCGGATTACGATCTATGGATTAGATCGCCCCAAGGACTAGTGAAAATGGACAGACTACTATGCACATTATATCTCTCTCCGTATACTCTCGGTATTACTTATATTCACTTATGGGAGAGAGTCTCATCCTTTTTATAGGAAAGGAATGAGAGATCGGATGAGATTGGATGAGACCATATCATCCGGTCACATCCCTATCTCCTATCATAAATCAAATTCAAAGTTAAATTTAAAATATAACAGAAAAAAAAAACTAGAAGAACCCACTAGTGATTGCTCACGAGTGGGCCCCACTGGCCTACGTCCAACATCTCCCACTCAATCACATTGTGGGATAGGCACAAAAGATTTGTCCATTTAACTCGCCTAATAACAATCGAAGACCAAACATCGCGATCAAAATAATCAGAGGCGTGAGACTAGCTGAATCACCGTAATCTTCTCACAGGTGCTTAAGTACTAAGTGACCACCTAACTAGTACTCAATAACCCAAGCTTTGCAATGTCTGTCCTAGTCTGCATAACCACACCGGATAGAGTTAACTCCCGATCTGGAGTACTCGGCCAACATACGCACTTATCTAACTTATCGAGTTATTCTGAAAATTTTATTTTTCACAAACTTCGATTAAAACCAATTTAAAGCAATACTCATATATATATATGCTTTCTAAGAAAAATATGGTTTACAAAAGTCTAATAAAAACAACTCAATACTGTTGGTGGATAAGTCTTCAAGTGCGTATTTATAGTTCTAAAAACTTGGTGTAACTATCATGAGATCTTCCCCACGCAGATGTGTAATTTGGAATTAATCAAGCTGCTTTCCTAACGTAACTGAGTCTGGCCAATCAACGACCTTTCGTCATAGTACACTAAAGTAGCAACACTCAATCTCATCCTCATATACACAAGAGGAGGGTATTTAAGGACACAAAGAGTCACATATAGGACTGGTTACTCGCACGTTACAATGATTGGATCGAATTAAAGTAATCTGTAGGTAAAAGGTCCCAGCATGTGGTTACAATCAACGTCGTAAAGTAGACAATACTAGGAAAATGTCGGGTCTACAATACGTAGATCATTCGACATAAGGTACGACTTATCTCATAACCTCATAACTTGGCTAAAAATTCAGGCCATAACATTAATCGCATGTAACGGAATCATGTGATTATGTTATTCGACTTTATCAGTCTCATCTTTAATCTTAAAAGATTGTAGGCGTACACGACTCACTCATATCCTCATCCTTTATTATTCACAATAAAGGGAAGCTTATACCTCAATGTATAAACATGGCCCCAAATGTACCTCTCTTGTACATTCAAGGTTGGTCAACCCATGCGAGTGGGTGACTGGCCTGCCAACAAAAATAGAAATCTACATGATTTCAAGGTAAATGCTGATGATCTACTTGCCTAGTTAATATTAGAGTTTAACACTGAATAAATGGAATGTGTTATTCATTAGTGAAAGATCAAAGGTACTATAAAACAAGTACATCACTCAAGCTTTCTTCAATCCCATCTGCCTGACATGAACCTAAAATAAATCTCTAGCTATAGGTTTCGTCATGGGATCTGTCACCATCTCTTTAGTAGGAATGTAGTTGAGGGCGACCTTCTTATCTCTCACTTGATCACAGACGTAATGATACTTGATCTCAATGTGCTTAGATTTCTGGTGGTGTTTAGGGTCTTTTACTAAGTCAATGGCAGAAGTATTGTCTATCTTCAGCGATATAGGCTACAAACATTCGGTACAACACTCAGACTCAATAGAAATCTGTGAACCCATACACACTCCTGAACTGCAGCACAACATGCAATGTACTCGGCCTCCATAGATGAAAGAGCTGTGGATGTCTGTTTCTTACTCGACCATAAGATAACTCCTCCTCCGAGTAAGAATACATATCCTGAAGTAGACTTTTCCTCGTCGGCGTCATTACCCCAAGCAGCATCAGAATATCCTTGGAGCTCAAGGCTTGTGCCTTTATAACACAACATTAGATCTTTTGTTCCTCTGAGATAGCGGAATATATATTTGACGGCTTACCAATGAGATTGTCCCGAGTTACTCTGATAACGACTGACTATACCAACTGCATAGTTAATATCCGGTCTGGTGTAAAGCATAACATACATTAAGCTCTCTACTGCACTTGCATAAGGTACTGAGGATATAGCCAGTTTCTAGGCTTCAATCTGGGGACACGATTTCCTGTCTAGCTTGGTAGTTTTATCCATAGGGGTTTCAACAGCCTTTGAGTTTTCCATCCTGAACTGCTCTAAGATCTTTTGTATATAGGTTGCCTGAGACAAGCCTAAAAATTTCTTAAGGCGATCCCTGATGATTTTTACCCTAAGAATAAAGTTGGCTTCACCGAGGTCTTTCATCTCAAAGTTCGAGAATAGCCAATCTTTAGTCAATATCAACAATTGCATGTCATTACCAGCTAATAGGATATCGTCTACATATAGAGATAGTATCAGAAAAGATCTTCCAGACCGTTTAAGGTATACACAATAATCTTCTTCACTCATCGTGAATCCAAAAGTGGTGATGGCCAAGTAGAACCTCATGTACCACTGTCTTGAAGATTATTTCAGCCCATAGATAGATTTCAACAACTTGCAGAGTTTCTTTGGATGTTTTTTGTCCACATAACCCATGGGCTGTTGCATGTATATTTCTTTATCTAAGTCACCATTTAAGAATGCGGTCTTTACATCCATCTGATACAACTCTAATTCTAAACTTGCGACAATGGACAAGATCATGTGGATTGAGGAGAACTTTGCAACTGGTGAAAAGGTCTCCTCGTTATCAATGCTTTCTTTTTGTGTAAAACCTTTAGCAACTAATCGTGCTTTATACTTGTCCACTGTACCATCTGCCTTTCTTCTGATCTTTAGTACCCATTTATTACATATCACTTTGCTATTGGAAGACAGATCAACAAGTTCCCAGACTTTATTCTTCTCCATGGAAGCGATCTCTTCGTCCATAACATTCACCCAATCGACCGAATTAGAAGATAATAATGCATCCTGATACGAATCAGGTTCATCATTATCAACCGCAACGCAAGAGAATGTTTGCCCCTCAATATCGAAGTATCTTCGGGGAATCAATCCTCTTTCGCTTCGACGTAACTCAGGAGTCTGCTGAGATGTCCTCCCACTGTCCCGACGAACTATAGGAGCATCATCATTGTGAGAAATAGAACTCCCACTCTCCTGAGACACATGGGTATTTCAAAGAGTTGTATTGGAACCTTTAGCTGCATTCGGCTCGGGTATCTATCTTCAACAAAGGTCACGTCTCGGGATTCTATCTCAATCCATCGTCCATGGTTCTCATAAACTAGAACGTATCTCTTTGAATGCATAGGGTATCTAATGAACATGCATTCAATAGTTTTACTATCAAGTTTACCTCTATGCGGAGTAGGTAGTAGAACATATCCTAAAGATCCCCAAGGGCGTAGGTTGGCTAGAGAAGGAGTCCTCCCAGACCACATCTCATACGGTGTCTTAGGAATTAATTTAGATAGAACTCTATTAAGGACATAGACGGCTGTTAACAGTGCGTCTCCCCAGAATGTGGTAGAGAGATTGGCTTGTGCCATCATCGATCTAACCATGTCTAATAGTGTCTTATTCTTTCTCTCTGCAACACCATTTTGTTGTGGAGTGTAAGCCATTGTGTTCTGCCAAATAATTTCAACATTTTCACAATATGACTTAAACGTTTCAGATGTATACTCGCCACCACTATCAGATCGAAGGATTTTAATCTTTTTCTCAAGCTGATTTTTCACCTCAGCTTTATATTTAAAAAAACAATCAAAAGCCTCAGATTTGTGTGAGATGAGATACACATAACCATAGCACGAGTAATCGTCAATGAAAGTGACAAAGTATTGACATCTGTTTCTTGCATGTACATTAAAGGGTCCACGGATATCTGAATGGATTATCTCTAGTGTGCCCTTTACCTAGCCGCTTTGGGAAATGGTTTCTTCGAAGTCTTCTCGGACACACAATGTTCACAAAATGGCAAATCAACTTTAGATAAGGAGTCTAACAGACCAGAACGTACTATTTTTGTCATACTATCTTTTCCAATGTGATCTAACATCACGTGCCATTTTTGAGATTCAGATACTACAGTTTCATTCGACATAGCAGATAAAGCAAGAGGGGCATTATCATAGTTACGTCCAGAATAAATAAATCTAAAATTAAATTTTTCCTTGCAAAGATGCAAAGATGAGGTTATTCAGTCTCAAAGAAACTCTTGTCCTAGAAAATCGAATATCAAAACCATCAATTAATAACCTAGAAACAAAAATTAAATTCCGATGCATCCCCAGTGCATAAAGAGTATCACGAGGATTATTGTTTGCCCTATGCGCGTACGGAGATAAGAAATGTCAATCCCTAGTACGTCTTTGACAACATTATTTCTCATATACACCTTGTAACTTCCCTTGGCTACAGCTTCCCTTGGCTACAGGCCAGAATTCCTCGAGTCCTCAACGACTCTATGTCACGTGCTTTATTGCCCCTGAATCCAAAATCCACTCGTTAGATATAGTATCAACGGAAAGAATTTCAGAACAAACGCCTACATACAAAGTATCTAGTGACTTAGGAATTACCGTCTTTTTATGGGCACACTGCGAGCATAATGGCCAAAATTTTGCAGACAAAGCAGACTATATTCGTCTTTTTCTGCTTCTTCTTTCCATTCCCCTTCTTGAGATTCAGAGGAGGTGTTGAGGACTTCTGTTCTTGGTTATTCTTTTTCGCCTTCTTGCGAGCTTTGAACCGTTTTTTGTTAGCTTTTCGCTTATGGGTCTCTGCTACAAAGGCCTTGGCCGAACCTGACTGAATTGCATTCATTTCAACCTCACGTACCAAGTGGCCACAAAAGTCTCTGAACGTAGTGATAGAATCAGTATGGTTCAGAATTCTTTTGATTTGGGCCCAAGATTCAGGCAAGGAACGGTGCATGGATATAATCTTTTGATTTTCACTCAATTTACACCCAACATTCCTAAGAGCACCTATCATTTGCTCCATCTTACGGATATGGTCTTTAATGGGGCAGTCGACTGGCATCCTATACTCCTGGAATTCTAATTTCATTATCCGAACTCTCGCATTTGACTTCTGCGTATAGGCATTTGTCAGTGCTTCTCAGATTCCCTTATCGGTTTCATGCACTTCATACGTAGGTATGAGTTCTTTGTGCATAGTGCTAAGAAGAACATTACGAGCTGAACGATTCTATTTTCGCCACTTATTGTAACGAGTCATCGCAACCCTATGTTCTTGTAAATTCCTGTTTTCAACCAATATGGGTTCCTCTTGAACTTCAACAAGTGTGTGCGATATGTCATCCTCGTCCAGAAGGCATCGCACCTCGTGGGACCAGTCTTCGTAGTTGTTGCTGTCGAAATATTGTTCTTTCAGCTGTTCAGCGATTAGCGCTTTGGTAGCCATCTCTACATTGTATAAGTTTCACTACTTAGATATGATCTAAGGTATTGACACTAATCATCAGCATTTCTACGTGTTATATAAAATTTCAAAGTATAAAAGTAGTCAACACATCTTAATGAGATCTGAAAGTCCACATACCCGAATGGGCGGTGTAGAACAATCAAGTTCTCAATATAAGATGAGTTTTATGCTTTTATAAGAATAAATTTGTATAACGTGCAACCTTCCATTATTGGTTGCATGCATCATTTAGTGAATGAGAATAAACTCTCACTCAGGTTATGGACAACCTATTTTTATGTGTATAGGGAGCATCTAAGCACTAAGTTTTTTTTTATATTTTTAATGAAAAAATAAGAAGGGCTTAGATCTAAACACATCAAGTTTAATAATATCACACATATTTACAAATTATCATTGAAAAAATAATAATGAAATGTATAGCCATAAAGAGAGTTCTATCATCACTAGTGATCATGACCATTAGAGATAGATCCGATCATTACCGTTAATGTTCAATATTGATGATTGATCCTATCATCTACATTGATCATCATGGTTAATGATCGTTTCGATCACTAATGATATCTGGATCAACAGTGAATAGTATGATATAAAGAAAATCATAATCACATGTATGTATATGTACATGTATATGAGCAGTATTGCAATCCCATAGCTCATCAAGCATATATGCATCCAATGCGCATGAGACTTTACTTGTCCGTACTTGCCCAAGTTACAAGAGAAATCCACTCAGATGGTTGTTATCCACCATTGGTTTGAAGGCTACGCCACTCATCGATTTGCTAGGATTATCAAATCCATGTAACTTTCAAGATGTGGCCAATGCAAGGTGGGTCTTTGAAATGGATGGTCAAGATTAAAGAAGAAGCAAATGTATATCACATGTGCCTCATCATGTATTTTCCATAACAAGAAGCATAGGTTACGATTTTCCGTTCATGTTAAATCCCTATTATGAGTGCATCATCAATAAAGAGTGGTACCGTATGAGCGGAATTTATCTCATGTACGTGTGCCTTATTGCCACAGGTGACATGTATATTGGATTAGTAAATCAGAAATTTTCTCATATATATGTGCCGCATCGCCAGATGGATGGACGGTTTGGATATATTACGTACATTGTGATTAGACCCACGTGAATACAACAACTATATGATTTTGTGTACTTCACCTATACAACAACTATTATAATTGTGTACGTCAGCTCTACAAGAGATTAGTTACTTGTGTACGTCAGCTAATATACAGTAGATTAGCTAGTTGTCAACAGATTAGTTAGTTGTGTATGTCAACTAATATACAATAGATTAGCTAGTTGTGTACGTCAGCTAATATACAACAGATAGCTAATATATTGTGAAGCAGCCAACACTTGTGAAGCAGCCTAATACGTGGACAGCAGACCCACCATGAAACAATCAACACATGTACAGCCAACACGTGTGAAGCAGCCACACGTGTACATTGCATACGTGTACAGCAGCCAACACGTGAAACAATCAACACGTGTACATCCAACACGTGTGACGCAGCCGCACGTTTCCGCGCTTCCCAACAGATCCAGGTCCCTGGGTTCGTTGCCACCAACGATGGCGTCCATGGTCTAACATTTGATAGCAACATTTTTTGGTGAAGGGGGGAATCTTGTTCAAAAACTGCTGCTTCTTCTCGAGATTGGAAAGTGAATAAGAAGGTTCTCTCTGAAATTCTGGCAATCTCCACACGGGATGCACCATATTGAGAGGATCGAAGGGTATTCGTGAGATCAATCACCGAGCATTCAGCAAACAGTACTTCAACTATAAGAGCATTTAAGAGATGGGCATTCGTCTTATCTGTGATCCATCTAGGGTAGGGATGACCAGAATGGACTGAGAAGGCTTGGATTGGTCCCCTAATTGTGCTGCTGCAGAGTAGGTCATTCTCACATCATTAAAAGTGCTTGGATTGAGATTCTTCATATCAGGATGGGTATGATCGATGGAAGGAGGCAAATAGGGCTTCCGAGAAGACTGGGTTGAGTTGGGAGATTTCCGTTGATGGTCATGAGCATTTTACGGCCCCCCAGAATTCTACCCTGAAGTTCGGACATAGCCGCTGCTGCCTCCTCCTTTCGCCTTAATCCAACAAAACCAAAACCCCTACTTCTTCTCGATCCAGCAAGAGCTGGGATGTATACATCTGCAAGCAACCCTTATTTCTCAAAATTTGCCCTCAAATCTGCCTTGGAGCGAGCAAACAAACACACGCACACACACCACCACACACTCACGCCTTACCTATGGGTGCTCGAACCCTTGACCAGGTGTTAAACTCCTAAAGAGTCTACCACTGGAGCAAGAGCAAGGACCCTAAAATTGAAATTTCAATTCAACATTCTCTATTAAGTTGCTTGTTTGATCCAGTTTAATGGGGATTCAATCAAAGGTTCTAAACAGAACTAACCAGCCATACATGCTCAACTGAAAAAAAAAAAAAAAAAGTCCACACGCACTGCTTTGATGATACAACAATGCATCTAAGACATTATTCACGGAGGACTGGAGGAGGCAATGGACCACGTCTAGGCCAGGCTAGGCTAGTCATGGGCCGGCAGCCACGTAGGGTTGAAGGCTTGTTCACCGCATGCGCCTGTAGCATAACAGATCCAAGCTTTAGCTCAAAAATTTGGTTGGACCCGGGCCCATCCTGGCTGAGCCCAAAAATTGATAAAATCCCCATTTCCCACTCGAATTTCCTACTATATCCATTGATCAAGTGGGCCACACAAGATTTCTTAAGAGATGACAACATTTCGGTGTTCGGAAAATCTAGCCATCTGTTTGAAGTGATCACACGAGTGTCTTGCAAAGAAGATGCAGGCAAGATTCGAAGGGGAATTAATCCATTTGCAGGACAAGCTGACAAGAAGGAAATCGGTCGATGTACGTACTTGGTGTTTCATTGAGCCTGAACAGTTGTTAAGATGTTTTAAAGATTTTGGATGCAAAGGGAAGAAGGAATCAGTTGATGGAGATGCAGATGGGAATACTGAAGGCATTGGAGATCCCACAGTCCATATAACTGCTAAGCGAATCGAGGATAAGCTAAGTGGCCAATGTTTCATCCTCATCTTGGAAGATGTTTGGGAAAGCTTCGACTTGCAAGAGATGGGAATTCCAGTCACAGCCCCTGCCACCACCCGTGGCAGCAAAGTCATGATCATGACCCAATCCTGTGAAATTTGTTCTGAAATGGGAGGGCAGCATCTTGTCATGCAACATTTTCAAAGAATGGTGTCCGTCAACTAAGTGATTCTTCTCTGTTTAAACTACCTCTGCTAACTGATGTTATTCTTCTCTTCTTGAACTATTGTATTTCTCTCTTATTTGTGCTACGGTGTGGTAGAAAGACTAGGATGTTCCATTGAACTTGAATGATTTAGTCTTGCTAGCTTCGAATTATGAATATCACAAAGAAATTGGATGTGCTGCTCTTTTGCATGTATTTAAGAAAGGTAAACAAGTACCAGATTTGTTTGGCAAATCATGCTTGCAGCAGTAGAGGACTCAATTTTTCATTTTTTCCTTTGATTTTCCTGGTAGACTGGGTCCACCGGTCTTTCATGTTAGATGATTTTTGTTACGTGGCCTTGATATTTTAATGTAGATGTAAATTTTTATTATATCAATGAAATTGTAGATGGTAGTGTGACTAGTGTCCCTACAATAATAATTTTTTTTTTTTAAATAAAAAAAAAAAAGGAGAAGAAGAAGCATAAGCTAATGACCTGAGCCCAACCCATGGATATAAGGCTGAAACTTGGGCCAAGCTCATCCCAATACTGACTGGTCCAACCCAATTGTTCCATAGTGGGGATGAAGATGGAAGACTCACAACAAGCTCTTCTCCGGGCAAAATTCTTCTTTTTCGGGCAAAATTCCTCTTCTCCGGACAAATATCTCTCCAGACAAGCTTCTCTCCGGTGTGCAGAACCTCTTTCCGGTAGCTTCTCGCAGCAAGCACTCTCAAGAAGAAAAATGAAAAAACTGGAGAACTCGAATGCAGGAGAGTTCGAATGAGAGAGTTGGGGGGTTTTTATAGCCAACACTAGCCGTCCGCAATCATGACGGACAACTATCTCTGAAGCTGAAGTGACTCAGTTTCGAGCCTGACTGTAAACGTGGCGACATGTAATACGTACGATCTGACATCCGCCGAGCCGTGCGCAGTCAACATTTAATGCGCAGACGACTCTTAACCTCTCGGAGTCCATGTGGGGTCATTTGATTCACTCAGCCGATTCGGTTCCTCGCCCACAGCCACATGTTAGACGCCTGGTGGCTCATACAAAAGAAATGGTTGCCGCCGTACCGAGCCCGATTGTTCACTCCCCAAGTATAGGGTTGTGATGTAGTAATAAACTCGGTAAGACCGAGGTCGAATCCACAGGGACTGAAACCTGTACGTGATCTGAAATTCACTAGAACTAGAACTAGGATAAGACGTAATCTAAATCGAATGAGTTTTGATGAATAATGGTGAAATATTAATTTAAAACTTAAGGAATTCAGAAATAGGAAACTAGGGATTCAGAGGATCCACTTGTAGAGTTCAGGGAGATCTCATGCATGCTTCAAGAATCATGGAAATTAAACTGAACTGACGTTGATATAGTCTTCAAGAGATGAAAGGGATATGAATTAGAATGGATTCCATCACCAAACCATGCTAAGGAGACAAAGTAAATAATAGAATTAAACTAATTACCAACCAATCAACATGCTATGAAGTTTAGGAAGGGTACCGACATCCAACCATGCCCAGGAGACGATGGTGAACAACAGGGCTTCCTGACGTCATAAAACATAAAAGGAGAGAAAATACTCAAGCCATCACAAATTTACTGTAATTCAGTCACAATAAACTATTAATAACTAAAATAATTTCTTAAATAAAAACTAAGATCACATCAATTCAAGAATAAATCAGCATGTAGAAATTCCCATCACCCCCACAAGCTTCACCTCTTAGCCCTAGCTAAGAGGTTTAGCCAACCATGATTGGCTAGATCTCTCAACAACCAAGAAAGAAAACCAACAAAAAAAACATAAAAGAAAAGTTCTCTCTCCCTGTCTCTCCTGTCTCTCTCTCTAGCCGTGAATGCCTGACTCTCTCTTTTCTCTTCTCTTTATAACTGCAAGGGACGAAGGAGAGCGTCGGTCGACTTCTGTTTCGCAACAGAAACAGGATGTTTCACGGATGCAGCGAAAGTTCTTTCGCAGTGGAAAATAGCAACAAAAACTCCCAATTCTTTTGCTTTCTTTTCAAAGAGACAACATCTCCTAGGAATTTTCTGAGCGCCCTACGTGATGGACGGTTTGGATTGCCGAATCAATCAGAGACGGTGGGCCAGGAAGATCCGGAATGTCCGGTTTTTTCGGACCGCGTAACGCGTAACAGACCTTACGCGTTGAGCTCTGACAGTCGGTGGGGCCCACTTCATTGTTAATTTGGGAAATCCAAGCCATCTATTAGGATGCTCTCGAAAAACCGTTCGGACCTGGTCGGTTTTGATTTGTTGCTGACGCGGCCCACTTAATTTTACGTTCTACCGTCCAACCATTGTTTGAACGGCTGAGATCAGATCCTCACCGCGTCTTTGAAACTTTCCACCTAGACCTTGGTAAGAAGGACCTCGGGGTTCTAATTGTCAGTGTGGATCACCCTTTTGGATGATGAGTGGGGCCCACAACTGTAACCAGGCGTCCATTTCACGGACGCTGTTAAAAACGGAAGTTTTCGTTTTCTGCAGAGGTTGGTGGGGCCCATTATTGAATTCGACGGAGGAATCCACGCCGTCCATTAGATGCGTGACGAAAATCCGGTCGGAGATGGATGGTTTTGGATCAGATCTGCGGAGGCATGCAACGTATTTCTTGCTGCCGTCTATTAGATGTAGTGGGCTCTGTTTCATGCGTACACGTGCATGGGTCTGGAAAATCACCGTTGTACGGTCGATTTTACGCCATGAGATGAATGGACGGTCCGGATCAGATCTTTGCCGTAAGGTGGTGGGCCACAAGAACCCGCCCCAACTCTCTGTTACGTTTCGCAGCAGAGGCTCGAATTTTGGAAAGAAACGTCGGTCAGCATGCGCTGACCGACTTATGTGGCATTCGGTGCACAGCGAACGTGCACACTCCATATGCACGCTCGCACTGATGTAGGCCTATAGTGATGTACGTGCGGGATCTACGCTGTCCATCTGCTTTGCCATGTCATTTTAGCCATTAAATCCAAAATTGAGGCAAATCCAGAGATCAGGTGGGCCCGTAATTGATGGTTGATGGGCTGATCCGTCTATTGGCCCACTTCTGTAGGGATCTGAGGCTTGAAATTTGACGTATACGGTTAATTTACGTTCCTCAGCCCCTGTATGAAGTTTCAAACCGATCAGATGGTGGAAACCCTGTGATCTTGCATTCTGGTTGATTTTCGGGCCCGTTAAATGCGAACGGCTTGATTCCCTCTGATCTCTGGCGTGCAAATCCATCAATTTTGGTCCTCTAGAGTCCGTCCCTTGCTGTGGTGATTTCAGAGCATCAAATACACATTTTTAGCACCTTTTTGTAGTCCACACTTGCAAATGTACCTTGCATCACAAACACGATTAAATTAGGATTTTAAACGGTGGCATGTTCATAAATCTGGTAATAACTGGGGTCTAATATGCAATATTTGAGCCTCAACACCGATCATGAAGAGTCATCATTGTGATCGTTCACCTCGGCCTTAACGGCTAGTCATTGAAAGGGGAGTGACGGTTCATTTTCCCAAGGTAATTACTCTCTAAGTCTGAGCTCAGACCTAGAAAGTAGGAGGCTTCTATTATGGGTAAATTTGAACCGAGCTGCACTGAGGTTGACTTAGAGATATCAACAAGCAAAGCCTCGGATCAACAGCGTCCGACTCGACCCGATTCTAAGTCTCTCTTGTAGAACTTTGACACCGGAGACCTGTGTAACATCCATTTCATGCATTTCACGGTCATTTCGCTTCACTTCACGATCATTTCCATGCATTTCACGGTCATTTCGCTTCACTTCACGATCATTTCCATGCATATCACGGTCATTCCTGCATATTCCGTGT
>JAJHSJ010000011.1:11102619-11193682 GCA_021015155.1 Magnolia officinalis
GGACCTAGCTAGAGATATAGTTGTGGTAGGGGCTCTGTGAGGTCCACTGTGATGTATGTGTTTCATCCATACAGTCCCCATTTTGAAAGATCATTTCAAGACTGAGCCCAAAATGGAGGTAGGTCAGGGTAGGTCAAACACCAGTAGTGGGGATTGAACTCCTACTGGTGGAAACTTCCTAGGGCTACTGTAGTATTTTATTTTCCATTCAAGCTATAGATAAGGTCACATAGACCTCTATGAAAAGGAAATATGATTTTGATCCAAAACTTGTGACCCCCAACAAGTTTTCAAACAGTAGGTGTTTAAATATCCACTGCTTCCTTTGGCGTAGTTATTCAATTTACGTCCTTTTTTGGGCTAAACCCTAACATGCTTTTCTAAATAGTGTACGGCGTATATAAAGCACATACACCACAGTGGGGCCCACATACATCTAGTACCCCAGTCCACGTCCACGTTGGGTGGTGTGAATCCATCACCAAGGGGCCCACATCTGGCCGGGAGGTTACCACCAGATTGCCCACCCTTATTGCAACTTTTCAAGAGCTGTATATTTCCAAAAGTAGACGTGCATTTTGTATCATCTTTTCCTTAACGACATAGATTTGAGGAGAAATGTACAGAGGAGAACAAAATTGAAAGACCAATCTACGATATTGCAAATGGAAATTTTGAAAAGGAAAATGCATCAAGGGTCTTTAATATCCTGTGTGTAGATATAATCCGTGTGAGCAATGGCCATCCTCCTTGCACTACACTCCGTCTCCAAACCTTCACAATCATCTTCGTTGATACTTGAGTCCCACTGAAAGAAAGAAAGAAAGGGAAAGATGAAAAGAGTTTATCTTTATGCATGAGAGATTTATTATTATTATTATTATTATTATTATTATTATTATTATATTATTATATGGTAGGGATTAAGAATATAATCCATAATTTATAAACAGGAATTTGGTTGCACCAATATTATAAAATTTCATAATTAGAGTTTTCGTAAGGGCTCGATTGGCATCTCTACTTTAATCTAATAAGATCTTTCAAATAAGATCTACTATAATAGGTTCTTTATGTGCTGTGTATTGTTTTAAATAAAGTCGTGTTTGGTAAAACTACTTTTTCAAAATTCAAAAATATCTTTTATTTGAAATAAGCATATTTGGTAAAACTTTCAAATAAAAGCTTTCTTTATGAATAGTTGCTTTTTAAAATTTTCTTTTTTACAACTACTCTATTAAAAAGCAATTCAAGCGGTTGTTTTAGTGAATCTCACATACATGGTTTGTGCTCCCAAACGGGAAAAGAATAAATGGTCACGTACCACCTTCATGTTTTAAGACTTTTGGGCCTTCCGTTGTATCAAACATTGGATGTGGATCATCCAACATATGGAGCTCACCTTTGATGTGAATTGTCCATTGTGTGGGCCAAACCTTAAGTGAGTCGTCCATCACATTAGGCCATCTTGGATGTGAACCATTCATCATTAGGGGCTGACTTTCATGTGGACTGTCCATTATATGGGGCCCACCTTGATGTAGATCATCCACCATTTAGGACCCACCATTAATGCTAATTGTCCTTTTATGTGGGGCCCTTCAATGTCCACTATCCATCACATGAAGTCCACATTTGATGTGTCTATCATGTGTCTAGAGCATCCATCATTTAGGGCCCACTATTAATGCTAATTGTCCTTTTACGTGGGGCCCTTCAATGTCCACTACCCATCATACAGTTCACATTTGATGTTTCCATCATGTGGGCCCCACCTTTTAAGTGGGTCGTCCATCATGTGGGACCCAATTTTGATGTCCACCATCCATTTGTGTCGGATGCACCTTCTATGTGGATGATCCATCACATTGGGCCACCTTGAGTATGGGTCATCCATCATGCGAGACCATGGATGTAGACCATCTATGAGTTGGGCCCACTTAATGTGGATTGCAGATCATGAGGGTTCACACCTTGATGTGGGTCATTCATCATGTGAGGCCCACTCCATCCATTATTCGACCCACCTTGATGTGGACCATTTATTATGCAAGATGGGCCATTCATGATGTGGACCCATTTTGTGTCAACAATTCATCATGTGGGCCTAACTTCATGTGTCCACCGTCCATCATATGTCCAACTTCAATGTCCATCGTCCATCATGTGGGTCCCCAGCTTTCATGGGTCATCCATCATGTGGGGCTCCACCTTCAATGTGCGTCGTTCATCATATGGCCTACTTTGAAGAGATCGTAAAGATAAGAGATGAGAGCAAGATGGAAATTACCGAAAAAAATAAAAATAAAAATTAATGATAAACTTATCCCAAAATTAGCCAAAAATGTTTACACACTTAATTCAAATCAGCTCTTTAAAAAAAAAAGATCTATGTTACTCTTTTTTTTTATTTTTTTTTGAGCCTTTTTGCTAGTTTTAAAAAAGTAAAGTAATAAGGGCATTACGAAATACAAATAAGCCTACTTTAAAAAAAAAAAAAAAAACTTATTTTAGAATAAACAAATAAGCTCTTATAATTAGAGATATTAAATAACCCTTAAGTCCACAAGCATGGATGCATCAGCTAATGCACATGTTATCACATGTGCCAGCATAACATATGGGTGAAATATTCAAGCCATCCACCAAGTGATCCTCATGAGTAGGTATTACTGGCCTGGTCCATTCAGTAGGTGAGCCATGACATGAAAAATAAGCCAAAAAGTGTAGAAAACTTGACGCCTCAGTGGTTATATCTTCACTCAGTATACCACTTGAGTTATCACTAGGTTATCAATCAGGGCCTATTTGGCCGGGTGGATTGGATGGTAATGGAAGGGAATGGAAGTTAAATCCCGGGATTGGCCTGGCGTGCCAAACAGACTGGGTGATCTTATCCCGAGATATAGCAATCCCATGGATCTTATGACAATCCACTGACAACACCATCATTACCTTTAAATCCCATCCAATCCACGCTAATCAGTTCAAATTTGCTTGGGAAGTGTTTGGTTCGAGGGATCGGATGCTTGGGAAGTGTTTGGTTCAAGGGATCGAAAGGGATGAGAAGGTTTAATCCTGGTATTAGCCGGGCGTGCCAACCAGACTTGATATAGCAATCCTATGGATCTTAAGACAATCCACTGACAACACCATCATTACCTTGAAATCCATGCCATCCGCCCTGGTACGGTGGTACCATTCAATCCCTTCCAATCCACCCGTCCAAAGGGCCCCTCAGTGTCTAGTTAATCTACTTGACTCTTACGCTAGGAATCTATCAACTAGTAACCTTTTGATTAACAGCCAGGATATTGCACCTGTCTGCCACGCTGGCATATTTGATGAAATTTGGTACATACAAACATACCCTAAGCTATGATCTCTAATATATAATAAAGAAATGCTAGTAGGCTGGTTGGCATGTGGGGAGTACCATGGCTGGCATTTGTATGACATCTTGCCCATCTAAAAAGGTTGTTCCAACATGAAATTGGGACACCCAAAAATCCCGGTGGATCCAATTATCAGGTGGGGGCACACCATAGAAAACAATAAATAACCACCCGAAAAACCACACAGATTAGCTGCTGACGGCTTCACTGGTAAGATCGCTGCTGAAATGACGTCACTGGATTCTGTGGGGCCCATCATAATGTATGTTTTGTATCCACACCGTCCATTCATTCAGCAATATTATTTTATGGCATGGTCCTAAAAATAAAGCAAATCCAAAGCTCAAGTGAACCCCATTACAGGAAACAGCGGGGACAGTAACGCCCATTGTTGAAACCTTTTTAGAGCCGCCATGATATTTATTTGAGATACAACCTGTTAATAAATTCACATAGACATGTATAAAGGGAAAGCACAAATATCATCTTGATCGAAAACTTATGTGGCCCCGCAAGAAGTTTTTAATGGCAGTCCTTCATTTCTCACTATTTTCTATGGTGGGGTTCACTTAAGCTTTGGATCTGCCTCATTCTTTGGCTCATGTCTTGAAATGATCTCTCCAAATGAATGGACAGTGTGGATACAACTCATACATCATAGTGGGACCCACAGAGCTTGATGATGTCACTTCAGTAAGGAGATTGCTACTGAAGTCGCCCGTAGCTAATCTCTAGATTTTGAAGCCAGGCCTGTGCTCCTGACGACTCTGAGATGCCCTGGTATCTCTGAAAGTTAATTTTGGACCGTTTGTTGCATTTTCTCCATAACCATCTATTTATTGGCCTCTGATCTAAGGGTGTTCGAGATGTCTTTCTAATCCATTGAAAATTGCTTTAGATTAACGGTGTGGATCTAATATCCGTGGGCCGTACATGATAAAACTGGTCCATCTGGACACTATCCACGTTATAATGCAACAAGACCTTATAATTCGTCAAGTTCAAAATAGGTAAAGCAAACATGCGTACGTGCCACTGCCCAAAAATCAAGCTAGCCCAGTAATAAGGTAGGCCACACGTTGTATGGGAACCAACGGTTAAACTTAAATGATCAACGCTCCAAATTGGCATACGTGTGAGGACCACCTGATGGCTTGGATGGCCTGACTATCGAGCCATGATAGCCGAGTAGAACACGAGATGAACGGTGTGAGATACATGCAACTTACCGACCATGGCGTCGCAGGAGTAGGAGATTCCGGTGGTTGTGAGTCAGATACCGGCCGAGCTGCGGCAACGGTGGTTGATCTACAGAGAAGCAGAAGAAGAAGAGAGAGAAGGGAAAAGAGGAGGATCTTGGCCATTTTTGAAGGGTAGAGATTAGAAAGGTGGTGGGACATTTGAGGGGGAGCGTGTGAGTTATATATAGAAGGAAGAAGGGCTACCATGCATGCGTATGCACGTTAGACTATCGTAACCATAGGAGTCATGGGCCTCATTGTTGATTGATCATACCCCCAAAATCAAAGCGATTGGACAATCTTAATTTTCTGTATTAAACGTTGAATTTGGACCGTTGATGATCTCTTTTTGACCGTCCATTTCATATCCATAAATTGAACGGCTAGAAATTCATCATTTGGGTTGCCTGGATTGAAGTGCATGAATGAGATGTGTACCGAGTCATAGTGATCGAGCTGTGTGGGGCCCACCCCATGATGAATTTTGGCTAGTCTTTTCATCCTGGTGGGACACACCTGATGAGTGGTTTGGATGGCATATGTACATCATGAGATACCAAAATTCATCTCTACATTTCTATGGTGGCATTTCCCTCCCCATTTTTCCCCTTTGTGTGGGCCACGTAAGAAATGGATCAGGCTAAATCTTTCGAATATAACCTTTCATGCGTAAGATCCATATAATTAAGGGGTTGGATGGAAGCCACACATCACGGTGGGTCCCGCACCGATGTGCTGAATGGTAATGAAATAGATGGTCCGATGTATTGTTATTAGGGGTGTACCAGCTCGACTCGGCTGGAACAGTGGCGGACCTCAGCTTGAACTCAGCTCAGCTTGGCTCAGTTCAACCAGCAGCTTGGGCCAGCTCCGCCGAGTCCAATTCAAAATCGAGCCAAGTTCATCATTAAAGCATTTCCACGTACAGCTCAATTGCAACTTCAAAATCTTACTGTTTTATAAACAGAGACAATGGTTTGGTTGATATTTTCTCAAACACTTTCTAAATAACATAAAAATCAAAAAAATAATAATAAATAGTATAAAAATCAAAAAACTAATAATAATAAAGAAAAAATAATATTTTTTTCACGTACATACCTTCTTTATCACCTGCCACGTTTCATTGAGTCATTTTATCAAGCGGGTGGTGAACAACAACGATGGCAAAGTAATTGAGTCACCAAACTAGCTCAATCCGTGTTCGAATCGAGCTTGATTCGATATCAGTCGGGTCGAGAGGCTTGCTCGAACTTGGCTCGAACTCTGCCTCAGACGGAGTCAAATCGCGCTTTTTATGAGTTGAGTCAAATAAGCTAACCGTGCTAGCTCGGTTCGCGTACACCCCTAATTATAATATACAAACGGAGCCATAATTTGGAGATCATGACCGTTGATCTGATTGGGCCTGTCTTGGGTGGAGATTAAACTTCTTTTAATTCTTCATTCATCAAATTAAAGTTATACGGCTACAAAAGAATACTGCAATTATTCAGAAAACGGGGCCAAACATTTCATGGATTAAATCTTCTAACTGAGACATTTTTGAGTCATCCGACATCTGCACTGGACCCAATACAACCAACGGTTTCGATTAAAGAACCATGGGTCCCACGTGTAAGGTCTGGGTGCAACAAGATACAGACAGGCAGAGACATAAATGTTATAGAAGCATGGATACTCGAGTTCCCTGAAATGTAATCGATCAAAAAGTCAATCTACGACCAGTTTTTTTACCTCGAGAACATCACCAGATCATAGAGAACTGTTCTTCTTGCCTGTGCAGTTGCATATGCGTTTAGAGCCCTGTCCATACACATGCAATCACACGTGCCAACATGGCGTACTTGTAGGAAATCAGATCTTCCCATCTTAGAAACCAGTCCGTTTCACTCCTGTGTGATCCTAATGTAAAAATCTAAACAGACCGTTGATACAATTTATGTATCTGTCTTTTTTTTAATTCTATGTGACCCACATGAGGGGTAAAATGGAATGGTAATTTTTTATATATGTTCTAAAACTGTAATTCATATTATAGAAGGATCGGATCTTGTAAAATATTTCCCAATTGTCTCGATTTCCTGCGTGTGTTTGGGCAGGGCTCTCACACGCGCGTGGAATTAGAACACCTTTCTCTTGCATTTTGCAGCCACCTCTGCCAGAAGTCAAGAGATAGAAGTTTTGATACTCTGACATTGCATGATCATTGATAGGCATGCACGAAGAAATCATGCATGCAATGTGTATGTACCTTAAATAGACCGTCCACAATATAGAAAGGACATAATGCAAAAGTTCACCGAATATATATTCTAATTGGATGATCTTCGGACATCTATGGGATGGTTAAGACGGGAAATAATCGATGGTCCACATTCAATTAAAAAATGTCCTTTTTTATTCAGATGTTCTAGTTGTCTAATAAATATTATTTTTGACATATATAATATCTACCTAATTATCTATTATTTGGGTGGTTAAAATTTTGGTAAGTATAGATAATACCGTACAATGTTTTGCGTGCATGAGCATGGAGTATCACGCTCTACCAGAGTAACATTTAACTCCTAGAGGTACGTGGCTTTTATGATGTATTGATTGCTACGTGACAACATGAACGCTAGACTACACCATTTAGCACAATCTAGACGTGTTTTCCCTTTGTATGCATCGCTGGGTGGGGCTAACATGGACTATGGATAGATGATAAGAACCGTTCATCTCTTGAAAAGTAATGTTAATGGGCCATTTCCGAAAGAAAAAAAATAAATAAATGAGTGATCTTGATCATCAAGCAATGGGCTTAAAACAGACGGCTGAATGAATAACCACTAAAAGCCCACATTCTGTGGAGAAGAAATCATCATTTATTCAATGTTATTTTTGGATCTTGGCCCATGCAGGCGCACAGAAGATGAAGAGATCAGATCATCTACACATGGCTGCATGTGGGGCCATATGCATCCATGCATGCTAGATGAGCATGAGTCGTAACACGTGCAAAACGAAGGAGTCCGATTGAGTGGTGTAGCACACTTCATCGAGGTCTTTGTGACCTAATCAACGGGTTGGATGGAAAATAACATTACAGCGGGCCATAGGAAGTTTTTAACTGTGACTGTTCAATCACCACTAGAGTTGTACACAAGTTGAGCCCAGCCGAGTATTGCCCGTTCATGCTAGCCTGCGCTGCTTGAGTCCTACTTGTACTCGGCTATGCTCGGGCATCGAGCATGAATTCTATATTCGTGCTCGACTCGTTCGAATATGAGCAGAAATCGAGTCGAGTCCGAGTTCAAATTTGAGCCCAATTTCTATATTAACAATTTTTATATTAATATATTAACAATTTCTATATTAACATATATTAACAAATTTAACATATATTAACATATTAACAATTTCTGACATATATTAGCTATATTAACATATTAACAATTTCTATATTAACATATATTAGTTATATATAACATATATTAATAATTTCTGATATATATTAACAATATACGATATCAATTTCTAACATATATTAGCAATTTATACAAAAAAATTAATGATACCCTCGAGTATGAGTCGAACACACAAGTCGAGTATTGAGTAGAGTACCGAGTCGAGTATTGCCCAGCTCGTACTCTACTCGTAATTAAAACGAGTATCAAACTCATGCTCGTGCTCTGCTCAAACTCATGCCTAGTCGAATCGAGTCAAGCGAGTAACTGAGCTTACTCTGCTCGTGTACAGATCTAATCACCACTGTTGCCTACATTGTGGTCCACTTGAGATTTGGATCTGCTTCATTTTTGCATGAACAATGTGGTCCACCTGAGATTTGGATTTGTTTATTTTTGGACTCATGCGCTGAAATGATAGGAAAAGAAAAATGGTTGAACGTCGTGGATAAAACCATGATGGCCCTACAGAGCTCTTCTAGCAGCACACAGCATGGAGGTCGGTGGTGTGTGCCATGGTGCGCAATTCGAGTTCCGCAACGAACATCTGGCTGAGGAGAGTGGACCATAATCACAAATCTATCGTCCAGCTGGCTTACATGCATATCCATCCATTGCACAGTTATCAGATGATATCGACCCTTCAACGCTGCCTGATTTATTTAGACGTTTGACTTCATTTGATGACAGAAAACCACTGCTTTTCCTAAATTAATAACCCCAGTAATCCCTTGCATTTGATTCCATTCAACGGTCGGTGTGAGATCACAGCTATCATATGAAAATAGATTGCGAATAGCTCTATAAAAAAGGGATTGAGACAATGCATAGCTTGTAAAATGATTAAATGGTGTTGATGTGGTGGGGACACTGCCCACTTGCTCAAGTATGGATCTGTTTCTTAGGACACATACCATCCTAGGGTGTGGTGGGCCCCACCATTCGGTGACTGTGAGATGTCATCCGTCGGTTGTGTTTGGAATCTATGGCTGACATCCAAGTCGTGTAACAGATTTAACCTATCAAATGCAGCTGAACCTGGACCAAAAATCGGGCTGATCAATTCATCAGTTGGGCCACCCATGTATACCAACATTCGATATTTGACAAGGTATTGAAAAATCTAGAGGCCACCGTAGTATATGTGTACCCATACCGTCCATCCATTTTGCCATCTCATTTAAGGGCATGAGCCTAATATTCAATCAAATCAAATCTCAGGTGGACAACCATAGGAAACGGGATGATTGAACCACAAAAAATTTGGATCAAGCCATACACTTGTGTTTTTCCTTTCATTCATGCCCATGTGACCTTATCAACCACTTGGATGGCAAATAAACATTATGGTGGCCCATAAAAACTTTTTTACGGTGAGCATTCAATCCCCATTGTTTCCTTTATTGTTGTCTACATGACAATTAGATTTGCTTCATATTTCAGGCTCGTATTTTAAAATGATTTGGCAAAACAGGTGAACAACATGAATGTATATAAAACACAAATATCATAGTGTGCAGCACTCAAGCTAGGCGATTCCAGTCCCACCAATTGCTACCCAACATCCTCGTAGGCTAAATGAGTATACATTAATCTATAAATTATACGCGGAATTACAAAGGATTATAATATACATTAAATATGGAGAATAAATAAATTAAATAATATATCTAATTGGGATGCCATTGTTGTAGGTTTAATGCACGTAAGACTCCGCACCTTACACCCTTGGAAAAGCATTAGAGTGGAAATAAAAGCTTATATTATATGTAGATTTAGGAAACTGACCCTATTTATATAATTTAGAAGGTCAAGGAGTTTAAAACCCATCAAAACTCGTCTCCCTAAGGTTGCACACGAATTTGGTAATCCTAATCTAGCTGAAACAATGTATGTGTCACACACGTGTAGGGCACCACCTCTTATACGATTTTAAATGCATCACAACTAGGTGGAATCTCTTATATGATTTTAAATGCATTACAACTGAGTGGAATCTAATGGCATTCCCAATCACACTATCCAACCTTAGGATAATTCAGTCCATTGATCAATAACACCCTCCTTATAAAATTCTTACATAATCCCCATACGACCTAATAAGCCAAATGAGCCTACATTTTTCAAATAGAATGGTTGATAAAGTTTACTTCTTCAATTATCCAATGCCTCTTCATACATGTCCCACCTAATGAGTGAGCCAATCTGATTTTTGGGCCAGGCCATCTACATGGTGTGGCCCACCTTTCACAGATTTGCAGACACCGTGATAATCACTGTTTCTGGGATGCGGATTGCGTCCTACCCCTGCCCGGACGGTAATCCGTCCGGGCAGGGCTCTGTGGAGCCCACCATGATGTTACTGTTTTATCCGGCCGTTCAACGATTTCTTCATAAAATTTTAATATGTCAACCAAAAAATGAGGCAGGTCCAAGGCTTGAGTAGACCACACCAAAGGAACCTACACCGTTGAAACCTTTCTAAGGGCCCACGTGATATTTTTTTTACCATAAAACCTATTCATAAGGTCACGTAGTCGTGGATGAAGTGAAAACACAAATATCAGCTTGATCCGAAACTTCTCTAGCTCCAAGAAGCTTTTAATGGTGGACGTTCAATCCTCACTTTGTGGTCCACTCAAGCTTTGGACCTGCCTCATTTTTTGGTTGACATATTAAAATTTTCTGAAGAAAACGTTGGACGGCCGGATAAAACAGTTACGTCACGGTGGGCTCCACAGAGCCCTGCCCGGACGGATTACCGTCCGGGCGGGGGTAGGACGCAATCCGCGTCCCTGTTCCTGAAGGTGCGTGTGGAGAAGCGTGGGTCGGCGCCGCTCTCTTATACAATATGTCTGAATATATTGTTTATTGGGCTACAAACAAATGGTCGTTCATGACATGGTCAAACGACAATCTAGACCGTCCAAATAGCACAAAACTACAATTAAAAAAAAAAAAAAACGATATTAGCCATTGGTTTTCCCTACGAATACGGATCACTCAGTATTTTACTTTTGAACCATCCATTTGATTAACCATCAAGCCTGAAATTTTTTACTAACACTCGATACCCTATATGTCCCACAAATTGGATGGTCTGGATAGCCATTCAGGTGAGCAACATGTAAGTTGGATGATTCACAACCTTGTTTTTAAATGGTGGTGAACGGGCAAGTTTATTACTGGGTAAGAATCGGAAAATGCAGTCGACCAAACTGAAAAGCTCAAGGAAGAGAGAGTTACTAGGGCCTTAAATTCTTTGACTTTGACCTTATTTTTGATAGATTTCGAGATGAAGCATTGTTAAGTACAGCTTACATGTATTGACTTTTCCTAAGTAAATATATTTTTATTTTTATTTTTTCTACATGTACACGTTCATATAAATGAAGATTCTCGCTCGTTTAATGCCACGTGGAATTCCGTGGAGCCACACACGCCATCCAAAAAATACCAATTTCTAGTATATTAGATTCTAATATTGGGATGCGGATTGGGAAACGGATTGGCTACTCCCCCTGCCACCAGCCCCGTGGCTGATGGTCGGTGCTCTGTGGGCCCACCATGATGTATGTGTTTCATCCATTCCGTTCATCCATTTTTACACATCATTTTAGGGCTTGATCCCAAAAATGAGAGGGATATAAATCTCAAGTGGACTACACCACAGGGAAACAATAGTGATTGGATATACACCATTAAAATCCTCCCAACGCCCACTGTACTGTTTATTTGTTGATTAGGTCATAAACAACCAGATGAAGGAAAATAAAAACAAAGATCCACTTGATCTAAAACTTTTATGGCCCAAAAAAGTTTTTAATGGTTGACGTTTATACAATACTGTTTTCGTGTAATGTGGATCACTTGAGATTGGGATATACCTCATTTTTTATTTCATACTCTAAAATTATGTAGAAAAATAGATAGACCGCATGGAAGAAACACATACATCATGGTGGGGCCCACATAGCATCAACCAACAGCCATTAGCTGGTGTCGGGGGAGTAGTCAATCTGTTTCCCGCGGATTGGCTATTGAACTCGGCAGTTGCCAACCAGCTACTTAAATGACGTCACCACGTCTTGTGGACCCCACAATGATGTATGTGTTGTATCTATGCCGTCCATCAATTTGGAGATATCATTCTAGGGCATGAACCAAAGAATAAGATAGCTCCAAAGATCAAGTGGACCCTAGCACAAAAAATAGTGGGGACATTAACGCCCACCATTGAAATCTTCTTAGGGCCCGCCATGATGTTTATTTGAGATCCAACCTATTTATAAGTTTAAATAGACATCTAATAAGATAAAACATAAATAACATCTTCATCGAAAACTTATGTGGCTTAAGGGTAATCTATCAATCTCCACTATTTCCTGTGGTGGGGGTTCACTTAAGCTTCGGGTCTGCTTCATTCTTCATCTCATTCCCTAAAATGATCTCTCTAAATTGATGGACAATTTGGATACAACATATACATCATGGTGAGGCCCAAGAACGTAGTGATGTCACTTTAGTAGGGAGTCTCGCTACTGGGGGTGGAAGGTGGCCCTATACGGTAAGGATAATGTTAACACTTAATCGGCTCGCTATAAATAGATACACATGCGGAACTTATACCATATTACAATATCAGGGACGCGGGATAGCTACTGTCGGTTCAGTAGCTATCCCGCGACCCTGATATTGTAATATGGTACAAGTTCCGCGTGTGTATCTATTTATAGGGAGCCGATTAGGTGTTACCAGTAGCGAGACTCCCTATACGGTAAGGATAATGGTAACACCTAATCGGCTCCTTATAAATAGATATACTTGAACCCTTGACCGGGTGTTGAAACTCCTGAGAGAGCAAGGATCCGTATAGGGCCACCTTGGTGAATGTGTTGTATATCTAGGTGGTCCATCCAATTTTTTCAGCTCATTTAGTGAGTGATCCTTTCGTCCATCCATTTTTTCAACTCATTTAGTATGCGATCCCCTTGTCCATCCATTTTTTCATCTTGTTTAGTATGTGATCCAAAAAATTAAAGAGATAAAAATCTCAAGTGGACCATACCATTAGAAATTAACAGTGGTGAATAACCATTAAAAAGAAACCTTTTTGTGGGCCATAAAAGTTTGTCTCAAACTTTTTTTTTATTTTTTACTTCATCTAGGTTACTTGACCTTATAAACAGGTTGGATGGCAAATAATCATTATATTAGGCTTTGAAAATTTTTTAATAGTGGCCATTCAATCACCGTTGTTTATATAATATTGTGGTCCATTTGAGCTTTGGGTTTGTTTAAATTTTTGGACCATATCATAAAATGACTAGAAAGGTGAATGGGTGGCATGAATATACAGTACATCGTCAAGGTGGGCCCCATGGTAAGGCCACCTATTTCACTCCCCTGTTTGTATGTCACAAGTAACTCATATGTACCCCTTTACATATATCTATATCTAATTATCAGCAACTAGAGTGATTAAGAATGGGAGACGATAATGGAAGGAAAGGAAAAGGAGTAAAATCCACGCAATTGTTTACTTGGATAAATGTAAATAATTATTTTTAAGTTCGCAGATTTTTAAAATTTCAAAAATATTCTTTCTTTATTTTTAAAATCTCATTTAATGTTTTATAAAATTTAAAGAACACCTTTTTCTTAAAATTAAGAGAACAATTTTACAATTTTAATGTATTATTAGTTTTCACTAATCTTAAACTATTTGGATTGTAAGGGACACAAAAAAGTTTTGGAAATAAAGGTGTTAGTATTTTGGAAAATATGAATTGTATTTGCTTAGCAATGTTTATATTAGATTTTATCTGCAGAGCCCATTGAATGACTTGGATTTTAGGCATCCTCCATATAGCCCCCAATATCACTCTCTCATTGTTAGCTAAAGTCTTGTGGGGTCCACTGTAATGTTTGTGTTATTCAACTCCATTCATCTATTGTACCAACTAATATTATGATGTGAGCTAGCTAACAAATTAGGCAGATCCTTAAGGTCAAGGTGGGCCACAAGTAAGAAAGAGGGGTTTGAAGAAACATAGTTGAAACCTTCTGGTTTATGCTAATATTTGTATTCTCCCTTCATCTAGGTGAGACTAAAATCATGAACGGTTTCAATGACATACAAAAATCATGATCGGTCATTGGAAGGTTTCAACGGTAGCATATCTATTCCCACCCTTGTGGTGTGGCCCACTTGAGTTTCGTATCCCTTTCTTTTATTTAAGGTGAGCTTGGTTTTCTTCCGATTATTTCAATGTGGACTAAACCAGAAATGTGTGTAGCATTGTCATGATGGGTTATGTTGATGGAGAAATTTGGTCAGCCCTCTCCCGCTCATGAACCTTGATGTAGAGTGGGTCGCGGACAGTTTCATGGCCAAGATGGATCAGAAAAGGCCCGGTCGGCAACAGAAGTGATTCAGACCATCGGACCTTAAATCGGACGTATCTCGCAATCCGGAATGAGTTACCTGACGTAAAATATATGATTTTGGGGTAGCACGAGCTACTTTAGCCAACCAACCAAGCTATGCCGGGTTGCGATGCCTGGAATTGCGAAAAACCCCTGGATCGACAATCGTTTTCCTGTTTTAATTTCGTTTTTACTATAAATAGTAAGTTTTAGTTTGATTATAACTCTTCATTCGTCAGGCTTTAGGAGTTGCGCCCAACGTGAAAAGAGCTTAGAATAATTAGGAGAACAGTTTGGTGAAGCCAAATAGGACACTTGCTATTTTTGGCCGAAAACCTTGCGCACTAGTAGACATCGCGACCGTCTATAAATAGTAAGTTTACTATTTATAGTAAGTCGCGATTTCTAGGAGTTTTAGTTGTAGCTTAATTCTGATTTCTTTCCCATTGCTTGGTACCCCTATTTAAAGGGTTGTGAACTCATTTTTATTCATTGATTATGTTGCGCAGCACGCCAACAACGCAGTGAGCCGAGATCCAATCTAAGGCCTCACCCACAAACGATAGACAGGAAAAAAGATAAACTAGAAATAGATCAAAGCAATCCAAAACAAACCACAAGACAAGATATACATGGAAAAACCCCAAACTAGGGTAAAAAACCACGGATGCAAAATTCCACTATGAAGAGAAACGAAGATTACAAGGCAATATACTAACCTCTCCCTTGGAAGTACAGAGAAAATCTTTTGCCCACACTTCAGAATCATTTTCTAAAATTCACCTTAACCTAGAATAGCCCTAGGGACCCCAATTTATAGTTTTGGCAACTTCCTTTCCACATCCCAGTTGCGAAAGGACTTGCGACACGAAATCCGCGAAACTCCTTTCGCATCCCAGTTGCGAAAGGACTTGCGACACGAAATCCGTGCAACCTCGACTGGTCGTGGGCGGCCCCAGATGTGGCTCCACTTCTCAACAATCTCCCACTTGGAGACACATCT
The DNA here is from genome assembly GCA_021015155.1 of Magnolia officinalis. Taxonomy (NCBI): domain Eukaryota; kingdom Viridiplantae; phylum Streptophyta; class Magnoliopsida; order Magnoliales; family Magnoliaceae; genus Magnolia; species Magnolia officinalis. The sequence goes on from JAJHSJ010000011.1 coordinate 11,118,140, forward strand.
CCATAAACCTTTGTCTTCTTCATCCAGAGTGCATCACCTCCCCGTCTTCAAGCCTGAAGATCAATCAAATCTGAACAAAGCTTCAGCTTCTCCCTTGTGACCGCCTTGGTCAGCATATCCACAGGATTCTCACTTGTATGAATCTTCTCCAGAGCAATCGATCCATCTTCCAGTAACAAACGTATGAAGTGATATCTGATGCCAATATACTTGGTCCTTGAATGAAAGACTGAATTCTTAGCCAAGTGTATTGCACTCTGACTATCACTGTACAGCTTACAATCTGCTTGCTTCTTACCCAACTCTTCCATAAAACCTTGCATCCACACCATCTCCTTGCATGCTTCTGTAGCCGCAACATATTCTGCTTCTGTCGTACTGATAGATACTATCTTTTGTAACTGAGAGACCCAACTGACTGCAGCACTACCCAGAGTAAAACATAACCCGTAGTGCTTCTTCTGCTGTCGATATCTCCTGCCAAATCTGAATCCATGTAGCCTTGTAACTTGATTTTCGATCCACCATAACACAGCCCTACGTCCTTAGTACCTACCAAGTACTTAAGGATCCACTTCACAGCTTCCCAATGTTCATTCCCGGGGTTATTTATGAACCTGCTAACAACTCCCATTGCTTAAGCAATGTCTGGCCTCGTGCTCACCATAGCATACATGAGACTCCCAATAGCTGACGCGTATGGGACTTTAGCCATGTAGTCCTGTTCCTCCTGCGTCTTTACACCTTGCTCCTTAGATAGCTTGAAGTGGTTGGCTAATGGAGTGTTAACCGGCTTAGCACCTCCCATATTGAATCGATCAAGTACCTTGGCTATGTACTCTGCCTGTGACAAAACTAATTTCTTGTTTTCCCTGTCACGCTTTATCCTCATGCTTAGGATTTGTTTTGCAGCTCCTAAATCCTTCATGGCAAATTCTCTAGACAATTGTCTTTTGAGATTTGAGATGTCCTCCATGCTTGAGCCAGCCACAAGCATATCATCAACGTACAGAAGAAGGATGATGTATGACGTATCAAACTTCTTCAAGTAACAACAGTGGTCTGCATGACATCTCCTAAAACTGTTTCCCGACATGAAACTATCAAACTTCTTGTACCACTGCCTCGGAGCCTGCTTCAGGCCATATAGACTCTTCTTCAGTCTGCACACCTTGTTCTCATTACCTGGTGCCACGTATCCTGTCGGCTGATGCATATATATCTCTTCTTCAAGGTCCCCATGAAGAAAGGCTGTCTTAACATCTAGCTGTTCTAGATGTAAGTCCTCTGAAGCCACTATACTCAAGACCATGCGAATCGTAGACATTTTCACTACCGGTGAAAATATTTCAGTGAAATCGATACCTGCCTTTTGTTGAAACCCTTTCACAACCAATCTGGCCTTGTACCGTTTCGAACCATCGTGCTCCTCCTTCAGTCTGTAAACCCACTTGTTATGAAGAGCTTTCTTACCCTTAGGTAGAGTGACTAGCCCCCATGTACGATTAGACTCAAGAGAGTCCATCTCATCATCCATGGCCTGCTCCCACTTAACCCGTATATCTAACTGTAACGCCTCTTTAAAACACTCTGGCTCACCATTATCTGTCAGTAGTAGATAATGTAAGGAGGGTGAGTATCGGACCGTGGGTCTCCTCTCCCGAGTAGACCTCCTATCAACTGGTGTATGCGGCTCTGCCTCATCCTGTGGCACTGTAACACCCATGTCCGGTAACTCTTCCAACTCTATGAATTCCTTTTTCTCGGTCTTATTTTCTTGCACACTGTCCTTATGCATCACTTTTTCATTAAAGACTACGTCCTTGCTTCTGATGATTTTTCTGTTTTCTGCATCCCAGAACCTGTAGCCAAAATCATGTTGCCCATAGCCTATAAACGTGCACCTCCTGGACTTCGCATCCAGCTTGTTTCTGTGCTCTGCATCAATGTGAACATATGAAGTGCAACCGAACACTCTGAGATGTGCAAGGTTCACTTCTTTCCCAGTCCACGCTTCTTTTGGTAGCCCACCATCCAATGGTGCTGAGGGACTTCTATTGATGAGATATGCGGTAGTATTCACAGCATCTGCCCAAAAGGTCTTGGGCAACCCTGCATGTAACCTCATGCTCCTGTCGCGCTCAAGGATGGTCCTGTTAATGCGCTCAGCCACACCATTCTGCTGTGGTGTCCCTGGAATCGTTTTCTGATGTTTGATTCCATTTGTTGCATAATACTCCTCAAACCTCTTATCACAATACTCTCCCCCATTGTCAGATCTGAGACACTTTACTGTTTTACCTGTCTCATTTTCTACCATAACTTTCCACTTCTTAAATACATCAAATACATCAGATTTATGTTTTAAGAAGTAGACCCACAATTTTCTACTAGCATCATCAATAAAGGTAACAAAATAACGTGAACCACCAAAAGATAATACCTGTGCCGGTCCCCACACATCAGTGTGTACAAGCTCCAACAGATGTGTCTTTGGAGTGCATCCCGTCTTCTTGAAACTTACCCTCTTCTGCTTGCCATACACGCAGTCATCGCAGAATTCCAAGTCAATAGACTTCAGCCCTGATAGCTTCCCTTTTGACAATAGCACTTTCATCCATTTCTCACTCATATGTCCCAGCCTCTGATACCATAACTGCCCATTCACTCCAGTTGATGCGACTGCGAGTGAACTATACGATCTGAAGTCACGTACAAAGTACCTTCCTTTTTTGCCTCGAGATATTACCAAGGCACCTTTTGTGATTTTCCAGGAGTCACTGGTGAATGTCGTCACATAACCGGTATCAGCCAACTGTCCCACTGAGATCAGATTACGTTTCAAACTCGGTACATGTCTGACATCCTTCAATTTCAAGACCGTTTCGTCTTTCTGATTTACATGAACATCTCCCTTTCCAACAATATTGCACGGCTCATCATCACCCAGGTAAACTCTCCCAAAGTCACCTGACGCATAATCACGCAGAACTTCCTTACATGAAGTAGCATGAAACGAAGCACCCGAGTCTATAACCCAAGACTCATTCCTCGCATCAAGAGACAAGATCAACGCCTCTGTGTCGCTCTCCTCAGACAAATTCACTGAATCTTTCCCACCTTGAGAGCTTTCTTCTTGTTTCTTGAGCGCCCTGCAATCACGTTTCACGTGCCCCTTCTTGCCACAATGCCAACACCCGTCTTTGTCTTTCGGTCCCTTGGACTTATTCCTTGACTTAGAACGCCCGTGTTTATTGCCTGATTTGTTCAGCGATCTTCCTCTTCCTTCAACGTTTAGAGCATTCCCTGAATCCCCTGAAACTCCTGATGCCTTCCTTCTAGATTCTTCGCTGAGAATTAGACCGGCCACATCATCAAATTTCAGCTTTGTCGATCCTGAAGAATTGCTCACAACAATCACCAAACCATCCCGACTGTCTGGCAAACTGGATAAGATCAATAGCGCCCTGACCTCATCCTCAAAAGCAATGCCAACGGATTCCAACTGGCTCGTGACTGTATTGAACTCGTTTAGATGTTCAGCCACGCTCCCACCATCTGACATCTTCATGTTGAATAGCTGTTTCATAAGATGAACCTTGTTGGATGCTGAGGGCTTTTCATACATAGTGGTTAGGGCTTCCATTAATTCTTTTGTCGTTTTTACCTTGGATATATTGAAGGCGACGCTCTTAGACAAAGAGAGTCGGATCGTTCCTAAAGCCTTCTTATCCAGTAAAAACCATTCATCATCTGTCAATTTTTCTGGTTTCTTCTCTTTTCCTCCTAGAGGAATATAGAGGTCCTTCTGATACAAATAATCCTCCATCTGCATCTTCCAGAAGGCAAAGTTTGAACCATCAAACTTCTCAATTCTAGTTTTCTCATCTTCTGCCATCGCTCCCAATAGAACTAAACCAATAGTTTTGATACCAGTTGTTGCGTAGCACGCCAACAACGCAGTGAGCCTAGATCCAATCTAAGGGCTCACCCACAAACGATAGACAGGAAGAAATATAAACTAAAAATAGATCAAAGCAATCCAAACAAACCACAAGACAAGATATACGTGGAAAAACCCCAAATTAGGGTAAAAACCACAGATGCAAAATTTCACTATGAAGAGAAACGAAGATTACAAGGCAATATACTAACCTCTCCCTTGGAAGTACAGAGAAAATCCTTTGCCTACACCTCAGAATAATTTCCTAAAATTCACCTTAACCTAGAATAGCCTTAGGGACCCCAATTTATAGTTTTGGCAACTTCCCTTTCCGCATCCCAGTTGCGAAAGGACTTGCGACACGAAATCCGCGAAACTCCTTTCGCATTCCAGTTGCGAAAGGACTTGCGACACGAAATCCGCGAAACTCCTTTCGCATCCCAGTTGCGAAAGGACTTGCAATACGAAATCCGCACAACCTCGACTGGTCGTGGGCGGCCCCAGATGTGGCTCCACTTCTCTACAGATTAATCAATTTCGAATTTATTAGAATTTATTTCTATTTTATGCTTTCTTTCCTCGTGGATTCGAGAAGTCTCTGTGAGGAGTCCAGCGAAGTTCCATGAATTCGGAATACTTATCTTCTTGAGGAAGACGGTGCTCGACCTCACGTCCTCCCCTGCGTCAAACCTGAACAAAGAACAAACAAAGAAGACCTTGGCTAATGCTAGAGACCTTCCAATGCTAAAGTCAGGGATATGGATCTTAGTCGAGTGTGAAAGGATCAAGGCTAACATATGATGGGTTAAGTGATGGGTTAAGTAATCTTTTGCCTAACGTATGTAAGAGTATTGTCTCTTAGGTCTTTTATATCTTTTTTTTGTCTCTTTTCAAAAGTTCTCATCTTTCTTATACTCCTTGGCGTACAAAAATGGTATGACGGTGTTCTTAGTACTGGGTCTCACATGACGTGTGTTCATTGTCAACATTGGCCAATTGTCTCTTAAGAATAGTGCGCTACAAACCTTATACATTGAAGAAGTTCCACCGAGAGATGCAAACTATCTCAAATAAAACTACCTAATCAGTGCCTACTTTCACAATCATCTTAATAGGTATTAAGTTTTATTTTTTGTTGATTTATTTAATTTGAATATTTCATGTACCATTATCTCCACCATGTTTCCTACAAGAAAAACATAGTTAAATGATGTTTAGTGATCCATTCTTCCCTGTATGCTTGGTGTCTGATCTTATCACTGCACATGACTGATTTTTAGCTAGAGGCATCTACATGATGGGACCATCTGATGTACGGCTTGGAACATTACAGGTAATGCCACATTGGCAAATGCAGTGTGGATGACTTATACTATCATAATTGAAAGAAAAATGTGGACCATGAATGTTGATCTAGGCCATTGAAAATGTAGGCCATCTTTTCCAGGCATATTTCAAAATTACACTAAATATAAGATCCTAACCATCCAATCTCCTTAAAACTATTTATTCAATGCCAATCATCAAACTAATATAACTCATCTCATTGACTGTCCCTACGTACTTTCTTAGGGTCCACCATACCCTCAAAGTATATAAAATAATTCCTATATCGATTAATGTATAAGAATTACATATGACTTTTGAACACCAAAGGATACAATTTAGCATATGGAAGTATAAAATAAGATAATTAATGTCATATTAATATAATACGCCCACATTTAAAGATGTTTTGCGGTCTCTAGATCTGCCATCGAGGCACTTTGACTAGAATGAATTATATGGTGCTTGACCCGAGGATATGGACGGTGCTATTGCATTCTTGGTCTGGAAAACTAGGACTTGTTGTTCAGGCGATCCAAACCGTTGGTCTAATAAGACCCATGATTGATGGACAATGACTCAGAAATGGTATAAATTAGAAGATCCCAGCCATCAATCTTGAGCATCTTCAGTTGAATATGGACTGCCCATGTTTTTATCTTCCGTAGGATTGAGGGCCCATTTAGATGTACCATCAGAACAGTTGTTTGTAGATGAAACCCTTGTTTCGGATAATGAGGCTTTTGCCAGGATAAAAGCTTTTAGCTGAAGTTGCATCCAAAGAGGCCCCAAAAGATGGGAGTAGATTAGGTGAGACACCGGATCCAGCAAGGTGGGCGGGACCCCTGATTGTGGGGCTCACAGTGATGTATGTCCCTTAAATCCACACCGTCGAACCATTTTGAAAGTTCATTTTAAAGTATAAGCCAAAAATTGAAGCTGAATCATGCCTGAGGTGGACTACACCACAGGAAACAGTCTTAATTGAATCCCCATCATTAAAATTTTCATGGATTCCACCAGAATGTTTATTTGCCATCCAACCTTTTGATAAGGTCACAAACACATAGATGAAGAGGCCACACAAATATCATCTTGATCCCAAGCTTTTGTGGTCCACAATAAGTTTGAAGTTTTTAATGGTCAATAACCGCTGTTTCCAGAACTATGGTCCGTCTGGGATTTAGAACTGTTTCATTTTTTGGATCATGCCCTAAAATGAGCTTTCAATAGAGATGGATGGCATGGATGTAATCACATACATCACAGTGGGCCCACAGTCAGGGGTCCCACCCACCTCGGGTCTCACCTAATCCACTCCTCCAAAAGATTGGGATTGTCTTGTCAAATAGACTTTTGGAGCAGGGACATGCACCATGGAGGTCAATGGATTGAGGGTCCGAGCGATGGAAACATCATTCACACGTGCACAAATTAAAAACCAGAGCACAATGTGAATATCCTTGGATCGTGGATAGTATGATTATATTAGCATTTGCATACAGATGGGCGGCTTGGATTGGGTTGAAGGTCAACCTATATATTAAAAACCTAACCTCAAGAACACCCAACTCAAATTCCAACATGAGGTGCAAAACTCCGACCCAACCCAAATACCATCAATTATTTCCCATTCAACCTAACCTGACCTAAATTTGCTTAACCTGAATTCAAATTAGGTTGGCATTTTTCACCTGATCCTAACTTGAGGACCTTGACAACCTGACCTGACCTGACCCGAACTTGAGCTGAGTCAAATGGGTTTGGGCTAACTTAAACTCAAGTTGTGGCCTTAGTCTTGCTCGGGTGGTAGACTCTTAGGAGTTTCAACTCCCGGTCAAGGGTTCGAGTACCCATAGGTGGTGAAAATCCACCAGCGTGAGTGTGTGGGGGTGTGTGTGCGTGTGTAAAAAAAAAAAAAAAAAGTTGTGGCCTTAGTCAACTGTACAAGATGGTAGATGTAGGGGAAGAGAAGACAAGTTGCTTATATTTGTAAGAAAACTACATGTATTTTTATGGAGCATTATATGTTAGTTTCTCTTGGTACATATACAAATGAGAGAGAGAGAGAGAGAGAGAGAGAGAGAGAGAGAGAGGGTTTTGGGATAACATAGAAAGCTTGTCTCGCTGCCGTGAAGTTATCTCTGGCCACTTTTACTTGATGTGCCAATTAGTTAAGTTTTCTGAGTACTTGACATGGATTGTTCAAGATTTGCTAGTACCATGGGCTAGTGGAACCTTACCCATGCACATGTGGCACACGTGTCACATGTAGGAAGTATGTTGTTCTCTCAATCTCATTGATTATGATATTGTTTTAGAATTTATGGCCCACCAATGCATTGAGGATTGAATCATCAGAAAAAGTTCTAGATAGGACTCACAATCGTGTAGTCTGTACAGTTCGTTCATGTCCACATTATATAATACCACTCCGAAAATAGTTTTAAGAAACAATGGTTTCTTCTCTATTGCGAACGAGAGAGAAGCATGGAGGAGTGAGAGTTAGCACCAAGCTCTGATAATAGAAAAGATTTTACTGCCCTAAGAGAGACATAAAATCAATCGTCGGTCCCAAACTCTGCTCAAAGGTCAGGTTGTTTTCTTCCCATTACATTAAAAAAGTCAGACACTTAGGCATTATAGTATACATTTTTCAACCATCCATTTATTTTGTATATTACGGCAAACCTAGGCCTGATTTTTTGACAGAATATCTAACTAGTGTAGCCTACCTGAACAAAAGTTCAAAACTGGCACAAAAATATTGGCACCTATGCCCAAATGCTGTGGAATGATTAAACCCAATAGGCTCCTCATAAATATACAGAGAAATGAACTATAACTAGGAAGCAGTTAAGTACAACTACTAAGGAGATCCAACCATGATAAAAAGAGTGGGTGAGTCAAACCAACTCATTCATTGACTTGTTTGAATCTTAAAACCATGGTTCCAACCTTTCATGAGCTCAACTTCGGTGTTCAAAACCACTCATTCGAAGCTACCCGAGTGGCCCCTAATATGAAAACTGCCCCATCAAACAATCTTTACTATCCAATCAATAGGCTTTGGTACGTTCTTTGGTATAGACCATGTTGATGCTAAAATTTGGATCACCCTCCGCCGAGCTCCGTGTGCTCGGATTGAACCCTGGTCCTGCACAAATGGAAGACAAAGGAGACCCTGGCTAGAGCAGGGGACCTTCCAATGTCAAAGTCAGGCTAGGAAACCGGGTCTAAGTAGTGTAGAGGAGGGTGAGAGTACTAGATATTGTGTACCTGTTCCTGTAGAAATGATTCATATTTATACCTTAGGGTCATGCAGAACGTGTCTGATAATCTCGGCACGATCATCGCCACTACGCGAGAGCTACGTGTGTGCGGCCATCGGCCGTTACCTGGAGATCGTGGGCTAGGCATTACTCCGGTCGTGCATTACTGGATTTTGTCCATTAATGTCATTGCTGACTGAGCTATCATCCGAGCCAACCTCGCGGCTCGAATTTTGTTCGACGATCCGAGCCCACGGATGAGCCGATTATTGACGCGCTAAGTAAAGAGGATCGGGTCGGAGGTACGCTGGACGAGTGTGTGACAGTCTCTTCTGTATGTCGAGTTGACATGAGAACTCTCGCAAAAGGACTCGGAGGCAGGTTAGCTCAGATGTATTGCTACCGTTTCGAGATTCTGCTCGTTGAATGTGTGACAACTTCTTCGGAGTCTCAGGTCGATGTTGTAATTCTGTAAGAGCCCTTGAAATCAACTCGGGTCGGACGCTACCAGTTAGAGGCTTTGCTCATTAGTGCTTCCAAGTTTGATCTCGATGCGGCTCGGTTCAGATTCACCCATAACAGATCATTCATTTGTTGGACTAATGGCCAAACTCAAAAAGTCAACTCCACTTGAAAGTTCATTGAGACAAGTAACCCATGAGTGTTTCAGGGTCTTTTGTGCCAAAATTTGGTAGTAATATTCAACATTTAAGTGATTTGAGAAATGCCAATGTTCAGACCCATGTGTGCTGGCATGGAAGCAGGTATTCGTTCTTTTTTATGATGTGACCCACTTGATGAGTGGATCAAGCAAAATTTTACATTATAGCTATTTAGTGCATTTGTAGTGGATTTCGAAATCCACTACATTTATAGTCTCACATTGATGCATATTTTTATCCAAGTTGGCCATTTATATGCACCCTTTATACATGACATCTTTGCTTGTCACGTGGCCTTATAAACCATGTAAGTAGGGTTGTCAATGAGCCGAGTTAAGTTCGGGCTGTGCTCGGTCCAAGCCCAGCCTGCAACTCTGAACCTAGGCCTAAATTCAGCCCAGGCCCATTTCGGGCTGAAATAGACCAGCTGATACCAACCCGAGACGCACAAAGTCCAACTGTGTTTGCCTAACCTAGAGCCTTGAATATCTCCATGCATAAATGATATTTGGATGTGCCTCATGAGAGAGAGAGAGAGAGAGAGAGAGAGAGAGAGAGAGAGAGAGAGAGAGAGAGAGAGAGAGAGAGAGAGAGAGAGAAATTAGGTTTAGAAAAGATCTATTGGGCTAAGCTGAGTTTATGGGCTTTAGAGGTGCTAGCCTGAGTCCAGCCCGATTTACAATTTAAGCCTGAGCCAGCCTTCGAGCCTGATACACCACCATAATTAGAGCTGTACACGAGCAGAGTTAGCTTGGTAACTCGCTCAACTCGGCTTAGAAAAGCTCGACTCGACTCGAATCGAAACTCTATTCGAATTGAGTCAAGCCTTTTTTTGGGAGCTCGGAATATTTCGAGTCAAGTCCGAGCTAGACCTAGCTCGACTCGGCTCGACTCGGTATTGAGCTCCACTTGGCTCGGACTCGACTCGGATCGAGTTTTAAGTGAATATATAAGAGTTTTTTTTTTTTAAAAAAAACCCTCATTTGCCCGACCCTACTCGCCCAACTCAACAACCCTAACACATTTCTCCCTCACTTTCGCCGAAATCGCTCGACCGTAACCCATTTTTCCCTCCCTTTCACCCAAATCAACGCAAAGATCGAACTCGAAACTCGAAACTCGGCTCAAAAACTCGAACTCGAAACCAGCTTGAAGACTCGAACTTGAACTCGACTCGAAAACTTAGCTCGAACTCGGCTCGGACTAGATCGAGCTACTGGCTGAGCCGAGCACGAGCTGAGACTCGAGTTGTCCGAGTCGAGCACGAGCTGGGCAAAGCTTGGCTCGGCGCGACTCGTGTACACCTCTAACAACAGTCCATGCCCAATCCATGCAAGCCCGAAGGCCCGTCGGGACTACCTGCCCATTGACAGCCATGCATGTGAGGAAGCCTTGCATTCTTCTAAAAGTAGCGTGTGCATGCACCGTTTCTTTTAGGCCCCGAATTTGTTCAAGTAAGATTCACTTTTGGGGTGATCCAGACTGTTGATCTGGTGGGCCATGATGCTGATACGTCATATCCCAAAATATAAGGTAATTGGACTGTCGTAGCCATGCAGTAAGCTACATTCAAAAGGGTGGTCACATTCAACCATATCAGCTGTCCAAACACTGAATGGGTGGTCACCGGAGATTTGTCCAATCACATTCACGTCCAGGAAAACTCTTTTATTTTGCACTGGAAGAGGAGATTTGTCACAGATACGTGTGCGAAGTAGAATCGATCTAGTGGGCCACCCAGTGCGGATATCATGGCCATAATCAAGGGAGCGGATTAGCTGTTACCCGGGTAACCCTAACCATGTGGGACCCACTTTGATGTATTTTATGTATATCCACGCCTTCCATCTATTTTTCCATTTTATTTTAGGACGCGATCCCAAATCATAAGAAGATCCAAATCTTAGGTGGACCACACTAGTAGAAACAGTAATGAATAACCATTCAAAACTTTTTTTGAAGGGCTGCAAAATTTTTGGATGAATCTCATCTTTCTACTTTCCCCTTCATCTAGATCGGAATTTTTAATGGTGAAGCACTCAATCACCACTGTTTCCTATGGTGCGGTCAACATGAAATTTATTTCAGGACAATTTTTGGTACCTCATTCTAAAATGGGCTAGAGAAACAAATGGACGGTGTGGATATACAACATATCATCAAGGTGCACCCCATGGTAGCTCTTACCGTGATAGTCCTCTCCCCATAATCAAGTCCAACAGTCAGGTAGACCACACATGTTGGGGGAACCGCGGAAGCACACGGTTACAAGTCAAGGATAAAATCCAAAAGCACCAAGCAAAACACAAAAAGCATATAACGATTTTAATGTAGAAAAACCATTGTGGGAAAAAACCGAGGCACAAAGCGATAAATGAATACTATGAAAGCATAAATTACAAAGAAAAAGAGATTATCCAATTTGAACAATCTCAAATCTCACCCTTGCTACACCCTTCGAAACCCTTGGACAATTTAAAAACTCTTATAATTACCTCCCAATCTTGTTACATCTATATTTATAAGTTAAAATGGAATCCCAAACGAAATAGGAAACAAATCCTGCAAAATCGTAACTCTGTATTTTGCGCAAAATTTGTCAATGACATTGAACACTCATTGATAGCATCAAAATTAATCATTCGATGACATCGAACTAACACCTCAACTATTTAGAGACAAAATATAATTTTTCGAAAAATCTCGATGGCATTGAAAGGTGTCTAGTTAGTTCAATGATCAATTGAAGAAAATCTAGAAGATATCGATGGGATCGAGAATTGTTCAATGCTATTGAAGGTGACATCAAACAGTCTATCGTTAACATCCACAAGACCTGTATCTGACTCAATTTAAGACATCAAATACAACAATACATACATCACCGTTGGTTATCTTTCTCCTACCATCTATTTTCTCTTGTACACGTGGCGTGCTTGATGACTGGACTGTCCTGATTAAGACCTTAGTGTATGCTCTCACAGGACCCACGCCATACATGTGGATTGATGACTGGACTGTTCATGTAGGCCCAGCCCAGGGACCCACACCACCGTTGTATTGTAAAAGCTAACACACATCATGGCAATCGAAAGCAACACAAACACGTACGCATGGATTGAAAGGTTATCATCATTGCTGGGCTCAAAAATGTATTATATGGCCCACTGACTACTATGTTCATTGTGGGGCCCACTTACTGAGCAATCAAATTTGGAGAACTTCATCTCAACCACAGAGACTAACATATGATTGTGTTCAGCTCAGGGAGATATGGAGGGCCTGACTTGGGCCTGCTTCGAGATTTGGGCCCAGATGCCTTTTAGCAGCATTGGATGGTGGTGATGAAAGATCTTTGCTGTTGATGGGCCGCAAATGATAAAGAGTCCCATATAGAGACCCTCTCTCTACCATCGTATTGGGTCGGGACCCAATGTGTCCCAGAAAACCAGAAGCCCAATAATCCCAATACAGGCCCAATAAACAGGCCCATCACGCTTCTCCTCATGTATTTAGACAAAACCAGTACTAGCATGGGCCCACTAGTTTTTGCTTAAATCTAAATATCCAACGGTCAAATTAGATTTGGCCAACATAAGCTATCCATTCCGTAACTACACTTATGGATAATCTTAGACTGGATCTGACTAATTTTTATATCATGGCCAAACCTAGAGCTGGGCATCGATCCGGATCGGATCGGATTGGGTTCAACTCGATCCGAGCCGAAATCTCAATGGCTTGACTTGAACTTGATCTGATCCGGACCAAGTCTGGTCACCTGACTCGTACCGATCCGAAATTTGTATTGCCGGATTCAATCTGAGTCTGACTTGGTTAGGAAAACCGAGTCAGATCGGATTGGGCACCGTTCGGATCGGTCCAGATTTAATTTAATTTATTTATTTGGATAGGATTTGCTTGGTAAGAAAATTAGATTTTCTTCAAGCAAGCATCTTCAAACCCTAATTTCTCTAATAGACTCGTAGGTTGAGTAAAACGAGAGAAAATCGGAAAATCCAGAGCGAATTGTTCTTTGATTGAACTGAGAGAGAGAGAGAGATTCCAGGAGAGAGATTTCTGAAATTTCATATAAAAATGAAAGTGGAAGGAATCGGATTCGAATTTTCAGAAATTTGAGCTTTTGCAGGGGCTTGCAAGAAGCCATTAGAAAAGGTAGTTTTTCAGAGAGAAAAGCTCTGATACTCTGGCGGAGTGTGATTGGTGATACACGAGCACTTAGAAATCGCTTTCAATTTGTACACGTGGCACATGATTAAGTCTGATCAAACTGTAAAAATTACAATTTCTAGTGTCGGTGTCTCATTAATCTTGATTATCTGAACATCATCAGATTGGTGGACATTTATTGGATGGTTCGTATTTCAGGAAACAAGTGTCCACAAATCGGAGGTTAGAATTGCTAAATCAACATGATCGGTCCGGATAGTAAATAACTGTATATTAATAAAAATACTAAATATATATTAATAAAAATATTAGATCCCGATCGGATCCAATTGGATCGGATAGGTCTGAATAGGTATGGATCCAAACTCGACTCAAAAATTTTCGGGCTACTCGATCCGCCCCGATCCAAGCCATCGGATCGGTTCAAATCAAGTTGGACGTGATCGGATCCACCGAATTGGGTCAGGATTGCCCAACTCTAGCCAAACATGGGGAAATGCACTGGCCAATGGCTAGCGGTGGTGCACTGTTGACCCCAACATAATGTATGTGTCTCATCCATGCCGTCCATCCATTTTTCTAGATAAGTTTATGACATGAACCCAAAACTAAAATAGATGAAAATCTCAAGTGGGCCACACAGTGTTGATTGAACTCTCACCATAAAAAAGTATTGGATCAAGCTGATATTTGTTTTTTGACATAATCTACAGGTTGGATGTCGATACAGTGGGCCCTAAGAGGTTTTTAATGGTAGACGTTCAATCACTACTGTTTTCCCATGGTGTGGTCCACCCAAGATTTTGATTTGACTCATTTATGGATGAGTCATTAAAATGATGTATAAAAATGGATGGACGGTGCGGATAAAACACATAGATTATAGTGGAGCCCACACTGCACCGATCACTAGCCACACCACGTCCTAAACATGGAGGGTTGTAGGTGACTCTAGATCCTGTGTCGCGATTGAGGCAAAACGATCCCAAGAAGCGAAGGAAGAGAGAAAGACGATCCGCATCTCCCTTCTGTTGTGGCCAATCACCCACAACTCAAGAAAATGCTCTGCCATCAGAGAAGTTGATGGTGAGTATATCAATATTTTTTTCCTTTTGGATGTTTATTGATGTAGATTTTTCAATCTTTTAATATTGCGTATTTTATGTTGGGAGAAAGATTCTTCTTGACCGTACTCATGATAATATCTGAATCAAAAGAAAGTAGAAAAAGATGAAAGCCATATTCCAGAAATTTCAGGTTAAAAACTTCCACAACACAAAAAAAAAAAGTAGGAAAAATGAGAAGATTTAACCTTTTCCAATTCTTGATTCTTTTTCTATTCCATTTTTTCAGCTCCCATGTTTGTTTGATAGTTCTATTTTAGGTCTTCAATCTGAAATGTAGGAAAAAATTACACAATGAGGAAGAGCTGAAATATGAAAGTTCCTTTTGTTTTCTTTTTCTTCTTCTTCATCTTCTCCTGTGTGTGTGTCTGAAAGTCAAGGCTTGGGCTTGATTGTTTTAGCCCATCATGCGCTCAGGCTGATTTTGGGTATATGTTGAAGGTGAGCCGAGCTTGGATAAAGCTTGGCCCAGCTCCAACCTTGCCGTTGACACCCCTCACATGTGTTGAATCTGATTGGATACTGAGTTACTTGGTGCATTTTGTCGTACAGAGTAAACTCAGTTGCCCCCACGGCGAATGTATATGATTTATCCACAGTCTATCCATTTTTTCAGTTTATTTTTGAGGGTTGAGCCAAAAATTTAAGCATATCCAAAACTCAAGTAGACCATACCACATAAAATAGGGGTGTACACCGAGTCGAGCTGACCCCAGATTGAACTTGGCTCGGCCAATAGCTGACCCCAGCTCGAACTCGGCTCGGCTCGGTATTCGAGCCTGACTGGCCGGCTTGGCTCGGTTTGGTCAGCAGCTCGGGCCAGTTCGAGCCGAGTTCGAGCCAAAATTGAGCCTCTGCGGCATTTTCACAAACACAAGCTGTGCACTTTCAATTTCTCACTGTGTGTAAAACAGCAGCAGCTGTTTTCAAGTATTTTCATCAAACACCTTCTAGGCAACATCAAAATCAAGAAAAAATGATATTTGTTTTATATACATACCTTCCTTGCCAGTAGCCGACACTTTGTTGAGTCATTTCAAAAAAACACTTGGTGAGTAACATCAATATCAAAGTAACTGAGTCACCGAACTAGTTCGATCCGAGTTCAATTCGAGTTGGGGTTCGATCCAAGTCAAGTTGAGCTCGGGCAAGCTTGAACTTGGTTCGAAATTTTTTTGAGCTCAAAAAAATCAGCTCGACTCGGCTCGAACTTAGCTTCGAACCGAGTCAAATCGAGCGAGCTAACCGAGCTAACTCGGTTCGTGTACACCCCTACACATAAATAGTAGGAACAATGATTTTCATTGTAGCAACTTTTCTAAGGCCTACAGTAATGTTTATTTGTCATCCAACTTGTTGATAAGATCACATTGACATGGATTAAGGGAAAACACAATTATCAACTTGATCAAAAGTTTCAACGGTAGATGTTCAATTCACATTGTTTCCCATGGCGTGGTCCACTTGAGTTTTGGAGATGCTTCCTTTTTGGGCTCAACCCTTAATATTATTTGGTAAAATGGATGTCCGGAGTGGATAAAATACATAAATCACGGTGGACCCCATGGAGTTTACTCAGGACGCTTAGCCTACTGAGTTACTCAGTACGCAATCCACTTCCCACATGTGTGCAGTAAAGCTCAAGAGCAACCCATACATGTGACAGCATGGCACACGGATGTGAGGTCCAATCCATCCATCTGGTTGGTCCTACTTTGTAAATGTATCCTGAAAATAAATCAGGTCCATGGAAAATGTGGGGCCAATATTGGAAACGTGTGATGGGTTAGAAAAATTCAGCCATCTGAACTATGGCCCACCTAACGCATGGGTCAAACTGATTCTTGGGCTAGAGCATCAGTACAGTGGCTTTGTTCTAATAGATGGATTGGATCTTGTACCCATCATGCCACGGTGGCACATGTGTAGCATGTACATGACATTGCACGTGTGTGGGCCGAACATAGCTCGGAAGAGAGGAGAGCCGCCTTCTCCGTTTTCTTCCCTCTGAACGCTGAAGACGGGTATAGCAAGACAGATGCTCGCTGGAACCCCCTCTATTGGTCGGAAGGAAGGAAGATAGTGAGGAACTCGCTAGAAAGTCAGAACTGCCTTTGGTCGCCAGAGAGAGAGAGAGAGAGAGAGAGAGAGAGAGAGAGAGAGAGAGAGAGAGAAGCAACAATGACCGTTGGGGTGAAAACTCATCTCTCCTTTTTCAAATGTTTACATCTTCTAACTCTTTTACAAGTGAATTTCACATAATAATAATAATAATAATAAAAAACTTTACAATTAACACAACTTACAGTCTAGAGATTATGATTCTGATACCACATTTCTTATCAGAGATCATAGTCTCTAATCCTTAATTTCAATTAATTAAAATGAGACAAACTCATTTTTAGGTGTCTGCCAAACATGCCCCAAGGATTAAAATAATCATCATCATCTAAGCCTTATCCCAACTAATTGGAGTCAGCTACATGAATCATTTTCCATCATTTGATTCTATCAAAGGCCACAATTTCAGTTAGAACATAAGTCATCAACTCTCTTCTTACGACCTCAACCTACGTCTGTTGGAGCCTTCCCCTTTCCCTTTTAGAGCCTTCAACTTGAACAAATTCATTCCTTCTAACCGGCACAGTTTATTAGGAAAGAATTAATTAAAGAGATTCAACAAACATGGAAGGAAAATATTTGTAATTAATTCTTTCCTTATATAGTTCTTGGTCTCCATTGCACATTACTAAACCTTTTAAGTCTACTTTCCTTCATCTTGTTACCCTATGGTGTTACTCCCAAGTTCCCTGGAATGCATTTATTTAAAATTCTATCTTTACTCATCTTGCCACTAATCCATCTCAACTTCCTCATTTCAGTTACACTTGTCCTATGAACATGTTGTTCCTTAACTGCCCAACATTCTTTCACATGAAGCATGGTTGGTCTTATAGCTATCCTCTAAAATTTCCCTTTCAGTTTTAGTAATGACTATCAGATAAAACTCCAGATGCACATATTCATGTCTTCAACCCATCTTGGATTCTATGGGCAATATCCTTCTCAATCTCTCTATTATCATGAATTATTAACCTGAGATATCGGAAGTGGTCATTTTGGGTAACTTCTTAGTTACCAATCTTAAATGATTCTTCATTTTCACTCCTATTGTTACTAAAATTGCTCACCATATACTCTGTTTTAGTCCGACTTATTGTTAATCTTTTAGATTCTAAAGCACCTGTTCGTAAATCTATCTTCGTGTAGTGTTGATGCCCTCCCTTGCCTTATCAATCAAAACTATGTCATTTGCAAACAACATATACCATGAGATCTCTTCCTACAAATGCCTTGTTAACACATCCATAACCAATGCGAAAAGGTAGGAGTTCAATGCCGACCCTTGGTGCAAGCCCATAGTGATTGGGAATTCACTCGTCTCTCCACTATTACTGCTTCCTCATACATATCCTAAATCGTGTCAATATATCCACTTGAAACACCTTACTCTCCCAACACCACCAAATTTACTCTCTAGGGACCATATCATAAGCTTTCTCTAAGTCAATAGTAGGGGTGCACATCGAACCGGTAGAACCGTCGAACCGGACCGGAACCGACCAAATGGTCTGGTTTGGTCCGGTTCTAGAGTGCACCGGTTCCGGTTCCGGTTCCAAAATTAAAGAACCGTTTAGTTCAGTTCGGTTCGGGTTTGGGGGTATGTAGAACCGAACAAACCGTGGATCTGAATCGTGAATCCGAATTGTGGATCCGATCCGTGGAACCGAATCGTGGAACTGAACCTGGAACCGTGAGTTTACAATATATTTTAGTTGTATATTTGACTCATGATATATGGTTTACAATGCACCCTTTGCTTGTTTTCATAAATGTATTTTTTCACACCATATATAATATCTAAATCATTCATCAGGTGGATCACAACACGAATGGACATAGGCTAAATTATAAAATAGAACATGCAATTGGGCCGGATTATAAAAAGCCCAGAACCGTGGAATCGAACCGGTTTTCATGGTCCGGTTCCGGTTCGGTTCTATGGTGCTAACGGTCCGGTTCCGGTTCCGAAAATCTTGGAACTGTGAGGAACAGTTCGGTTCTGGTTTCACCCCAGAACCGGACCGAATCGAACCGTGTGCACCCCTAGTCAATAGAGGCCATGTTCTCTCTAATAATCTTGATAACCCATAATTTATATAAATTGTGATCTCTAATATATAGTAACTATTAACTAAAATGAGATGAACTCATTTTTAAGTGTCACCCAAACATGGCTTACAAATTCTTGCATTTTGTACCATACAGCTTGATATTTTAGCAAACCTTATTCTACTATGTTTGGAAAATTTTTGAGGGTTGGATGATATGTGATACACAAAGGTATTTGTTTCATATTCGTATGTGGAAGTGGTTATATATCATCTTCGTCATCAATATAGCATCTTTGTCCCAACAATTTGGATTGACTTTGTGAAACCATGTTTTGCCAAGAATTGTCGTCGGACTATAGTCATCTACAGAGACCGGTGGGGCCCCACCGTGTTCTTTGTGTACATCCACTTTGTATATAGGGTGAGAATACTTATGTTCACCATAGGTCCGAAAGATTGCATGGGCTTAGGAGAAAGGTGATCCTCTGTGGAAACTATCTTTCACATTAAATGCATTTAGGCTTCATATCCACACCATGATTATTAGCTTTCTTTAGGTGCCAGAGAGGCTAATTGTATTGTGGATTCTCTTGCAAGGGAAGGAGTCCATAGATGATCTTTACGTACATGGGACTCTTATCCATTGCCTTGATGGATCTTTTGCTCCCTTTTCTTTGAGTTTTTCAATATAATTTTTACTTGTGATTCATTAAAAAAGAAAGGAAAAAAAAGTTGAAATCAAAGAGCACAATAGAATGAAAGCATTTGAGGTAAATGGAGGCTAAGGTTGGGCCTGAGCTTCATACTCTGCTAAACCATGGAGACAACTAACCATTATAAAGGAATCATATGTTATTCAGTCCCATTCAAACGGTACAAATGGCATAAGAACAAGATGGTCCTTACCACCAATTTGGCAGATAATGGGCCATTGTCCAAATGGCAGATCTGGGCATCTTCACCATTTTGCCCTTAGTTTTATATTTTAATGTTATAAATAAATTATTTATGTTACTATGCTGACATTACAACCTGACCAGTTTTAACCGGCAATTGAACCCAACCTGACTGAACCAAAAACATCCGGCTCGATGGTCGGTTATTATTATTATTATTATTATTATTATTTATAAATTTTAGATTGATCCTAACCCTTTGGATCTCTAGCCCAATCTCCATTGAATGTGACCATTGTTGTACTTTATTCTTGAGCACCTATTTGTAGGTTTTTGGTCAGGGGATTATATGAACAATGTAGAAGATTTTTTGGCATCTCTCAGCCATGATGGAGCACATGATAAGTGATCTGGATCTCCGACTTGTGGGCTACACAATTCACTTAATCATATGCCTGAGCAAACTGTGTAGTTGGTGAGATTCATGGCCTGTTGAGTCCTAGCTGAAAAAGCAAAACCAGTGGTTACTTTCTGAATGATAACTTTACCCTCTTGTGTCCCATAGGGTTGCTTACAGGATCCTAAAGTTGCATCGTACCCTTGTCCTAGGACATGTTCACTATATATATTTTGAGAGGCTTGTTGCTATGCAGCTTGTTGCGTAGAAGTTCTATGCAGTTCCCTTCACACGTGGCAAACATTTTTGGTGATCGGAACTGTTAGTCTGGTGGCCCACCAAGTGGATAGCCCATATCCCAAAATTCAAGGGGATTGGACTGCTGTAGACGTCAAATCAGTGGCCTGAAAAATGAAAAATTAGAGCAAAACTCATTCAACCAGAAAATGTCACAAGAGCTGGATGGTTAGGGCTGTTCAACCACTTCAATTTTGACTATAACCACCATCACCTCTGCTCGAGCCATAACCATCCCTACCTAGTCAACCGTATCACTAGAAATGTTTGCCACGTGTACTGTAAGAGAGCTGAATTGAACTTTTATGCAGTGACTTGAATACTAGCAATAACATCCCTCTTTTCTTTCTAAGCCAGGGCAATATCCATTCTTTCATCTCATCAATCCTATCAACTCGCAACAATACCCAAATTCCTATAGAAGAGCCTTGCTGTCTTCTCTACAGTTCAGAAGTAGTTTTCCATTGGGTAACTGCAAGTTCCAAACTTTTTTCTTTTTTTGGGAGAAACAGGTAGATGAATAATTGTAAGCAGTTCCATCTGTCTCTCGGAAAGAGGACCTCATTTCAAGCAAAAACCCTATGCAGAAGCAGTAAGGTTTCTTTCCTTCATCAGAATCAAGGAAATTTCGGAGCATGTATAGATCTCTGTAAGTCCTTACCTCCTACCTACACATATGATATTATATGGTCCTCATCCAAGCAAAATGGTGTTTTTTTCCTTAGCCAACATCACCACAGATTTGACCACCTGAAATGTGATCCAGACTATTCATTGTCGACCCACTCTGGGGCTATGCCCAAAACTCTCCTCCACCCTAAATGTTTGAATGTTGATTTGACTTTCAAAATGATAACCTGCAATCTGTATCCAAGGGGAAAAAGTTTAGCACCATCAGATAGTTACCATTTTGCTTGGCCAAGCATAATATCTTCTATATGGACATATATGAGACATGGTTAAAAATTTTTCCTCACATTACAGTTTGAGAGCTCGTCTTCCATTGGTTGCAGATTCTCTTTATTCACCCAGATCATGTGAAGTATGTTACTTGTTCCTTTTGTCAAATTTAAAATAAGAAGTTTGTAATTTCTGCAAAAGGTTATTGTTTATATATTGGGTGATTGACCTTTGGCATTGTTGTTTAGGCACGAAGCAATGTCGTGGGAAGAATGGAATTCTCTCGAACGTTCGTGGAAGGTAGAGTGAAGGCTATTCATATGAAACTGTTTCATATGTTTCTTCTACTGAACATAAAATTTATTATTATCTTTTTGTTCAAGATTTGTTGTAGTTATATTGTATTCATCATATTATTTATGAGGAAATGCACAAACTAGTTTGCCTGAATTACTTGCCGTTTTGTTTAGGCCAGCAGTTTGTACAGGTGGGTGGCTGAAACAAAATCTGGAATTGATTTCTAGATTAAGTTTCTATGTACACAAGTGTAAGACTGCTCTGAAATTCTGGAGAGAGGGATTCAGCAAAGATTATATAGCATGAGATGGATTTATTTATTTTTTCTTTATTTTTTTTAACACACGCACACACGCCCCCACACACTCATGCCGTAGTGGGATTTCACCACCTATGGGTACTCGAACCCTTGACCCGGTCTTGAAACTACTAAGAGTCTACCACCGGAGCAAGAGTAAGGACCCTATAGCATGAGATGGATGTATCAGAGAATTGGTTAGGATTTATGCTAGCGAGGTCAACCATAAGTGTTATTTGCTTACTTGGACAGTTGATGGAGAAGTTCACGGAGCAGCAAAGGTTCTCTGCATGGTCTTTGTTGACTTAGATATAGCATATAATAGTGTCCCTAGAGATAATCTGGTGGGAGTTGGGAAAGAAATGAGACTCAAGAGAATACGGACATGATTAAGGTCATGTATGACTATGAGAGAGTTGTTAAGTAATGTGAGGAAACTAGTGGAGAGTTTCCAATTATGGTAGGCCTACAGGTGTTGTGTTCATATCTTTTGTCATTGGTTATGGACGATTTAACTTGTCATTTACAGGAAAAGGTCCGTGGTGCATGTTGATTGCAGATGACTGATATTTGATTAATGAGACATGGAAGTAGTAAACACAAAGCTAGGACGATGGAGGGATACTTTAGAATCTAAATGTAATTTTTTTTTTGTTCCCCTTGTTGCATTCCTTTCCTGCTTGTTTGCAAGCAAGCCTTTAATAAAATAATTCATGAAAATGGAGAGAAATTGAGAAGGATGTTGCTCATAGAATTAGAGTTGGGTGGATGAAGTGCAGATGTAGTGCTAGAGTTTTATGTAAATGTTGCTTAACAACCAAGCTGAAGGTGAGATTTTATAGGAGAACTATAAAACCAGCCATGCACTATGGGACAAAACGTTTGGCAGTCAAGGAACACTAAGTTCTTAGATTGACTATAGCTGAAATGAGGCTGTTGAGATGGATGAGTGGCAAGACAATGAAAAAATAGAATGAGAAATGAATGTATTCCATGGAACTTAAGAGTAGCACCAATACGTAATAAGCTGAGGGAGAGTAGACTATGAGATGGTTTCACAATGTGTAGTAGAGACCAAGAATTGCACCAGTTCGGAGTTGGTTTAAGTTGAAGGCTACAAGAGGCAATGGAAGGCCTAGAAGGTGGGTGGAGGTAGTAAGAAAAGTGTTGATGACATATGGTTTAACTAAGGATATTTATTGTCCTTGGTAGGGTTGAATGGTGGAACATGATTCATGTAGCCAACCGCAATTAGTTAGGACAACGCTTAGATGATGATGATATTCAAGTGTAAGACAGCCTCCTTGGATATGTAGATCTCATCTCTTGATCTTCAGGCATATTTCCTCCAATAGAAGTGTCCAGGGCTATAGGGATGCAAAAAACTGCAAGCTTTAAGCATATAGGGCTGTTTGTGGATTGGGCTTGGGTTGCACCTGTGTAATTCTTATTATGGCCCATTTATGTTTAGGATATGAGATCAGGTCCCCTCCCAACCTCTTGGCTAAAAATTTACACTCGGGCTCACCTTGTGTTAGCCAAAAATGGCCCTCTTGGGTTAAGACCAGACTTTGATAGGAAATCTTGCAAAAATGGAGTCACAAGCCCAACCAATTTATTCCTAAATTAGGCCCAGCTCTAACCCAACAGTCTTGAAATGTTGGCCAAGCTTGGTCCATGTCAAGGAAAGCCTAGCTCATTTCGGGTTTGTGGCCAAGCCCGTGGAGCCTGTCTCGGTTTGGTTTGTTGATAAGTATACATGTCTATATTCATGTGGAAGTGCTCTTGTCTTATATTTTCACATGATACATGGTAGTAATGTGGCACAACTTTGCCATAAATCTAGGGCATGGTACATGTATCTCATTTGACGGGTTGATACCGTGAAAAAGATTATGGTTTTTGAAAGCAATGGACATAACAAAATAGGATATGGTTAAAGATATCCTACAAGTACCAGCATACATTTTATATCATGCAGATACTAACACCGTCTATTAGGACCATTATCATTGAGCAATTGACCGTTATTCCCATATCTCATATGCAACTAGTTGTGGATGTGTGGGCTCCCTGTTGTGCATGTATGTCATCCAACCTGTTTGGCGTGGTTACCCCACCATGAAATGGGACACCCAAAAAGCAGGCTGATCCAACCATCAGGTGGCAAACCACATGAATTTGGAGGTTTCTGGGTGGTTATCCATTGTTTTCTATGGGCGACCAACCTTATGATTGGATTAGCCTGAATTTTTGAGTGTTCAATTTTTTATAGTGGAGTGACCCTGTTGAATGTGATTTATACATAATGGTGGGCCGCAAAACAAAATCCTCAAAAGGAGAGTATTTGCTTGGTACAAATCCCTATGATGCCACTAACAGTTCCAAATGGAGGGGAGGTCTTTGCAATAACCTAAAACAGAGGGGAGGTGTTTACAATTGTCATTAAACAGAGAGAAGGTGTTGAAAATTATCAAATATTAAAATATTGCATTTAATAGAATGCAATACGAGCTCTACCATGGCTGGTCCTAGAATCAGGGTGAAAGAGGTAGGTAGCTATCCAATGGGCAGGTGATCACAAACTTTTGCCAATCTACCATTTAAAAGCCTACCCCAAATTGTTAAGAGAGGATAAAATTTTGATGATGATGATGATGATGATGATGATGATATTAAATGCAAGAACATGTTAGGGCGCTGAATTTTCCTTAGTCACTACTTCTGACATCTTGAGGAACTGAAAAAATGTGTGAGCAACTAAGTCCATACAAAGCGATCTTTGAAATGTTCAAGACCTCTGTTTTCTGTTTCTCAATGCTAGCTGCCATGATCTAAGTTGATGGCAACCCTTAAAGAATAATAAAGAATTAAGTTTGTGGTATTCCCTTCATGGGGAAGAGATAAAATTGGACTATTATTTGATAATTTATGAGGATCTCATTACAGTATGATGCCTCCAATTGCAGGTTCAGGTCATTTCAGATCCTGGGAACAATCAGTTGCAAGGTCTATGCAGGTTCAAATTGTTAATGCACTTCGCTCTGGGGAGAGAGACCAGGCCTCCAAGCTTCTTTCAAATCTTGGACATGGGAACGGTTTAAGAGATGATGATTTTCTTTTCATTCTGGACTATTGTGCGAGATCTCCCGATCCGTTGGTATGCAGAATGATCTGCCGAAGTTGGTATTTGTCCCCATAAGTTTTGCTGAACAGAGCATTTTACATTTTGAACTTCTGGTTAGATGCATCTTTACTTTGAATGAATACATGAATCTGCGTAAGACTTAACGTTTATTTCGAGTTGCATATGAATCAAGGAGTAATTTTACTCTAAATGATCTGATTGAATCTACAACAAGAATACAAAATTCATCATTCAAAATGATGTTTTCAGTGTAATCTTATTTATTTATTTATTTTTTTAAAAAATTTATTTTATTTAAGTTGAAGAAATTTTATTGAAAGAAAGTGCCAAGAAAAAGGCACAAAAAGCTACAACCCAAATAAGAGAGACAAATTACAATTAACAAGAGCCTTTAAACAGCAGAGCCCCATCCTACTACATCTAGCTTTGCCTGACACCGAACCATTCCTATTTTGGAAGCATTGACCATTCGTTTCCCTCCAAATAGCCCATAAGAATGTTCTCTTTCTTTTGCTTATGTTGAATAATCTATAAACTGCTGCAAATTAATTTCGTGATCCATTATTGGATTTTTTTTTTCTCTACTTGTGGCAATTATGTATGAGTGGTGAATCTACAATTGGCACGAGTACTTTTTCCCCGCAATTTAAGTTCAACACCTCACCTAAAAAAACAAAAAAGGAAAAAAGTTCAAACTCCATGTCACAAGGGCATGAATGCGATTAAGAAGGGTGTTGGTGATTACATTTACCCTCTCTTGCATGTGCAAACAGAATGTTCTTCCTGAAGCTAAATCCCATATTTTTTCAAATATAATGGACAATCGCCATGGTAGGGAACTCATTTTGGTTCTGCAGTCATGTATTATTTGTTGTTCTTTTAGTTTTCGGTTGTATTGTTTGTGTTTTATTGCATGTATTGTATGACATAATGATATGAACTCATTTTGGATGTAATTTAATCACTTATGGCTGATAATGCATTGTTTTGTCCCCTAAACAATGGAAAACTATTATCCATTCTTTTTCTGTTATATTTTGAGTTTTGAGTGGGTAATCATGCGTCTTTTAACATCTTCTGAAGTTTCGCTGAAAAATTCCACAATTTTCCTAAAGTTCTTCCAATGTTTCCCTCAAATTGTGATACATCACACGATACATATCATATTTCCTGATGTTTCCCAGGATATTTCTGCATCCCAAGGGTGCAAAACATAGTGCAATACCGATACCAGAACAGTGACCACCCCAACTTGGTTTACAAAAAGTGGCATGTCACTTCCATGGAGCTCCTAGCTCAATTAAGATTCATGTAGATCTAATTCTGAAGCACAAGTATTAATCCATATGCTCCCTCCTGCCTGAACTTTTTCCTGCAGTGTTACTTTGGAAACATCCTCACTCTGTCTCAGAAGCAAATGTTCGGGCTGCCTACTTTCCACTGAAACCAGGCGTTGTTGTATTGTCGCTCTTGGGGGCGCCTTTTGCACAGTTTCCACTGAAACCAAGGTGTTTATAAATTGTGGCACTTCGGTTTCATGGAAAACCGTAGTACTTCCTTGCTCACTGACCATCGTAACTACGTTTCAAAATATGGTGTGGCGCTTCCATGGGCTTCCCTAGCTTGTCTAAGATTCAACACATGATTCCCTCTCATGTTAGCTACTTAGCTTGGAAAAAGTTTGATAAACGGTTGGGAACACCTTTGCACACTTACAATGACAACTGGGGTTTTGAAAGTGTGGAACATCGCTTCCATAGAACACCCTAATACATCCTTGTTCAGTGACCACCACCACTTGGGTTTACAAAAAGTGGTGCATTGCTTCCATGGAGTGACCTAGCTTGATTAAGATTCAAAACATGATTAACTCCCATGTTTGCTTGATGACCATTGCCTACCTGCCATCAACTCTCTTTTATCTAGGTTGGGGACCAGCATGTGTAGATCAATGTTTTAAATAGCGAATAGCGTGTAGCGTAGTGTTCCCCCCTCTAAAGCGTGAGGCGTAAGCTACATTGTGTATAGCGTAAGCTACATGCTACTTCTAGATTTCAAGGTTGCGCATAGTTGACCAATTTCATGATGTTCTACACCAAATTAGACCGATTAATAATGAAATTTAACAAAATTTCATAATATTTGGTGCAAGCAAACGCAACCTAAAGTAATAGGAAATGGAAATGATTAAGTATAAAGGTAAAGAAAGAGCAATGAAACTAATTTAATATTGTTACTTATATTATTTTACTAAAAGCATTGAAAGGATTAACTAATTTTTATTGAAGATAGAAAATGTAACAAATCATTACAAACATTAGTTGATTTTAATGTTATAGTGAAAAATAACTTGTAAGGTGAGCTACGTAACGTGTAGCGTTTTCTATGTAACATGTAGCGTACTGGTGCAAATGCTACCAGGCATAAGTTCACATTGTGATACTTTGTTTATGTTTATTTGGTTCTCTAGTTTAATGCCGCCCAATTCCCTTTCCTTTTGTAAGTTGGGTTGAAAATATCTGAATGTGCATTTTGTACAGTATTTTCTCGAAAAATCTAGTTCTTGATTAGACAACTGTTTTCCTTTTAGACGTAGCAATTTATAGAGGTGTTTCGTTTTATTGGAGGGTGGGAGGAATGGGCACACTTTCCACCACAATCAGGGTTTATAATTTGTGGCGCATCGGTTCCATGTTACACCCTCACACATCCTTGCTCACTGATCACCACAGCTTGGTTTACAAAATGTGTGTCACTCCTGTGTGGTGGTGCCCTAGCTTGATTAAGATTCAAACATGATTCATTCTCATGTTAGCTTGCCAAAAATTTCATGAATGATTACCAACCAGACATCAAACCTCTTTTATCTGGGTTGGGGACTGGCATGTACAAATGCTATGAACGGGTGCAATTGCTATCAGGCATAATTTCTAATGTTGGTAATGATTATTTGGTTCTAGTTTAATGCTGTCCAATTCCCTTTATTTTTTAAAGATGGCTTATTGAATTTGAAAACATTTGAATGTGCATCTATCATATCGTCTTCTAATTCAACAAGATGAGACAGTTCTTGAAGTTTACTTTCTTGAAAAATCGAGTGCTTGATCAGACAACTGGTTACTTTTTAGATGCTTGTAGTTTATTAGAGATGTTTCTGTTTCTTGAAGTTTGTTATGGAAACATGGAGAGTTATGGAAGAAAGAGAGATAGTCATGAATAGAAGATGTTACATGTTCATCATTCGAGCTCTTTGTAAAGGCGGTTACTTAAAGGAGGTATATTTAATTTAATTTAATTTTTTAAAATTATGATAGTTAAGTGCTACTATATGTTGTTGCTGCATTTTACTGCCATCAATAGCTTATTGCCAAACATTTTGACGTATGCTGTATTTTTTTCCCCTCAAAATGATTTATCAAGTCATTGACAACTAGTAAAATGTACATGTAATGGCAGTATGCGTTTGTGACATGCCAATGAATAATGTTATTACTTACACCAATGACGCTTCTAGGTTTATTTTCCTCTCTGGAGCCATTGTTCCATGCTTCTAGGTTCAATGCTTTGATGCTTCTGAACCATTGTTCCATTGTTTCCAAAGACCCAAAATAATAACACTCTGGCAGGTAGGGCCCTTTAATGTGAGAGGAGCAAAGGACCAAAACTTAGTAGCAAAAATATTCTAGCAAAGGTGTTGTTCCCTCATGCAAGTCTTGGTTGGCTTCACTTCCAAACCTCCTCTATCTCCGATCACCCACTTTGTTACCGTAATTCAATCAAGTCAACCTTTCGTTCAATTCATTTTGTACTTGAAGTTTCTGCCAATCTAGATACCACAAGTCTCAATCTCTCTCTCTCTCTCTCTCTCTCTCTCTCTCATATATATATATATATATATATATATCCACCTGATAAGTTAATTTCTTTATTTATTTTTCAATATAAATGAATATTTGAATTATGTGATAAATACAAGGATTTCTTCACCATTCTTGCTTCCTGAGTTTACGAGACCTGTTGTTGCTTCATAGGATCCTTTGCAAATGTTGCCCCTTTCATACTTGATGGGGCAAGCAAGATGAAATGAACTCAATTTAAGAAAGTATGTATACATAGCAATTGATAAAATCAATCCACCTTGAAATTTCCAGAAACTTGATAGTAGAGTTTTTGATAATAGACTGGTTGTAAATAGAACATTGGGTATACAAAGCAGCTCAAGGAGAAGAGGTGTTCCAACTAGCGTGAGGAAATGCATTGCATGGCCTATGGCCTCTAGGCTTTCAAGGAGTGATGTAAACAATTATTTTCAGGAAGTTAGGTTTGCAGGAAATGGGTCGGGCAGTGTAGTCAAGGGCCTGTTTGATTTTCCATGATAAGGTAAATCATGGTAAATAAGTAATTATTACTTTTTCACCTAGTTTGAAAATGTGAGACTAATTCCACTTCGAAAATCGATACAAAAGTGTTGAGTTAAATCTGTAGACCCCACCGTAATGTATATGATATATTCGCACCGTCCATCTATTTTATTAGAACACTTTGGAGCATGAGCTAAAAATTGAGGCTGATCCAACACTCGAATGGCCCACACGAAAGGAAAAAGTGGCCTTAATTCGTCCACCGTTGAAAGTTATTTCCTTCACTGGGTCCACATTGAAGTTTTTTTCATCAATTAATCCGTTCATAGGGTCACATAGACATGGATAAGGGGAAAACAAAAATATCAGCTTGATTCTAAACTTTTAAGGGCCCCAAGAAGTTTTTAATTGTAGGCGTTTGATTTCCGCTGTTTCCTTTATTGTGGTCCACTTGAGCTTTGAATTTGCCTCATTGATTTTGTAAATTTCTCGATTTAAGTGTTAAAAAAGTAAGTTGTCACATCTGCATTGGGAAAGATGTAGTAATTACCTGGGTAAATAATTATTACCCATTTACATGGTAATTATAGTTGAGCCGAGAAATCAAACATGCCCAAAATGGGTTCCGAGTTCATGCGTTTTAGTCATGGGCCTAGGTCTGCCTGGGCGTGTACCTGGCACTTGATGCCTAGATGTCCCTTGGTGCTATTTACACCCATTTTCGGCGCCCTAACATGGCTTAATAGAAAACTGCCACGTGGTGACACTGTGTTTGGCACAAACGGAAGTTGTACTCACACGTCACACCTGAATAGATCTTCAGTTGATCGTCCTTCGGTGTTACACAATCCGTTATTAATGCGATGGCACAAACTTTTACGCATGCCCTTAAGGAGATGAATCGTTGGATGCCACGTTTATCGTGCCCAGTTAATGGGACAGTGTATCTGGCATGGCTATAAACCCGCCGAGAGAACAGATCTTATCACATATCTGGCTATGATATTCTCGGTGAGGCCGTCTCTCACAACCCTTCCAAAATGGGAGATCTTCCCAGAGACGTTCAGAGAACCATCAACGCTCGAGAAGGTTCTGAATATCAGGGGCTTGGACCATTGTCCAAGCCAATCCGACTTTGGTTCGGGCCTAAGTCGGAGGAGACAGACACATCAGCTTGATCAGGTTCCCCTTCCCATACATTAACCAAAATTAAGAGAATGGGGGAATTGGATCCATTCTGGTCCGATTATAGATCGGTATCAGCTGTTAAATCCCACCTCACTTGAAACCACCACCTTACGGATGGTTAAATACAGGAGGTGGTTCGATCTGGACCATCTAACACCTTGAAGTTGATAAAGTGGGCTATCAACAAAGATGTTGACTGGACATGGCCGACCTAGGTTTAGCTCTTGAGGTTCGCGGATCTTGGTCTGGTTGTCTTCATCAGAGAAACTTTGGTTGTTCCAGTCCTGATCTTTAGTGGGCCAAGAATATTTCCGTGAAGGATCAACTAGGAGAAGAAGATCTAAGAAGCCAACAATTCCAGATCTGATCGGGGATCTTTCTTTCCAAGGCAAGCTGGTAGTTGTGGATCAATTAAGGAGATTCCCATATCCAGAATTGCGATATGGGCATGAAGGATTCAGAAGCCACATGGAACCTTAGCGAGGGGTTTCACCGCCTTGACAGGCTATAAAAGGAGCACACGAAGAAGAGCTCGAGGTCCCATGCCAAACACAACTATCTACTTTATATTTATCTTTCCTTTCCTTAGTTTAGTCTAGCATAGATAGCTACTACATAGCGACTCCTGCTGCAGTACCTTAGGAGTAGGAGTAAATATCATCAACCTTAAATTATAGGATCATGATCAATCGAGTTCCGATTTGGTTGATCATACCAATCTGATTATATCTTGTTGACCATCCGCCTCGATTGTCTGTTTCAATAGACGTTTCAAGTATTTATCTTTCTTGTTCTTCGTTAAGTTTTTACTGGTTGATTGTTACTCTATTGATTATAATGAACCACATATTTTAAACATCAATAAAATAGGCACTGTTTAGCCTAATTTCATTTATTTGTATATTCTTATTCATTTGAGAGACATACAAGCCTAAAGATTGGTGAAAGAAAAAGTCCTTAAGTCTATAGACTCATGTCTATTGTCACAAGGCAAAAAGAACTCTTCGGAAGGACTTACCCCTACCCTTTCACAAATTGCCTGAACGGAGGTCAAATCGGTGATTGAGAGGATAACTGGATCCCGGTCCAGTCTCCAATCTGGCCATCTCAACACAGGGGACACCAACAATTCAATCCAAACCTTTTCAGTCAAGTAGACTCTGGCATGCCCACACATCTTAATCTCACACGAACAACCAATCCAGGCCCCCATTTACACGTGTGGCCTAGTTTGATTGAATTGGCACTAACATGTGCAATTTGGATAATAAGCATATAACTCTCTGGGTGCCTTTAGAAAAGGTAATTTTGGTATATTGATATCTGGTAAGGGTGGAAAGACGTCTTATAAACCTCCTTTGAGCACATTTTACCCATTTCTTTTAGATTAGAGATTCGATTTACGAAAAATATCTATTCTCCCAAATTTCTTAGACTTCTTATAAACTTATGAGATTTTCTTCTTGATTTCTTTTTCCAATTAGTGTTTTAAGCAACACATCGGACTTCTTAAAAGGGCAAGTTGACGGCTTTAAAAGGGCAAGGGGAAGGCCCAAAACGATGTGGGTAGAGGTAGTAAGAAAAGACTTGATGACCTATGGTCTAACTAAAGTTATGGCCCTTGATAGAGTGGAACAACGGGACATGATTCATGTAACCAACCCAATTAATTGGGATAAGGCTTAGATGATGATGATTGGACTTCTTAGAAGCACCGTGAGTTTCCATTTGTGCCATGTATGAGAATGAGATATAAGATAAATTGGTGATTTCAGGGGAATTGGAAGAGATTATAGGATTCGAGGATACTGAAAATTTTGATGTTAAGGGTTTGGAAAATTTATGGATTTTATGAGAATTATGATTTTGGGCTGGCAAATTTGGGGGAGTTGGGGAAATCAGGAAGTTTAGGGTTGGATTGGGAAATTTTGGAAGATTATAATTTATGAAAAAAATGGGGATATGGCCTTTTGAATTAAGAGCTATACCAAATTTTATGAAAGTAGGGTTTCTAGGTTTGGGCAATTGGGGAGATTTGAAATTCTAGGGTTCTGTGGATTCATTGGAATCTTTGAGTAGTTGTAAGTTTTTGAAATGGTATCTAACTATCCTTTATTTATATAATGTAATAGCTTTACATTTACTTTAATGGTATTGTGTTAAAATTAGTTTTAGAACTAAACTATTAAATAAAATTAATGTGTATTTGCTTTCTCTTGGTTGTAGAATTACTCTCATTAAGG
Source organism: Magnolia officinalis (assembly GCA_021015155.1). NCBI lineage: Eukaryota > Viridiplantae > Streptophyta > Magnoliopsida > Magnoliales > Magnoliaceae > Magnolia > Magnolia officinalis. The sequence continues at coordinate 11,150,858 of JAJHSJ010000011.1, forward strand.
CTTCACTTTCTAATCTCCCCATCTACTTCCTCCTCTTATTTAAGCGTCCCAAATCGGTTCTTAATCGTATTGACAAGATGAGAAGGGACTTTCTTTAGGTGGGAGGTTTGACTATAAAGAAGTTTGACCTTCTTAGTTAGATTGAAGTCTGGAAGCTTGTGTTTGAAGGTGGTGCAGGAATCAATCGTTTAGATGTGGTTAATTTGACCCTCCTTGATAAGTGGGTGTGGAGATCTGGGGTGGAAGAATCCAACCTCTGTAAGAGAGTTGTGGCTGCTAAATATGGGACCTCTCCTCTGGGGTTGTGGACTAAGAACTCTTCCCTCTATAGGGCCTCTTTTATTTGGAAATCTGTGGATGTTACGGCTCCAATTTTGGCCCCTAGTTTAGAATTCGTTTATGGGAGGATACATGGTGTGGTGACTGTTCTCTGAATCAATATTTTCACTCTCCTGGCCAATTTGTGCCCTTCTGCTAATATTGTAGTTGAAAGTTGCTTTGCAGCTGGGAGGGGGGTTATGTTGGCTCATCTTCAGGGTTCTACGGGTCCGTCATATGGCTTTCCTCTGGAAGTATGGAGCTCTCTCAAAGGTGGCTACTTTCATTTGTTGTCTCGGATGAGACAAACCCTCATCATCTATTTATTCTTGTCTTTATGTGATGTCTTCTTGTGGTTGTTGGGGCCTTTTTTCAGTTGGGCTATTCCCATGTGAAAATGGAGCACTCGAGCATGAAGTTTTAATATTCCATTTATGTTAGTGTTAAAATCTGCACATTGTTTCTCTGCTCTCTTTTCTAACCCATCTTTCAGTTGAAATTCCTCATGGTGTTTGGCTCTGTCTTTGGAGGATTTGGGCAATGGGCCCTTTTTACCTGTATCAATTCTTCCAAACAATACCAAAATGTCAAAATACTCTTTAAACTAATCATGAATAATATTGGTGATGGTTTAGGTCCTAAGGGGTTGACCAATGTTATGTATTATTCCTGTGGGAACAAGGATATGTTTCTAATACTTGGGTGGGCATCGAGACAGTCCAATCAACTGATCCGGACTGTCTACTAGGTCTAGCTCGCATTTCATGGGCTACCATGAAAAAGTCATGCCTCTCGGACCATTCTAACCATCCAATCAATAGGCCTTACAATGGACAGTTAAGATGATTTGTATAAAAATAGGTCCAACAACATTTTGATACATTTACTTGTTGCAGCTCATCATGGATCGCTCATGGTTCTAAATCAGGTCATCCTAATGATCTATCCATAGCTTTTGAAAACAAATGGCTACAGAAAGGAGGCTATCTTACAGATTGATCGATCCTCTGATTGGTTTATTTTTTTTTCATGTTAGCTCATGAAATGTGTGCTGAATCTGGACAGGCAGAATTGATTGATTGGATGGTGCAAGTGTCCCGACATCATAAATAGTGATGAAGTCGACTCCATGTCATCATCTCCCACACACCTGTGCACACACATGTATGTGTAATCTATTCATATATTATGGCTTCTTGCTCAGCTATTTGTGTGTAAATGTGCATGTGGGACTCTCAAATCTCTGCAATTAGATAATAGATATAATGGATTCATTGCTGCCATTTTTCTATACTTGATTTTCTTATGAAATAGTGGTTTTCTTTCCACCATGCTTATTTTTTTAATTCTAATGTTTCTATGTTCAGGCATTTAATTGGCTCACTTGTCTTGGGGGAAACCATGACACCAACCCCATTCTACCTATGTACAACATTTTCTTGAATGGATGTGCTGAGTTGCAAGGTTCAGTTCATGCTGACTATTGTTTAGAGTTGATGGAGGGCAGACAGATGGGGAAGTCTGAAATAACCTACTGGGAACTTCTCAAGGTTTGTAGTACACCAAGGGCTCACAAGTTTGTTTCCAATGGCATTGACAAAACACAAAACTTACTGCGCAGAAACCTTTTTCATGCTGATATTTGTATTTTGTAGTTTTTCTCCTCTTTCGTTTCCTCTCTAAATCATGTTACTGTTTTCAAAATTGCACTATTATGTTCTGTATATTATAATCCATTACTGTGACTTTGCTGTCAAATTTCTCGTAAACAGTCTGGTTTTGCTGTTTCCTCTAGAAGAAAACTTTTTATCCATTATCTTCTACCCAATTTGTTGTCCCCCCTCAGTAACAATGACGTTCACCATCTCTCTGATTTTGCATTGTTATGAAACTCTTAAACTGGTAGTGGAGTCTTTTGGAGGCTTGTCTTGGAACTTCTCTACTCATTGTGAATTTGTTTAATGAGAACATACAAGCTTTATGAGTCTATTGAAGGGCCTGTTTGGATACCAGGAGGCAGGAGAAGAAAATAAAATGGATGTTTTCCCATGATGGGATGTTTCAGTATATTTCGATAGCAGATGAAATGATTGAATGTCAAAAAGCAATCATTACCCAAAAACCAGAGTCAAATTCTCATGCAAAAGATACAAGGTAACTGTTGTGAGAGCTTTATGAGATTTTCACTTGCCATCCAAACAAGAGCCCCAAAACTGGAATCAATGGGATTCCCTTTTTCAACAGTGGTCATGGAAATCTTGGGAAATTATCATTGGATAATCATTACAAATTTCTTTCCTTTTGGTTTGCCTTTCTTTTCCACTATCCAAACAGGCCCTAAAGGAGAAATCCAGCAGTTTATGTGTCCATGTTGATCATCGTTGCTGTCAATTTGATTTCCTTTACACCTATGTTTGAGGAGATTAAACTGTTAATTTAGTTCCTCTGTATGTTGCCGTTGGTAGTTGTTATTGCAATTTAGTTATTTGATTATAATTCTTGAAAGTTTTGCAGCTTGCAGTTTGGCAGCAAAATCTGTCTGCAGTCCATGAGATTTGGAAGGATTGTATCAAATACTATAATCCAAGCATTATTTCTCTACGTAAATTCGTTTGGTCCTTTGCGAGGTTGAGTGATCTACGATCTGCGTACAATGTCTTGCAACGTATGGTGGCTCTAGCTTTAAAGGGAAGTGCCTCTGTTAGGATATCAGCTGATGGGCGATACCAATCATCAAGATTAGATATTCCTATACCCTTAATTAAGAGATGTGGCATGACAGAGAATGGATACTCTGGACTTTCAGCACTTGAAAGCATTCCAGTGAAAATCGGGGAACAGAAAATTAGCTCAGACAGCCTTTTGGTTGATCTGCCTCACATTGATACTGCAACAGAATGCAGCACAGCAATACCGGGAAATACGCTTTCTGTTGACAAAGGAAACAATGGAAGTTTGCCTCAATTCTCTCCTGTTGCTGATGTTCCTAGAACTGGTGGTCCGTATCTTTCTGCTAAACAGGTGTTGCAATCTGATCCGGACATGGTGGATATGGAACTTGACGGTGGTGGATTTGGCATCCTAAAAGATAATGCAACTTTACCAGTTATGAAGATTTTGAGGTGGTCCTTCAGCGATGTGATACATGCATGTGCACGATCACGGAACTGTGAGCTGGCTGAGCAGTTGTTCCTACAGGTAGCTTTATAATTATCGCATGTTGCAATGTCAGATGACTGTTGCAAGTTTTTATATCTTATTGTCGACAGTTTGTTGCTGATACCATTTCCTTGTGCATTCTGTTTTGCTTGATTTTGTTCTAGTCTTAAAGAGTTCCAAAACAGTCTTCAATATTTGATTTCCTTTGGATGTTTTGAATCAAGATTTGATTCTTTCGTGACTAGCTCATAATAGGAGAAATCTGGAACATTACCAGCTTAAAATGAGGGTACTGATATACCAAAGAAAAGATGTATTCTCCCACTGTTTGGACCTTGGAGTAGAGCAGGAATGGTAGAACGTGCACATGCATAGGTGTGTGCGTGTGCATGTGCATGCATGGGTGTGCATTAGGGTGGGCGTGTGCGTGCATGATGGGTGGGTGCAGTGTTCGAAATATCGGTATCATGTTACGTATTACATCCTTGGGATACAGATACGTATCGGTTATTGCACAGGATATATTGTTTGTATCTGTTAATTTATTGCACTTTTTGGAAAACATGAGGAAATTTTGGGAATTTTGTTGAATTTTTCAATGAAACTTCAGAGATTGTTAAAAAAAGACCTTAATACTCGCTTTTAAATCATCACATCTCAAAAAAGAAGTGCACATATGCGTTGTCTAATTGAACTAATGCAACTATATTCAATTCAATGCATAACATTTAGAGTGTATGTTATTATCATTTCATCAAACACTCCTAAATATTTCGAAATTAGTCTCAATTGACAACTGGTTGAAGGGAAATTTAAAAAAATAATAAAATAGTATTTTAATAATTTTTAATTAAAAATTATTTTTATCTTTCAAAAATTGACGAGAACCTAACAAATAAGCAGATCAGCCCTCATACATGCTTGATTTCGTGTTTGGAGTGTAACATTGTAAGCAATTTGGGAAAAATTGGGGAAATTTTGAATTTTCTCTAATTTTTTTCCAAATCGGACCACCTATACTCAAATTTCAAAATTAGAATGTATGTGATGATCATTTAATCAAATACTCTAAAATACTTCAAAATTAGTCTCAATTGACAGCTAGTAGAAAGAAAATTTCAAAAAACAAACATAGAGAACATGAAGAACCAATGTATATCGAAATCAAAGCTCCATTTCTATGATTTTTCATGCAAAACATGAAGAAAACCATTTGACACTAATTTAACATAATTTCAACAAAAAAATAAATCGGAAATTGAAAATGCTCACCGGATCGAGCATGTGGGATATGTCGGCACTACTTGTGCGTTTCGTATTGCACGGTGGGATACAAGATATATCGTGGGATATGGGATATATCACCCGATATCGTCTATATTTAAAATTGGGTGGGGGTGTATGCCTCTTTTTTTTTTTTTTTTGGTCAGTTTCCTTGTCTTGTACAAACCTCAGCCATATGTATGTACACATATTCACTCACATGCCACCAATTGTAGGTGGGAAAACATGCAACTAGCTGTGTGAGGGGCCCTCGTTTGTGTATGTCATCCAATCCATTGAATGGGATTGCCCCATCGTGAAAATAGGATGACCCAAAAATCATTCTGTGGGCTACATGACCAACAACCTTGAAATTCACTGTTGGCCCACCTAATGGTTGGATCGGAATGATTTTTGGGGCATCCCATTCCATTATAGGGCAACCATGTTAGACCAGTTGGATGCAATACATACTCCACAGTATGCCCCATACCCCAACCAATTGCATTTAGCACTACTTGTATGCAGTGTTTTAAGTATCGAAGGTATCGGCCAATATATCCCACTATATATCTTGTATCCCACCTGTGTGATATAAAACTCACAAGTAGTGGGATATAACCCGTATGTTTGATCTTTTTTATTATTATTTTTCCCTTCTTCTTCTGTAAATCATGTTAAATTAGTGTCAAATTGTTACAAATCTATGATTTTTCATGTTTTGTATGAAAAATAATGGATTGGGAGTTCGATTTCAAGATTTGGAGGAAATGGGTAAGTTGCGGAAAATTGAAAAAAATAAAAAATTTCCAATTTCTTGCAAATCGGTTGCAATCTTTGTATCCAAACATAAAGTCAAACATGTATGTAACCTCGTCTAGCAATTCTTCTTTTGCTTTTGAATGTATTTCTTGTGTTTCCATCCGTCTTCTTACATTTATAAATTATATGAATAGACTTTGAATATACTTGCATCAATTCAGTTAGACAACATATAGATTAGGACCCCATACAAAGAAAACCTATTATGCGCACTTGTTTTTTTTTTTTTTAATAAATGTTTTGATCTATAAGTGTGTATTGATGTCTTTTTTAACAAACATTGAAGTTTCATTGAAAAATTTAACCAATTTCCCAATGTTTCCCCATGTTTCCAACAACAACGATATATTACACAATACAACTGATATATCCCATGCGATAACAGATATGTATCCGTATTCCAAGGGTGCGATACGTTACGCGATATCGATATTTCGAACACTGCTTGTAGGTGAGAGTACCTTCACACACACATGTATGTATGCATGGATGGAGGGATGTGTGTATGTACATGCATGCAAAAGAATTAAACATTTGATTCACTAAGTTAATGGCTCTGTCTATTTGTAGATGCATAACATTGGGTTGGAACCGTCACAACACACATTCGATGGCTTAGTGAAAGCTGTGGTTTCTGAGAGAGGTATTACTTATGGCATGAAAGTGGTAAGTTTTCTTCATAAATTAATTGTTTTTCTTGTGAATGTAACTAAACCAGCTCATATGACATGCACTGTCCACTTCACAATTTGTACATTGTCTTGGGTTCACAAAGATGGCCAAGTTCCTAAGTAGTTTTTATGAACGCCTAACATAACTATTGTGTTGGCACCTTTCAAAGAGAAAAAAAACTATTGTGTTGCCATTTTTGTTGGTATACAACATAACTTTTTAAAATATAAGGGAAATTATATTCAGGGTATATAAGGATACGAGTCCTGGATTGCATAGGACAAAGGACATCACCCCTAGATCCCAACAAGGAAATGAACGACATCTCTCTTAGGCTCTAGTGAGACTCCATCACCGAGAAAATGTCTTTAGTAATGAGGATATTGAACAACTTCCCTCTCACCCTGAGTGATGTGTTATGGTTAATTTCATCAGAGTTTTGACATCCTCACTCTGACATGGGCTCTCAGCATATCATCTTCACAAAGATAAATGATCCAATTCCATAATCATCCCAATGGTCTCCCCTATCCAGCAAAAATTATCTTCATCCCAAGTGTGCATAGGCGCACTGCTGGTGGATGGATACCCACACTTATCTAGATCTCTCTTCCAAATCCCTTTGTGATCGAAACAAGGTGTTCTGTATCCCTTGAGATATGGCCGTAAAGAACGTTATGTATAGGTAATGGTTATGACTATTACGCGATACGGGGGTGAAACACGGTGGTTTTTTTTTTTTTTTTTTTGACTGTATCAGCCGTTACAGGGGCGAAAACGGTCATTATGGGGCATAACGACCATTATCCCCGTAATGGTCGAAAAACAACCACTTTTTTTTTTTCTATTTGAATCCATTTTTTCCACCTTTCTCATTCCAAAAACTTTCCTATATTCTACAACAGATTTCAACCACTTGTATTAAAGTTTTTAGGATTAAAATAGTAGATTAAAGCGATTTGGGCAAATAGAAGTTCCGAGGGCCATTTTTTGTTTCCAAAAATTGAAAAAAGTGGTATATATGCATTTTTTTTTTCGATTTCTATTTCTAATACTTAATTGTGATGTGTAAATATTAGAGACACATTTCCATATTCATAAATTCACCTGACAACCCAATACAACACTCTTACCAAAGAGTGGACCGTTATGCTACCATAAACATGTTCAAAACAAAAAATGAATTTAGATTTGGAATATTTACATTATCTTAGGTTTTTTAGATATTTTTCCAATTTTTTTCGAGCAAAATTTTTTTTGAACCGTTACGGGGGTTGTAACAGTCGTTATGCCCATATATCGACCGTTACGACCGATACCCTATTGGTAACGGTGGTGACTGTTATGGCCACCGTTACCAATACGGATTACCTTAGCTCGAAACCTCGAGTTAGGAGTCTTTATGAATGATCGAACAACTCCTTCGCTGCCTACTTGGAATCAAGGACTCTACTCATATTGAGGTTTTGCCCAACATCAACAGGATTCTTCTTCTTGACTTGAGGATGGTTGGTTTCAGATTAAGCACTTGAAGGCCATATTTCACAAGCCATAACTTCAATATACTTCTAGAAAAACCATTGTCCAGCTAAGCCATAATTTTTTGCTTCGGCTTCCTACCCATAAGTCAAACAAAGGCAAAACCCTTACCAATACGCTTTCACTTGCAATGTTCAATTATGACCTCCATAACCTTCTCATATTTCCAAAATGGCAAGAGAACTCCATTGTATTCCAAATCCTTTGGAAAGCCTTCTGTAAGCAATATATTATTGCATGGGAAGAAGAATAAAAGTCACTTCCTACCATCCATGGATTCAACCTCATTCTCGCTTCCTTTTACTCTAGTTACATGTTCCTTTTGCTTTTAATCATATTCTAGTAATCGGAGGGAGGCGACATTTCTGAAAAGTTCTGGCCAACCAAAGTCTATCAGGACCCTAATAAGTCTCTGTTAGCAGCTATGGATGGGGAGGTGCCTATTCCTTCCCCAACATCCGAACATCGAGTTAGACACAAACTAGAATCACCAGGAGATGGTCATGGTTGCTAGAGAAGGCTATTGTATTATTCATTTCTTATTAAAATATTTACTGTGCTCTTACATGTTCCTTAGATGACTACGCCACTTCCATGTTTTTCAGATGACAGTCTCTTTACGAATTGTATCGAACATCTCAAATCTCTCACGGCATTGCCTAAAACAATGCCATCCCCCAATTCCTCCCCTACCCAATTGCTGGAAGCCCATGTTGTGACATTTTCGGAGGTCCCTTCAATAATCACTGGACCATTGAGAGGAGAAGAAAAGGCCCTCATGTAGGGCCTTAACCTTCGCATGCATATGATCACCTTCCTATGTTGGACTGGTAAATGCAAATTTTACATTTCCCCCATGAATGCAATGAATTTACTTCCATGTTTCTTTGTTAAGGACGTTTTTGGATTGAGGGTAAACTAGGGAAAGCATTCAACTTACGTCGACAAGACATTTGCACTTTTCTTGGGAAGTGAAGGCCATGGCAAACTATTTGCCTTTGCCTTTCCCAACTCAACAAGGGAATAAAACCTTTTTTTTTCCCCAAAAAAGTGAAATGGTGGCAAAAGATGTTTCCCTCTGATGTGAAGTTTTAAATGGCCAAAATGAAGGGAAAAGAGTTTTCCTTTTGTGGGATTGCAATCCAAACATGGGAAAATGCAGAGGAAAAGATTATCTAAGACTTATCTTTAGCAAAACAGAAAGGGTTTTTTTCCCCCAGCGTTGATGTCAATGTACCATCCACGTATTGTCACAAATTTGCTTTCCCTTGCATTCCCCTTGTTTCCCAGTAATCCAAACATGCCCTAAACATGCTTAGACACCCTCATTTCTTTTAAGGCTTGCTTGCCTTTGCTAAAAAAGAGCTTTTTTTTTTTTGTGTGTGTGCGTGTGTGTTTAGTTCTGAAAACTACTTTGTCCAGACTCTGTGTGTTTGGTTAGCCACATAATTAATTGATTTTAGAAAAACACTTCTTCAAATTTGCACTTTTCGTGAAATGCAACCTGTTAAAATCACTCACCGGAAATTTAAAAAAAATCAGTCCCTCAGTTGGAAGGTTTATTGCACAAGAATATAGAGCTGGACGCCTCCACACTCAGGAACAACTTTGTGACATCCACTTCATCCATCAATTTCTCCATATCATGTTGGGATTTGACTCCAAAAATGCAGTGGATCCATGTCTCAAGTGGGCCATGCCACTGGAAACAGTGGGGATTGAATGCCCGCAAGTGACTTTCTGGGGAGCCATCATGATGTTTATATGCCATCTAAACTGTTCATAAGGTTATTCCCACTAGGTGGAATGGTAAAAAGTATTGTCCTGATCCAAAACTTCTGTGGCCCCCTCAAAGTTTTTAGTGGTGGGCGTTCAATCACTATTTTTTTTGTCTGGAATGGCCCATGCTGAGTTTTGGATCTGCCTCATTTTTGGGTTCGTGAACTGGTGAAACTAATGGATGAGGTGGATGTCACATGGACACCATGGTGGGCCCAACAAGGCTTCCACTTATAAGACTCCCTGTAGGCAGGGTTACGTACAGGAAAGATACATCCTGAGTCATCTCTCTCAAAGACATGCAAACGTGTACGGAATTCATGCAACGAAAGGCTGGGGGGCCCACCATGATGCAGGTGAGCCATCCAATCCGTTGATCATCTGGAGCAGCTCATTTTAGGACGTGAACCGAAAAATCAGGCCTATCTGAAACTATAGTGGACCACACTAGTGGGAAAAGTGGAGAATGGTAAGATGCGTCGTCTAATTAACAATTTTTTGGGGGGGGTAATTAAGATTTTATTGGAAAACCCGCTGCCAAACTATTTAACACATTTTTTGTGCTTCTTAATTAAACTTGTTTATGGCAAAAGCAATTTTTGTAGGAAATTGTTCTTATACATGCTTACCAAACATGCACTTTTCACATAAGTCTCAAGAAACAATTCTGCAGTTGCAAGAAGCATATTACCAAACAGGCCCTTATTTTCAATATTGTGGTGTAAGACCTGATTCTTCCCCTTTCTGATCCTTCAGGTCAAAGAGATGGAAAAGAGAAGCTTGAAGCCATATAGTGCTACTCTTGCAACCCTCTTAGTGGGTTACAGCAGAAGCTTGGAACTGGACTTAGCGGAGGCTCTGCTGGATCAAATTGTCGAGAGTTCATCAAAGCACATCCATCCTTTTAATGCCTTGCTTGCTGCATGTGATGCTATGGTAATTTTTTTTTTGAATACTTGAAATTCTTTACCATCAATTTTCTCCATACTTTGCCTGATCTTATAAGCACAGTTACACATGGATAGACCAGTGCCCAGATAGATAGGGCTTTCATTTCATAATGTATTGTATGAATGAATTGATTAATGAATAAAGAACTGTAATGTAGGCTTCTTTCTTGGTAGAAGTCTGGGCTACTTCCAACAGGTCGCCCAAAGTCCTTAAAAAAAGCACCAGGTAACAGCCTGTTGCCAACAGTGTTCAAAGTATCAGTATCGTTACATGTATGATGGCTAGGGATATGGAAACATGAATTGGTATCACTGGTATTATTGTGGATACTTGTAAAAATATCGTTGTCTAAGGGAAACATTGGAGAAATGTTGGGAAAAAGGTGGAAATTTTAGGTGATGCTAAAGAGACACAAGTTTACGCATTTAGGAATCAAAATATTGCATATATGTATATATGTATGTAGACACGCACACATACATAATAATTGTCCATTTTATCAGAGCCTAAGCCATGTGCTATCAAAAAATAATCAGTATAAAATATAAAATTTATAGCCAATCAATAGATCAGCCAACACTCATCAATATATAAATTTTCCATATTAATTAACAGTGGAAAGCATATATTTTCTAATATAAAAATGAAGAAATTAGGATTTCCCTAGTTTCCCCAAATTTCCACTTAAATGTTAATTTTTTGCTGGAAATCCACATCAATACATGAGAATCGTGCACACATTGATTTCTGATGTAGAATGTGTCATAGATACGTTCCTAGCATGGTTGGGCCAAAAGAAGATGGACCGTAATTGACCATAACTTTTGATCCGGGTATCGTTACGGGGAGCACAACCTATCAATCTTTACTGAAAACGGGCCATCCGAGGTGAACCGACCCACAAAGTGGGTCGCGTCTGTCCGTTTCGTCAGAAAACGCGCGCTTTCAGCTCAAAAACGAATTTTTAGGAAAATTTTACTATTTTTAGTAATTCCGAATTTTTAAAATATTTTTTGAGTTTTAGATTTTCTTTCCTTTTGGAAATAACTTTTAGTTATACTAGGACTCTTCTAGAGAAAGTTTATTTGCAATTTTTATTTTTAGAAATTAGACCTTAGAAGAGTTTTATTAGAATTAGGATTTTTATTAGAGTTAGAATTTTGCTATTTTTTGGTAATTACGAATTTTAGTTTATTTTTCTTATTAATGGTGTAAGGAGGCACATTAGAGAATTATCAATATTCATTAATCTATTTCGATTTATTTAGAATTTATTTCTATTTTCTGCTCTCTTTTCTCGTGGATTCGAGAAGTCCTCTGTGAGGAGTCCAGAGAAGTTCCGTGGATTCGGAATAGTTATCCTCTTGAGGAAGACGGTGCTCGACCTCATGTCCTCCCCTGCGTCAATTTCCATTGCAATCCATGCCAACAAAAAAAAAAAAAAGAAAAAAGAAAAAAGAAAAAAGAAGCTTCTATGGATTTTTGGTCACCTTTGAGCACTAGTTCGTCTTCGCTTCGAGTCAAGAATTCTCTCCCAAATCCAAACTTTGATTCAGTAGAAGGCAACATTGATCCAAATCACTTAGGGCCTGTTTGTTTTGGCAAGTTCCACAATAAAGTAGTGTAATGTATAGTAAACGAGTAATGACTATCATTACCATGGTAGTTAGAAGTAAAAAGATTTTACGACCATATGCAATATGTCTCTCATGGCTCCGCATCCATACATGTAAAGTACTTTCCCTCATTAGATACTCTTGGATGCAATTTCATCAATACCTGTTTTATCCACACTATTCATCCATTTTGTAATATGATTTTAGGGTATGTCTCCAAAAATGAGGAAGACCCAAAGCTCATGTGAACCACACCACAAAAAGCATCGAGGATAATGATGCCCACCGTTGAAACCTTCCTACGGCCCACCAGGATGCTTATTTGCCATCCAACTTGTTCATAAGGTCAAACAAACCCGGATGAAGGGAAAACACAAATATCAGCTTGATCCAACATTTATGTAGACTCCAAAAAGTTTTCAATGGCATGCGTCCAATCCCCACCAGGATGCTATGGTGTGGTTCATTTTTGCTTTGGATCTACCTCATTTATTGTCTCATGCCATAAAATGATCACACAAGATGGATGGACAGTGTGGATATAACACATACATCATGGTGGGGCCCACCATACTATCCACTTAAACACAATTCCGCCAGTCTGTGTCTTGCGTGATTTGGAAGGATTACAGTGATTTGACAATTGGCAATATCCAATCACAGTAAGATGTAATGATGTGAGTTTTACACTACATTACCATGGTAGTCCATGGAAACAAATAGGCCCTTATGGAGCAAAATTCCAAATAATGATAAATAAAAAATCCCACAAAATGGTGATTTTGTGGGTTTTTAGTATTTTTTTTTTTCAAATTTCTGTCGCTTTCCGACTATTTATAGATGTTACCCTGCATTGGAGATATTATCACTGGTATCGGGGATGTAATTGATGGTATTGCCAACTCCAAAGAATTTCTATAAGATACATGTTCTTTCCTTTGATTTCTTTGTTATATATGAAGTAAGAAAAATTACCATGAGTGTGTATATGAAATGTAATAGGACAGAACTACCCTTTATATATGGTAAGGGAAAAAATTAAAGCATTTCTTATGCCAATTGTACCTGAAGCCTACCAAAAGTTTCTTTATTCCACTTTTTATCTTTCATTTCTTTCATTGAATATGGAATCCTTACTCTTCAAAAAAGGGAAAAAAAAAAAGAAAAAAGAAAAAAGAATATGGAATCCTTCCTAGGTATTTCTGTTTTTTTTTTTGTTTTTATACTTTGCAACAAAGAAAATTCTATGCATAGAAAATGATGCTGCAATGGAGAAAAAAAAGGGTCATATTTTACTTGTATAGGTTTACTGCATAAGAACAGTAATTAAAGTTACTTTTTTCTGAATTCTAAAAGACAGGGTCATAAGCTACTTTAGGGTCAGTTGGATTGGAAAGCCGAAAGGTCCTACAGTTGCAAGAAAAAAAAAATCAAAATAATTATATGGTCTGCTGCACGACGTTGGATTCCATTGTGTTATTTTGCAGGGTAATCCTGTGACAAAACAAAAAAACAAAAAAACAAAATCCAATGCAAAAACTTCCCACAAAGTTGAAATCCTACATGGCCACTCCAGGCTGCACAGCCATTACTCCGTTTTTTTTTTTGGCTGGAAACCTCTTGGTTCTCCTGTGAATCTCTTGTTCTACTCTTTAGTATTTGTATAGTATAGATTTTTCGTGATATTTACACGTGATGAATGGATGATGTAATTTTTATTGAATGCTTGCTGCAGGATCAACCTGAACGTGCAGTCCGAGTATTGGCTAAAATGAAGCATTTGAAAATCAAGTACGATATCAGGACTTATGAGCTGCTGTTTTCCTTATTTGGTAACGTGAATGCTCCTTATGAGAAGGGCAATATGTTGTCAAAGGTTGATGCTTCAAAACGGATACGTGCTATAGAGATGGATATGGTGAAAAATGGAGTTCAACATAGTCGTATATCAATGGAGAATTTGGTAATACTGCCCCTTCGAATGAGGTCCCTTTTTTTTTTTTTTTTTTCCTATTTCAATTCTAACTTGCAATCATCAACTAAAATGTTGCACTTCTTTTTGTTCTAAAATTTGCTCTCAGGCTTAAATAGTCTTGTGCAGTGATTGGTAGTAGGTTGCAATATATGCACTTCTTGTACTTGAACCATAGTTGCAAGCACCTTCTTGCAAAGGTGCTGGTCCTGCTTCAGAATCTCACCCTCGCTACCGATTTTTAGCCTCTTGGTGCACCTAGCTCCTGTCTACTGCTGTTCAATTCCTATAAGGCCATCTTTGACTGAATCAACTTTCTAATATTTCTAGCTTTAAATCATTTTCAAATCATATTATTTTAATGTCACAAAAATAGTCTTTAAATTGTTGTCATTGTAGTCTTTTCCCAACTAGGTGTTGGGAAAAACAATCATTAAATTATTAAATATAAATTCAAAAAGCCATTAAAGGTTGCCTTAGCAAAGATGAAGACAAGAAAAATTGTGGGGATAGATGATGTACCTATAGTAGTGTGAAAAAATAATAGGCTAAATCAGATTAGTTTAGCCTAACTAGTCTTTTGAAAAAAGAAAAAAAGAAAAAAAATCTGAAAAAGAAAATGCCAAATGAGTGATGTAAGCATGCCTTGTAGATTAAGGGTTTGGGCCCCTAAACTTGTCCTACGGGCTAGGTCCGAGCTTCAAATATAGGCCTGATTTCTGGCATAGTCGAATCATCAAGTGGCCCACCTGTAATAGAAGAAAGGACAGTTTAAAAGGCACTTGTTAGCAATTCCCATTCAACATGTGTAGTTTGATGCAATCCTTTTGTTTGTGTGTGTGTAGCCTAACCCATTGCCAACCCTAATCATGATACCTGTTCACAAGAACAGAGGAGATGTACAGAGTTCAACAACTACCAGGGATCCAACTTATGAGTCAGAATGTGGGAACAGCTTAGGGATCAAACTTATGAGTTCAACAACTACTAGGGATCAAACTTATGAGTCTTCGATGACATATGTATGGCAATATGGGGCTCCATTGAAGGTTGTGGTTTTTGGATGTCTAGTTGGAAGGAACAAGGTGCTAACAATTGACAATCTTCGTAAGAGAAACATGGTTCGTCCGAATGAATGTCTTCTTTGTCTCCAAGACGTGGAATCGGTGAATCATTTGTTCCTATTATGAGAAGAAGAAGACGGAGAGTTTGAGAGAGATGTTGTGTTAGGCTTGCTTGCCCTAACACATAATGTTTTATTATAATAAAGCATATAGTACACCGCAGGAGAAAAGGGAAGTGTGCACAACTGCACATGCGCTTATACTAACCACCAAAGCTCATACACAATACATAGCATTCTATACTCCCCCTCAAGTTAGAGTATAGATGTTGATCATGCCCAACTTGTTACAAACATGATGAAGAGCATCTCGACTGAAGGACTTTGTAAGAACATCAGCAAGTTGATCCCCAGACTAAACAAAAGAAGTGACGATTTCCTTAGAAGCGACTTTCTCCCGAATAAAGTGACAGTCGACCTCAATATGTTTGATTCGCTCATGGAAAACTGGGTTACTAGCAATATGGATGGCCGCTTGGTTGTCACAGTGAAGAGGAACAGGATCCGAAGGAGGATAGCCAAGTTCTTTAAGAAGGTTGCGAAGCCACACGAGTTCACACGTCGCATGAGCCATAACACGATATTCTGCTTCAGCCGAGGACCGGGCAACAACTGGCTGCTTTTTGCTCTTATAGGTTATAAGATTGCCACCTAGGAAGGTACATAAACCGGATGTAGAGCGGCAATCAAAAGTACTACCTGCGCAATCAGCATCGGAATATCCAGAAAGATGAAGATGACCATGGAACTGAAAGTGGAGGCCAAGACCCGGAGCTGATTTTAAATACCAAAGTATGCAGTAGACAGCCATGAGATGGGAAGTACGGGGAGCTTGCATGAATTGGCTAACAACCCCCACCGTAAATGAGAGATCTGGGCGAGTAATAGTCAAGTAAATAAGCCGGCCTACAAGTCGTCGATACATCTCGAGATCAGTAAGGAGAGCACCATCATCTAGTCGAAGCTTCTGTGAAGTATCCATGGGAGTGGTAGCAGGCTTGCACCCTAACATGCCGGTCTCCATGAGAAGATCGAGCGCATATTTTCGTTGTGACAAGACCAATTTGAATGATGAGCGAGCAACTTCAATTCCGAGGAAGTAGCGAAGAGAACCAAGATCCTTGATCTCAAACTTGGTCTTAAAAAAATCTTTGACCTCCCTCATTCCAGCAGAATCACTACTGGACAGAACAATATCATCCACATAGACAATGAGAACCATGATGCCCGTTGATCGTTGACATATAAAGAGAGAATGATCAGCATGACTACGAACAAAGCCAAACTCCAAGAGAGCCTGACTAAATTTTTCGAACCATGCACATGGGGATTGTTTGAGTCCCTAAAGAGCCTTCTTCAACTGGCAGACAAGTGCAGGGTTGTAAGAAGCAACAAAGCCAGGAGGTTGATGCATGTAAACTTCCTCTGCAAGATCCACATGGAGAAATGCATTCTTAACATCAAACTGAAACAAGGGCCATGATAAATTAATGGCCAAGGAGAGCACAATGCGAATCGAATTAAGCTTAGCCACCGGAGAGAATGTCTCGAAGTAATCCATACCATAAGTCTGTGTGTAACCTCACCCTTAGCAACAAGACGGGCTTTATAGCGATCAATTGAGCCGTCTGGAAGAAACTTAATCGTATAAACCCATCGACAACCAACAAGTTTATGGCCTAAAGGAAGTGGCACAAGGTCCCAAGTATGATTCTTCTCAAGAGCAGACATTTCTTTTATCATCGCCTTCGTCCAATCAGGACTCTGAAGAGCATACCTTGCTGACGTCAGCAGCCGTATGGCTGACGTCAGCGTTGTACGGACACATAGACTCCGTTTAAGTTAAAAGTTTAGGGGTTTGATAGATCTTGATTTTTAGAAGATTTGTCATGATTTTTTCAGAATTTATTGGATCTCCTTTCATGGTATTTTGGACGAAATAGAGAAATTCAAAATCGGCCCCATCTTCCATTTTTCTTCGATCTACCTCAAATCGGTAAGTTTTCTTTGGTTTCTTTGCTCAAGATGGACCAAAATCTTTTTCCCAAGCTACCCATGGTGGATTTTTTTTACTTAAGATCACTGTTTGAGAGGTTTTTAACCTCAAACGGACGTGCGGCTGGGCCGTTTTCACTCGGTTAGGGCTTTTTTTGACTGCGTTTCATGGTATTTTTGGATGATTGATATTTGTTTGAGGTTTATCTCTTATTATCTTGAAGGATTGAGTGAGATAGAGTTGTTTGAATAAATCTTACTTGGCGTAGGGGCTCTCTTGGCATAGATTTATCTCTTGGACTCTCGTATGGCTGACAAAGGGCCCTCATCTCTTGGCATAGGGTCTCTTGAATCCAACCCCTTGCAGATTACCTCCACTAAGTTGAATGGTGACAACTATCTTCAATGGGCATAATCTATAAAAGTATTTTTAGGAGCCCGTGACAAATTGTCGTATATTTTGGATGATCCTCCAAGCTCTACAGATGTTACTTACAAGTCTTGGACAAAGGAGAATTATCAAGTTATTGCATGGTTGTTGAATAGTATGGATTCCTCGATTAGCCACTCAGTGATGTTTTTATCCTCGGCTAAAGGCATTTGGGATACGCTTCATGATATGTTCTCGGAATCTCAGAATTTTTCACGGGTATTCCAGCTTATCTAAGAAATTGGTTGATTCCAACAAAACTCAAGATCCTTAAAAGATTACTATTCGACGCTTCGGGGTAATGTGGGATGAGTTGGATATGTATTAACCTCTTCTTTCCAAATGTAAAGAGGATCATGAACATGCTCATAAGCAGCGGGATGATACTCGTATCATGCAGTTCCTAGCTGGGTTGAGTTCTGATTATCTTCATGTTCGAGATTAGGTTGTTATGCAGGATCCTCTTCCCACATTGACGACAGTCTATGTCATGTGTCAGCGTGCTACTGTCTCTACTCTTCCTTCTCATTCATTTGTGCCACCCAAGCGTTCGGCACATCTTGCTGGTGATCAGTCCTCTCTTGGTCTTCGGGTACCATCCTTGAGTTCAGGGCGCATTTCTGGTTTTGCTGGTCGTGGTAGAGGCCGCGAGGGAGATCGCAGTCGTGGCGGCCGTAGTCTTCGTGGTCGTGGTGGAGTGGACGAGGACATGATGGTTCCCGCATTTGTTCACATTGCGGTGGTACTAATCACACTGTTGATTATTGCTGGCAGATACATGGTCGTCCTACGTATGCCGCTGCTTCTGTTGCATCTACTGTTGCTTCTGAGATACAGTCGTCCACCCCGACAGCTGAGCAGTCTACTTCAGAGGAGTCTCTTATCATTTCTCGGGCTGTATATGATGCCCTTATGCGGCTTCACATTCGTGATATTCCTGAGCCTTCTCACGCAGCTTCGGCCCAGTCAGGTGCTGCCCTTCTTGCGTCATCCTCTCCTACCTGCTGGGTCATCGACTCTTGAGTTTCCTCCCATATGACTGGTAAGTTTCAATTCTTTTCTTCTTATTCTCCTTCTCCTCCCACTCGGTATGTCACAGTCGCAGATGGAACCCAATTTCCCATCTCTGGAATTGGTTCCATCCTTCTCTCTTTTTCCTTGTCTTTGTCCTCAGTCTTGCATATGCCTCGTTTTCCATTAAACTTATTGTCTATTAGCTCTCTTACAAAATCACTCAACTGTTCCATTACCTTCTTCCCTTCTAATTGTTTGTTTCAGGACCTACAGACGAAGAGAGTGATTGGTGGTGGGCATGAGCGAGGAGGCGTTTATCTTCTCGATGATACACCTGTTGCTGCTTCTAGTTCCCTTTCTCTAGATCGAGAGTCCATGACTCGGTGGCATTGCCGCTTAGGCCACCCATCCATAGCTTGATTGAGACTTTTGTTTCCCTCCTTATCTGTCACAAAACCATTATGCTGTGATATTTGTGAATTGTCTAAACATCATCCCGCTACGTTTCCTCCTAGCTCTTCTGGGAGGAAATCTCAACCTTTTCATTTGGTTCACTCGGATGTCTGGGGACCAGCTCCGGTTACCTCGACTTTTGGATTTAGATATTTTGTTACCTTTATTAATGATTATTCACGCATGACTTGGATTTATCGTTTGAAATCTAAAAGTGAAGTGTTTGATGTGTTTGAAGTGTTTTATCATGAAGTGTGCACTCAATTTCATTGTTCCATCAAATCCCTCCATTCTGATAATGGGGGGGGGGTGGGGGGGGGGGGGGAATACATGTCTATTGCCTTTCTATCCTTCTTGCAGGAACGTGGTATTTTGTCTCGGACGTCATGTGCTCGCACACCTCAACAAAATGGTATTGCAGAACGTAAGAATTGTCATCTTCTTGACGTTGCTCGCACCCTTCTGCTTGGTATGCATCTACCTAAACATTTTTGGGGTGATGCTCTCCTAACTGCTACTTTTCTTATTAATCGTATACCCTCACATATCCTGTCTTATAAATCTTCATTTACTATATTGTATCCTCATGATAATCCATTTCCTCTACCACCTAAAGTTTTTTGTTGTACATGCTTTGTTCAACTTTTGTATGAGAGTAATGATAAACTTAGCCTTAGGGTAATTAAATGTGTCTTTCTAGGGTATCCTCTGAGTCAGAAAGGGTATAAATGCTTTGACCCATTGACTCGCGAGAAATGTCTCTGCCGATGTAACTTTCTTTGAGGATATTTCTTTTTTCTCCGCTCCCGGCCGATCCCTCTGTGATCCTCTTGCGAGTCAGGGGAAGTATGACTCTTATCCTCTTTCTACTAGTGATCATGGGAAAACTCCTCGCCCCTCTATTCAGCATCCTGTTGGTGATATAGGTGAGCTTAAGCCTCAGCAGGTGTATCATCGTCGAGATAAATTTTCACACGCTCAGCCATCCACCCTTCCGCTCACTTTGGATGTTGGCTCAGGTGACTCTCCTACCTCGAGTTTAGATCTTCTCATTGCCTTGCTCAAAGGGTCACGATCTTGTACTCAACACCCCATTAGTAATTTCGTTTCATATGATCATCTTTCACCGTCTTTTCAGTTATTTGCAGCTTCCCTTTCATCACAGACTATTCCTAGATCTCTCTCAATATTTTCCTCTTTTCTTCACATTATCATCATCAAATCTTTCTCTATTTTATGTCCTTTTGTAAGAGAGGTTTGGAACCGTTTCTTTCAGTTCTTTGGGGTACTTTGGGTGCTCCCAGCCACTATAGACAATTTTTTGCTATCTTGGCATGGAGGGGTTATAGGGAACTCAGAGAAAAAGTCATGGAGACTGACTTGTCTACCGGGTCTTTGGGCACTATGGCTAGAAAGAAATGTTCGATGTTTCAAGAACAAAAGCGAGAAAGCGATATATGTTTTCATGAGGGCTAAATCTTTTGTTATAGAATGGGAGGCAGGGTTGAACAGTTTGATTCAACTTCCATTGGGGTGCAAGTATCATTTTCTTTATCGGGTTTCTAATGTTCTTTTGTACATATTGGCCTTTTGCCTTTTAATGAAATTATCACATTATCATTGATGAATGATACCTTTGTGCGTGCGTGCATATGTTAGTTATATTGGACTATTTTGAACCTTTGATCCTTCTTTGGCCAGCTCAGCCCTGTAAGGCTAGGGCTGAATCATGTCCTAACACTGGCCTGACCCATAGCCAACCGTAATCATGATACCTGTTTAGAGGAACAAAGGAGATGTACAAAGTTCAGCAACTATTAGGTATCAAACTTACGAGTCAGAATATGAGAACAGCTGCAATTACATTCTTGTTGCCGGTGGGTCTCCAGCAGGCATCTGCATTAAGCCCTTACATTTTCTCTAATGTTATTTGCTGTGGACTTGGAGTTGGTTAGCCTAGAGAAGGAATGCCAAATCAGATATTCGGGGAGTTTAGAATCTAGAGGATTAAAATTAGCAGATCCAGAATGCAACTCCGAGTAGGAAATGTCATTGATAAGAGGTTTCACTTAGAATGTTAACTCCATAAATGTTCAAGCTAGCCTCCATTCTTGCTTCGAATCACGCTTTGGGCTCAAATTGCTGCTTCGCTTCATGCTTCCTTCAACTATAGTTGGCATTCATGGCTGAGGATTCCTCAAAGTGATCTATTCTGTTATCTCGGATCCTAGGTATTTATATTTGCTAGCATTTCTGCTAGACACTTCCTCATTCCTGCACCTGAATCTGCTGCCACTTCATTTCAGGCTTCGTTCAACTATATCTATCTTTGATGGCTAGGATATTCCTCAAGGTGATCTATGCCATTATCTTGGTTCTATCATTCACATGTTCCCAATAGAATTGATGAAGTGGAGATGTGCCTCTGGAGTGTTGTGTGATTGCCACATGTTCTGATGAAACAAGTGAAATTTTTATTAGACAACCATTAGAGTATGACCTAGTGATGGGCAATTTAGAGGTCACATGTACGAAGAATGAACTTTGCAGAAAAGAGGATGTAATGCAGGAGCATTTTTACACCGGGCTCGAGTGGGGTAGCTTGTGGGATGCGGGGACACACTCGGGGTGAGCGGCCCGTGTGAGGTGGGTGGCTCGTGAGAGGCGGGCCCCACCCGTGTGATTCGGGTGGCTCGTGTGAGGCGGTACCCATGTGATTTGGGGCCCACGAGGGGGATTCGGCCGAGGTCATAACCCATGAGATGTGGGGCCTGAGCTATGAGATAAAGGGATTAATTCGCCATGCTCTAACTGTTTGAGCTTTTAGAGCAAGTGGTTAATTGTCTTGCATCAGGATGTTGAGATAGATGGGTGGAAAGACTAGGAAAGATTGAACATGAGGTAATTGGAAGCAACTTGGGAGCAGTCCCAAATGAGACAAAATGATAGACAGATGATTGAGCTGGTTTGTCCATGTGCCAGGAAAATTTGTAAATGTCGCGATTAAGGGAACTTCAATTGGGGTTGGGGGGCCTGAAAGGAGAATGAAATGAAGCTTAAAGGACTTGGAGAGAGGTTGTGAGAATGAATATGGGAGTTTTTTTCACTTATAGGACCGAGGGCCTTGGGAATTTCTAGTGAAATGGGAGTTATAAGGTTGATCCTGAATAGCTGGGACGAGGTTATGATTATGATTATTGTTAATAGTTATTTGAATTCATTAATGTTGTTCTATATAGAAGCCTTTTAGGAGCTTCCTATCTTAGTTGCACAATCCTTTTTAACTAGGTGCCTCTCCTGCTTCAAACCACACTACAGATTCGCACTCCCTCTCCCACTTCCTTCCCATTTATACATGGACAACATTTTAAAAAACAGATGCATCCATGCTCTCACACCCAAATCTGTTGCCACATCGCTTCACGCTTCTTGCAACTATACCCCATCATTGTGATTTTTACTTCTTCCACACCTGAACCTGCTTCAGTTCCTGTGCACCTGAATCTGCTCAATTCAGTCTGGCTTATAGTATCACTGTGCAAGTATGGCTTGAACTTCTTGTGCTGATAATTTGCATTGCATTTTAACTAGTTCAGAAGGTTCAAGGCATTCTTGTACAATTTCTAGGTTTCTTGTTTGTGCCTGTTTGTTCACAAAGATAGCATGCACTACATGGACACATAAATTTCTACACTAGATGTTTCTAACATCAAGGTAATGTGTTCAAGCCCCAGATTGTACGTGTTTTTAGATAGCGTCGTAAACATCTTAGTCCCAAGTTGGGGTTGGCTTTTAAAAGGTCAATCGGTATAAGATTCATGATCAGCCACCCACAAGACATCAACCTTCCTCCTTTGATGACATGGCACCAGGCACTGACCTCCAACCCAACTAATGAGGCATTTGGATACCTCACACATCTAGTATTGCATTGTGTCCATGTATTTTACCTCTAGTGTTTTATATCTTTCAAAAAATATATAGTAGATTGTTATTTAAAAGCTTTTGTCTACAACATGTAAATGCATCTTGGGCATGGTTCCGGGAGGTGTAAATTAATGTCATACAAGAAATTGTGAATTCCTATCATGCTGAGAGTTCTTATTGATATGCAAATGTCATTGAGTGGCTATAATTCAGTTAACAAATAGCTTTGTAATTTTCCTTTTCCACTTTGATGTGATATTGCATATTTAGGAATTGCAAGAGCTAAATTCCGCCAGCAGTTCCCTTCCTTGCATTGTGGCCTCATATAGGTTGCATGATTTTCACTCTAAGTGGGCCCCTGATTGCTGTTTGCAGAAAATAATGGACTATGGACAGTCATTTTCATAACACATGCATCTTATAATTTATTTTACTCAGAAGTTATATTGTAAGGACATTATATGGTAACATGATTAGACCTTATCTGGTTCTATTTCAGCTGAAAGCCCTTGGAGCTGAGGGCATGATAAGGGAGCTGATACAGTATTTACAAGTGGCAGACAATCAGTTCTGTCACACATATGCATATACAGGAACAGTTATGTACAATACTGTGCTGCATGCACTTGTGGAAGCCAAGGAAGTAAGTGTGTTTGTCATTTGTGTCATGGAATTTTTAGTCAGTGTTGATATTTATAGTTTCATGATTGCAGCCAAAGTTACAACAGCAGGATCTCGAAGCCTACTCTCCCCACATGAGCCATTGGCACATACGTAATCATACCCACCGTGTATGTGCTATGGCACAAAAAACATGAACATTCATGGGATGGGTGACCTTCAGTCATAACAGGTCATCAGGTGGGCCACAAGTGTGCTTTGTGTCTTGATGACGTTTAAGGCCTGTTTAGATACACGGATTCCATGCAGAAATGGAAATTGTTTTCTACTGAAAAGACAGCTGGGCTGCTTGGATACGTGGATTACACACAATAATCATTACTCGTATTCATAGTCTGAATTGTCTTGCACAAGAAACAAGGTGACTGTTGTCTAATGAAGCTGACGATTCTACTTGCTATCCAAAAAGGCATCCCATTTTTGGTATCCTATTTTCTTCAGTGACCATGGAAATTATCATTGGTTAGTCATCACGTTATCCATGGAATCCAAACAGAATCCACATATCTAGTCAATTCCTTTCAACTGTTGTATACGTGGCACACTTGCTGATAGGATCAACCTCATTTACAGGCCGCTGCACGTACTTAGTGTGACAACCTTATAAACAGTCCTGATCTCAGACACATGCCCCATTGGCATGCGTGGTGAGAGTAGGATTCTCAAGTGGTCTCCGCACTTCTCTTAATTCATTTTCTGAAACTAGCACTTGATTTCCCCATTTACATCAGTACTTGATAGCAATTAACCGTTTTTTGCATGACATGCAGAGTCACAATGCCTTAGAAGTTTTTAAAAATATGAAATCATGCGATTTGCCACCTGATGCAGCCACATACAACATCATGATTGACTGTTGCAGCATTATAAGATGTTTCAAGTCTGCATCTGCACTGGTCTCTCTGATGATCCGTGATGGTTTTTCTCCAGAGACATGTACTTACACTGCACTCATTAAGGCATGCTTCACAGCTTTACTTGCATACTATTTTGATTTGTTATGCTTATTGAACTTTGACTACTTGTGATATCATATGCGAGTAGAAAATAATATTTGGTCAAAATGCTCTAGCATTAGTCTCACGCTATCTAGAAATGTCATCTTGTGCAAACACAGCAGGATTTTTTTTTTCTTTGTACTTCGATCTTTTTTTATTTTTTTCGATGTGCAAAGTTCACAAAACTATCGGACTACAAATCCATTCAAGTTGCAAGCATAGCACTAATTTGTAACCATATTTCTTGTAAATCCATTCAAGTTGGTATTTCTTAATCTCATCGGTAATTTTATTTGCTGGATCTTATGTCAAATCAAACAGAATCATTACTTCACAACATATTGATACTGGTGCATATTAAAGTAGGACCTTTACAAGAGGACGTAGAGAATTGGTAGCTGTTTCTTGCTTGTTGAGGGCATTATATGTAATTAGGTTGGCTTGATTCAGGTTGCTAAATCATTAAGCACATGGCCAAGCAACCGGAAAAAGAAGAAGAAGGAGAGAGAGTAACCTTTATATTTTTTGATTAACAGATGACTATAACAACTTCTGGGGTGCATCCTAGTAGTACTGGACAGATGTGGGGGCCCACATGATGCATGCGTGTCATCCAAACTGTCCATCAGATGTGTTAGCGCATGCTACCTCTAGGTCCCTAAATTCAGGCTGATCCATGAATCAAGTGAGCCACACCACAGGAAAGAAGTTGAGAGGGGACGCCCACCCTTGATTTACGTGGGGGCCCACCATATTGTTTATATGGAATCCAGGCCATTAAGACCCTTCATCTGGCATTGATGAAGTGTCAGGACAAAAATAAGTCACGCTCAAATCAAGGGTGGGAGTTTCCACCCAACTTGTTCCCTGTTCAGTGGCTCATCTGAGTTTTGGATCAACCAATTTTTGGGACATGGTGGTAACATTAGGTCACAAATCTGATGGGTGGGTTGGATGTGTAGCAGATATCACCTGGGCCCCACATCTTCTTGGTACCATTGGAGCACACCCCATAACTCTCTTGCCAATAGAAGTTATATCTATATTCAATACTATGTTGCAATTTTAAAAATATTTTTTAAAAGTATTTTTAAGATATCAGTTTCGGGTATGTATCATCTGTGTCCAAAACCAAGATTAATCAGTGTGTTTAGGATGATACACATTACAGGTTGTCCACATTATTAGACTAATTATCACTATTCAATATGATAATTTAGGGTGCATTTGGTTGCACCAAATAGCATGAAATTTCATGATGTTTATGATTAATCAGTCTAATTCATAATATTTGGTGCAACCAAACACACCGTGATGCAAATGCATCCTTAAACTTCCCATGGCGTCTGAATTATGTATTCCAGCTAAAAACCATGATACTGTATCCATCTGCTAACTGTCAAGGTGGTTTTTACTTTTCAAGATTCTGTTAGCGAATGAAGATTTGACGAAGCACTGAATCTTTTGGACCAAGCTAGCACTGAAGGAATTCAGCTCGATGTACTTCTATTCAACACTATTCTTTTAGAAGCATATCTCAAGGTAATGACTCACCAAATTCTATCACATTTGATTATGGTAAACAAATGGTCCCACCGCTTTCATTTTTTCATGATTGTTTCAGGGCCACATTGATATAATCGAGCTAATTGTTGAGCGAATGCACCAAGAAAAAATCCAGCCAGACCCTGCAACCTGCTCATATGCATTCTCTGCATATGTCGACAGAGGCTTTCTCACCACAGCTATAGAGGCATTGCAGGTTTTGAGCATGCGAATGATTTCAGAAGAAGAGACCATTCTTCAAGATAAGAGGATCTATTTTGAGGAGCTTGTTCTAGACGAAGACCCAGAAGCTGAATCACGGATAACCAAGATTTTTAAGGAGTCGGGAGAGCATCTAGCTTCTGCTTTATTGAATCTCAGATGGTGCGCAATTACTGGGTTCTCGATTTCATGGTCACCCAATGAAAGTTTATGGGCCAGAAGGCTTTCCTCTACTTACGGTCCGAGAGCACCAGCTAGTTGGAAAGCCAAAACATAGAGCATCAGAAGGTGCCGGAACTCATTCCAACAACAACCCAGTTTTTATTACAACAGGCTAACCCAAGAGTTGTTGAGCTTTCACCATCGCGGCAAGGATCAATTACCTATGAGAAAAGGGAAGAAGTGGAGAAACAAACATCTGATGTCATTTGACAGACAAATGGAAAAGGATATGCCATTCTAATGGGATAAATCTGATCTAATGCTCATATTATTTGGTAAAGGCTCGACTAAGGGCGTGTTTGGATGCGTGGAATCCGAGGAAAAAGAATGAGAAAAAGAAAAAAAAAAAAAAAACAGAGAGAAAAATGGCGCCCAAACACTTATAGACAATTGACCCGGTTTTTGTAACAACAGTCCAACCCAAGAGAAAGGTATATTAGGTGTTGCTGTTCAAGCAGAAAGTGATAGGAAACCCATGGAGGCGTCAGCTGCACCATGGTAATAAATTACAATCCATCTCTGTTGTATCATTAAACAGGTTTTTAATGCCTTTTTGCAAGCTCTGTGCATTGACAAATCAATCCAAGTTACTCTGAAAAAAGGCTTTTACATAGCCATTTCAATCTTTAGATTTACCCATTTTTTTTTTAGTTTTTCTCTTCATTTCTTGCATGAGTTGATCATATTATTATTTTTTCCTGATTGATTTTATTTATCATTTTGATCTTTTGTTGTATGTTTGTCACATATTTGGTGACTTGTCTCAGTTGCATATTTGGTAACTCTCCGTCATAAGATCAGATATCCCTGTAGTTCTAGAAATTGGCGACTTGCTCAAAACTCGGCTGAGTCAACTTGACTAGATCTCAAGCTGATTCGATAGGAGACTTGATGGTAGACTTGTCCAGTAGGCTCATTGACTCAGTCGAGTTTATAGGACTCGTGGTAACTTGAACTGAGTCAACTTCTTTTTTGTAGAAGTTCCTGCGAAAGGCACCACCCCAAGGGTTGTGCTTTTGATTCTTTTCGATACCTTTAATTTTATTCTTAACTAACGAATCGAGTCAAAAACTGTCTAGTCTTCCAGTTGAGCTGACTCAGACATCGAAGTCGAGTTTCTGGGTTAGCTCTCAATTTTGAGGACTGATTTAATTGAGAAAAACTTTTATACTCTGGCAAAGCATGATGGATGATATGCGGGTACTTAGAAATTCCATTCATGGCATATTAGTAATTCAAAGTAAACTGTCCAATTATGGGTCCCAGGTGGAATATATATATATATATATATATATATATATGTCTTTATGATTTGACTGTCCAAGAGTCACTGGACAGTTAAAACTGAATAGTACCCAATGGTCCTATTTCAACAAACAAGCATCCATGAATCAGAGGATATAATTCTTCAGCCGATCTGATTTCGGGACCGTGACTTAACGACGATGGGTATGTATACCACGTGTACAAAATAGAGTATTGAATTGGACAGAAGTTGTCTACAACACATGTTTTCTCAGCTGCGTAAAACTTGCAAGCTGTGGAGCCTTCCATGTTGTATATGTAAATCCATCTTGTCTATTGGTGAGAATCCTTGTATGAATCATACATGCAAATGATCAGCTTGGTTGAGGGTCAACCCAACCCAACCAAACTTCAAGAGGATTCGGGCCTAAGCCCAACCCAGCCCTAGATCTAACTATTGAATGCTTAACCCTAACAAGATTTGGGTTGGGTTGCGGTTGATCGCTATTTGTTTAGCTTGATGGTTTGGCGTAATTGATGAGTCAGATTGATTTAATTTTCATGGCAGGTGATATTCATGATATGGCAAGAAAGAAATTCTATACATGTGAGAAAATTTTCTAGTATGGTAATCATATACTACTGGGGGTGTTACATCATCATTTGTCTCTACAAGATATGAAAGCTAAATTCTTTTCCGTGTGTCAACCCTCTTTTTTTTTTTTTTTAAATATATTATTAATATTAAATTCTCTCATATTTATGTTTTTTTTTTTTTAATAAAGATTTCATATTATATATCAAAAAGGATCTGGATGTACATCCTACAACTCAAAACCCATTCAGGACGACCCAGCAACAAAAAGGACGGGTCGACCTATCGTAATGAACCACTGTACAGCAATCCTACGTAGAAGTATTGACAAGTAAGTGGGAGGTCTATGCTGCGGTTCGGATCATTCCAAGACCGACCTTATCTAGAAAAATCAAGCCCTTAACCTGCCTGGGAAGGGAAGCAAATTGGTCATGCAGGTTTGTCGACTGGGTCCCACTCCCTACCCGCGCCAAGCCATCTGCCAGTCCATTGCCTTCGCAGAAAATGTGCTTGAAGGAAAAGGTCTTCGACTGCTTCAAGATTTTGATCCTATCTACCTATGGTTTCCATCTCCATGGGCACCTTGTATTGCCCACAAGAATGTCCGTTACCATCTTCGAATCCAATTCAACAATTACCTTGTGCATTCCTTTTTGTAAACTTAATACCATACCGTCGTAAATAGCGTGTAATTCCGCGAGGTTATTCAATCCAACACCATAACCTCTGGAGAACGCGAAAATAAACATAAACGAGCCATCATCCTTCCTACAAATGCTTCCTCTGCTTGAGATACCGAGGTTGCCCCTTGCAGACCCATCGACATTTAATTTTACCCAACCCATAGCAGGTTGCTTCCACTTGATCACCAAAGAAGCGGACCTGTGCTGCCTAGGAACAGGAGAGAGAGGGTTATTTCTGTGCGGAACCGCTGTGTAAGTCAGACTTTCTCTAGATAGTAACACCAACTTCTCTTGGTAGACTCACGAGAGTTTCAAGGTTAAGGTTATGGGTTCAAGTACCAGTTGTGGTGTATGTGGGTATATGAAAAAAACATCTACGGGTTCAAGTACCAGTTGTCGTGTGTGTGGGTGTGAGTTTGTGTGAAAAAAAGGGAAAAAAGAAAAAAAAAAAAAACCAACTACGGGTTCAAGTAGCAGTTGTGGTGTACGTGGGTGTTAAAAAAACAAAAGAAAAAAAACTACTCTTCCTTATTACGGAGCGGTGGAGATTTCTTGAGCATGATACAGTTTCCTGTTCGTTATTATTGACTAAAAAAAAGAGAAAAATGAGAGAAAAGCAGGAAATCATAGTGACAAAATCCTGTTGTCATCAATTTCTTGGTTCAAGAATTTCTGGGAAGATTTTAAATTTTGAAGTCTCTTGGAAAAAAAATATCCTGAAAGTAAAAAATGGAACATACTTGTCATGAATTTAAATAATTTAATTATATATATATAATAAATTATTAAAATTTTTAAATAATTCTCACTAAAGTCACAGTAATTTCCAATAAAATTACAAAGAGCTGAAAACTACTGTGATTTTGAAAATCTTGTAATACTAACAGAAGGATATGATTTGAATGGTTTATTGCAGAGAAACATCACAAGATTTTTAGAATCAAGTGAAATATGTCAGTTTTTTAGAGTTTGATGGTTGACATGTGGCACTCAAAACTTGTAAATCATCTGTAATTTAATTAAAATTTAACTCACTAAATTAAGATTTAAGGGGGATATTCTTGTGTATGTTGTTCACAAATTACATAGTTTTAATTGACGAGTCAAGAGAATGCATAAACACAGCTAGATTTACGAAATGCTTTAGAATCTAAAGGATTTATGACTAATTGGACTAAACAGAATGTTTAGAGTTTAGTTTTAATAACAGTATGAATAGAAAAAAAGAGAGTTACGAATACAAACTAGGAAGTATCCCAAAATGACCACTTTCAACATTTGGGATTAATAATTCATAAGCTTGGAAAGATTGAGAGGGATGTTGCCCATTGAATTCAAGTTGAGCGGAAGAAATAGAAATGTACTTATGAAGTTGTATGTGATAATCATGTACCACTTAAAATGAAAGATGAATTTTATAAGATGGTGATAAAACGAGCTAAATGTTGGATAGTTAAGGACTAACATATCCATGTGATAAGTGTAACTTAAATGAAGATATGCTGAGATGGATGAGTAGCAAGACAAGCAAGGATAGAATGAGAAATGAATACATCGGAGGTAATTCAGAAATAGCACTGGTAGGCTCATATTGTCCAATCACCACTTTCTCAAAAAACTTGAGTTGTCATAGGATGGTGCATCAGTGAATATTAAGGGACTTTAACATTCCCCCACACATGTAATATGTTAGGCAAGAGTAGAGGAACACTGTTACCAGTATTCAAACACAAGACCTTTCTCTCTAATACCATGTAAAATCACCACTTTCTCTAAAAACTCGAGCTTTGGTGTATCAATGTGTGTTGAGGGCCTTTAACTCATATATGTAGAAATCAACCCATGTGTATGGAGGCTACCGTCCCATGCACTAGTTGCATGTGAACTCAATGCATTTGCATGACCTATCTGGACAGTCCATTAGGTCCAGTCTATTGTTCTTTCCCGTCCACTTTTCAAGAATCAAAAGAATCTGATGGTCCAAAAAAATCAATGACTGGAACTATCTTGTACGGCGGATTCTTGTTGATGCACTTTTGTGTCCCATTATTGAACGGTTTTGATCATCAGAGCATTATGATTTTTTAACTGCATGCAGCCTATGAAGGCTGGACTTGATCCAATGGAGGGTCTAAATAAGTGATGTAGATGGAAGGGGTGTAAATACACACTTTACCTATTAGATTATTTCTCTCTTAAATACATGAATAAAACTTTGTTGCTATGGTAGAATGGGAAGGTTGATACACAGGCACTAAGAAAATTGCACATCTGTGTACAACTCAAATTAAACCATCCAAACCATGCATCATAAAACACATACTAGGTTGATGTATTGATGGGTCCACCCATATGGTTGGCTTAATTGTTCATATTAAAAACTATGACTTCCATGGTCACTTTAATGGACACAGATCAAATAGATAAGATTGACTAATAAGTATAAATTTTGAGACATAAATCATCCATATTAGGTTCATGCATATGGGTGGGCCTGATTTGCAGATTACCCAGCCACATTTACTTTGGAGAGAGGGCGCGGATTGTGTCCCATCCTGCCTGGAGGGGAGCAGATTAAGTGCAGCCCAGCCCGGCCATGGCCCGTGCTGTGGGGCCCACCTTGATGCATGTATTCTATATCCAAGCCATTCATCCGTTTTTCCAGATCATTTTAGGGGATGATCTCAAAAATGAAGCAGATTCAAATCTCAGGTGGACCATACCATTGGAAACAATGGTGATTAACTATTAAAAATGTATCATGGGCCACAAAAGTTTTGTATCAATATATATATATATATATATATATATATATATATATATATATATATATATATATATATATATATGGGAAAGGTTCTATACGCTCGACCGTATTATACCTTCCATAAGGTTGAGTGCTGGCATCACGTGATTCGTCGGATGGTGAAAATTTTAAACAAATCGAGAAATTTTATAGGGAAATTGGATAAACAGAACCGGTGTAACCAGTTATTAAAATATCCCTCCACCTTTATCTCTCTCACGTTTATTTTATGCCAAAAACCTTGCGCTAGAAACTTATGTGAGCCTACTGTGGTCTTTATTTATTTATTTATTTATTTTGAGAAATCCACCCAGTCCATCCATTTTTCCATATCATTTTAGGACAATATGCCAAAAATGAGTCGGATCCAAGACTCAAGTGGGCCTAAAACATGAGGATTGAATGTCCACAGTTGATATATTCGCGGGACAATAGAAGTTTTTAATTAGGATAATATTTTTGTTTTCAGTTCATCTCAGTAAGAATATTGTTATGAACGGTATGGATGCAATTGAAACATCACTTTTGACCTAGAGAAATTTCAATGGTAGAAATTTCTCTACCGACCTTTTCCTTTAGTGCTGCTCACTTGAGTCTTGGATCTGGCTCATTTTTGTCCCCGTGGCCTAAGATGATCTCCAAAATTTGATGGATGTGATGGATTTCTCACAAACACTATGGTTGTCCGTGAAGGAAAACAGTGCAACCCTAACACGCCGAGAATTTCTCAACCATAGAAGTTCAATTCTCACTGATTCTATCCGACTTCAAGTGCAATCACGGATTCAAAGCGGATTGCATACTGAATAACTCAATACCATTAGATCCACCATTATTTATTTAGTTTATCCACTCCGTTCATCTGTGTTAATAGATAAGTTTAATCTTTAAAACAAAAAGAAAGCATATACAAAGCTCAACTGGACCACACCATAGTAAATAGTGTCATTAAACCTCTACCATTGAAAAATTCTTGGAGGCCATAGATGTTTTGGATTAAGCTGATGTTTGTGTTTTATCTTAATCAATGTCTTTTTGATATTATTAACAGGTTGGATGGCAAATAAACATTAATGTGGGCCGTACGAAGGTTTTAATGGTGGAAATCATTATTCCACACTGTTTCATGTGGCATGGTCCACTTGAGCTTTGTATTTACTATAATTTTGGGATCAACCCCTAAAATTAACAGGAAAAATGGAATGATAAAAGCATACCTGAGTAACTCAGTACGCAATCCGATTTCTGCGGTTAAACCACATACATTCACACTTGGTAAGTATGATAAAAGCATACCTGAGTAACTCAGTACGCAATCCGATTTCTGCGGATTAGCCCTGGCAGGTTGAGTAGCGCCCCACCATGGTGTATATTTTGTATCCACACCTTCCATCCATTTGAAGAGATCATTTTAGGACAATATTCAAAGAATGAGTTAAATCCAGAGCTCCAGTGGACCCCAGCACAGAAAAGAGTGGGTTCAGCTACGCTCACCATTAAAAACTTCTAAATGCGAGGAAAGTTTTAGATCAAGCTGATATTTGTGCTTTCTCTTATTTCATGTCTTCTTTAACTTTTGAACAGGTTTGATTTCAAATAAACATTATGGTGGCCTTGGGATAGTTTCAACGGTGGGAATCACCCACTATTTTCCGTAGTGGGGTCCACTACAGATTTTTATCTTCCTCATTCTTTGTCTCATGCCCTAAAATTATATCTTAAAATGGATGGACGGTGTGGATACAACACATACATCATAGTGGGGCCCACAGAACTTGGTGACGTAACTTCAGTAGACGACTTACTACTCAACCTGTCAGGGACGCGGATTGCGTCCTACACCGCCCCGCCCGTCTCTGGTCCCCAACGGGCAGTTCTATAGGCGGGCCCACCATGATGTATCCGTTTATCCAAGCCGTTCAACTCTTTTCTATGATCATTCTAACATATTAGTACAAAAATGAGGCAGATCAAACGCTTAAATGGACCACACAATATAAGACTCTTGCATTTAATGCAACTAGCCTTTAATGTTTTGTGCATTTAATGCAACCAAGCTTATTATTTGGTGTGGTCCACTTGAGCGTTGGATCTGCCTCATTTTTGTGTTAATGCGTTAATATGATCCTAAAAAAGGGATGAACGGTTTGGATAAACGGATACATCACAATGGGCCTGCCTAAAGAACTTCCTTTTTGGGGTTAGAGACGAGTGCGGGTAGGACGCAATCCGCGTCCACCTCTCAGCATCTAATCTGCCTGCATCCACTTCCTTTGGGAACGCATGTCCTACTCCGTCCGAGCAGGGGATCGGTGGGGCCCAACGTGATGTAAGTGTTTTATCTACTCCGTTCAGAGATTTTCTCAAATCATTTTAATATATGAACAAAAAAATGAAGCAAGCGAAAGGCTTAAGTAGACTACAAGGTGGGGATTGAACGTCCACCATTAAAAACTTCTTGTAAGCTAGAGAATTTTCGGATCTAAGTTGATATTTGTGTTTTCAATTCATCCAGGTCTACATGACCTTCTGAATAGGTTGGATGGTAAAACAACATAATGTTGGCACTTAAAAAGGTTTCAACCGTGAGTGTCATTATCAGTACAACCTCCTTTTTTTAGGATAATAACTTAAAACAATATGAGAAAATCTTTTAATGGCATGGATAAAACACTTACATCACAGTGGGCCCCACAGAGCCCTGCCCGTTTGGACTACGTAATTAACGTCCTATTAAAAGTTGCAATGGACCGCAACGCTAGCTAAACACAAATTAGCTATGACAGGTTACATCACCAGGCCCACCATGATGTATGTGTTATATCCATACTGTCCATTCACTCAGAGATATCAATTTAAGGCATGAGACAAAGAATGAGTCAGATCCAAAGCTGGAATGTACCCACTACAGAAAACAGTGCATAAAGTGATGCCCACCATTAAAATTTTCTATGGGGCAAGAAAGTTTTTGATCAAGCTGAAATTTGTGTTTTCCATTCTTTCATACATGTCTTAACTTATGAATAAGTTGGATCTCAGATAAACATCATAGTGGGCCTTAGGAAGGGTTCAACAGCGGGCGCAAGGCTTTTGCAGAAAATCTCCTCATTTGTTTCTCCAAATTCCCTATAAAATCTCCTCATAACCTGTTTCACCGGTTTTGTTTCTGCAAATTCCCTATAAAATCTCCTCATTTGTTTAAAATTTTCACCATCCGAACCAATAACGTGCCGCCAATGCTCGACCTTATGAAAGGTACAATACGGTTGAGGGTATAGTACCTTTCCCAAACATTAAAGGCTAGTTGCATTAAATGCAAGAGTCTTATAATGTGTGGTCCATTTGAGCGTTTGATCTGCCTCATTTTTGTACTAATATGTTAGAATGATCATAGAGAAGAGTTGAACGGCTTGGATAAACGGATACATCATGGTGGGCCCACCTATAGAACTGCCCGTTGGGGGCCAGAGACGGGCAGGGGCGGGGTAGGACGCAATCCGCGTCCCTGACAGGTTGAGTGGTAAGTCGTCTACTGAAGTTACGTCACCAAGTTCTGTGGGCCCCACTATGATGTATGTGTTGTATCCGCATCGTCCATCCATTTTAAGATATAATTTTAGGGCATGAGACAAAGAATGAGGAAGATAAAAATCTGTAGTGGACCCCACTACAGAAAATAGTGGGGAGAGTGATTCCC
The DNA here is from genome assembly GCA_021015155.1 of Magnolia officinalis. Lineage (NCBI taxonomy): Eukaryota > Viridiplantae > Streptophyta > Magnoliopsida > Magnoliales > Magnoliaceae > Magnolia > Magnolia officinalis. Next base: position 11,186,585 of record JAJHSJ010000011.1, read on the forward strand.
ACCGTTGAAACTATCCCAAGGCCACCATAATGTTTATTTGAAATCAAATCTGTTCAAAAGTTAAAGAAGACATGAAATAAGAGAAAACACAAATATCAGCTTGATCTAAAACTTTCCTCGCATTTAGAAGTTTTTAATGGTGAGCGTAGCTGAACCCACTCTTTTCTGTGCTGGGGTCCACTGGAGCTTTGGATTTAACTCATTCTTTGAATATTGTCCTAAAATGATCTCTTCAAATTGATGGAAGGTGTGGATACAAAATATACACCATGGTGGGGCCTACAGTAACATCACTTCAGCAGCGTGTCTCGCTACTCAACCTGTCATGGCTAATCCGCATAAATCGGATTGCGTATTGAGTTACTCAGGTACGCTTTTATCATACTGACCAAGTGTGATTGTATGTGGTTTAACCGCACCATCCATCCATTTTTCCTGTTAATTTTAGGGGTTGATCCCAAAATTATAGTAAATACAAAGCTCAAGTGGACCATGCCACATGAAACAGTGTGGAATAATGATTTCCACCATTAAAACCTTCCTACGGCCCACATTAATGTTTATTTGCCATCCAACCTGTTAATAATATCAAAAAGACATGGATTAAGATAAAACACAAACATCAACTTGATCCAAAACTTCTATGGCCTCCAAGAATTTTTCAATGGTAGAGGTTTAATGACACTATTTACTATGGTGTGGTCCAGTTGAGCTTTGTATATGCTTTCTTTTTGTTTTAAAGACTAAACTTATCTGTTAACACAGATGAACGGAGTGGATAAACTAAATAAATAATGGTGGACCTAATGGTACTGAGTTATTCAGTACGCAATCCGCTTCGAATCCGTGATTGCACTTGAAGCGGATAGAATCAGTGGGAATTGAACTTATATGGTTGAGAAATTCTCGGCGTGTTAGGGTTGCACTGTTTTCCTTCACGGGCAACCATAGTGTTTGTGAGAAATCCATCACATCCATCAAATTTTGGAGATCATCTTAGGCCACGGGGACAAAAATGAGCCAGATCCAAGACACAAGTGAGCAGCACTAAAGGAAAAGGTCGGTAGAGAAATTTCTACCATTGAAATTTTCCTGGGTCAAAAGTGATGTTTCAATTGCATCCATACCGTTCATAACAATATTCCTACTGAGATGAACTGAAAACAAAAATATTATCCTAATTAAAAACTTCTATTGTCCCACGAATATATCAACTGTGGACATTCAATCCTCATGTTTTAGGCCCACTTGAGTCTTGGATCCGATTCATTTTTGGCATATTGTCCTAAAATGATATGGAAAAATGGATGGACTGGGTGGATTTCTCAAAATAAATAAATAAATAAATAAATAAAGACCATAGTAGGCTCACATAAGTTTCTAGCGCAAGGTTTTTGGCATAAAATAAACGTGAGAGAGATAAAGGTGGAGGGATATTTTAATAACCGGTTACACCGGTTCTGTTTATCCAATTTCCTTACAAAATTTCTCGATTTGTTTAAAATTTTCACCATCCGACGAATCACGTGATGCCAGCACTCAACTTATGGAAGGTATAATACGGTCGAGCGTATAGAACCTTTTCCCTATAATATTATATATATATATAGATATATATATATATATATATATAATTATATATATATATATATATATTATGAAAACGCTCACCTGCGAACCAGTTCGTACGTAGCACGTACGAACTTTTTTGAGAACCCATCATATGTGATGAATCTCGCAAATCTGAACGATCCACATGAAGCAGAATCTCATGAAACCTCATAGTACGAATTTTTACTTGATCCGAAACTTTGGTGGACCATGAATAATGTAAACAGGTTCTTTCTTTGATTTAATTTCTCTTTGCTACGGACTGTATGTATAAAAGTTTTAGATAAAAAATAAAACTTGGTCCTGGGGGGTTTCACTAGGTGCTGCTTCACATGAACGGTTCAGATTTTAGATCCACATCACGTGATGGGTTCTCAAAAAAGTTTGTATGTATTACGTACGAACTGATTCACAGGTGAACGCGTCTCATATATATATCCTTCATCCAGGTTTAGGTAACCTTATCCACAGCTTGAATGGCAAATAAAAATTACCTAAATATTAAGGTGGGCCTTAGGAAGTTTTTAACGGTGGGTGTTCAATCATCACTATTTCCTATAATATGGTCCACTTGAGATTTGGATATGCCATTTTTAGGCACATCACTTAAAATGACTTGGAAAAATAGATGGATGGCGTGGATGTAGAATGAATCCCAGGCCAAGAGCTGCACGCTGATTTCTTGGGTTGCTTAACCCCTTCAGGAGGTGGGGTGTGGCTAGGACGCGGTTTGGCTAGTGACGCTGCCACCAGCCAGGTGGCTAGGGTTGGTGCTATGTGGATGTGTTTTATCCACGCCGTACATCCATTTTGAAAGATAATTTTAGGGTTTGATCACAAAAATGAGGTAGATATAAATCTCAGTTGGACCACACCTTGGGAAAACAGTAGTGATTGAATGTCCACCATTAAAAACCTCCTAGGGTCCACTGTAATGGTTAGTTGACATATAACCTGTTGATTAGGTCATACACAATTAGATGAACGGAAAAAATATATCAGCTTGATCCAAAAATTTTGTGGGCCCTAAGAAGCTTTTAATGGTGGGTGTTTAATCAACACTGTGCGGTCCAATTGAGATTTGGATCAACCTAATTTTTGGGCCTATATCATAAAATGATCTGGACGAATGGATGGACGGCATGGATGAAACACATACATCATGGTGGGGCCCACAGAACACCGACCAGGGTTGGCAGCCGATCCGTTTCCGTGCGGCTAAGGCTATCAACGGGCCCGGGCCTAGGATAGGTCTCGGCCCAGATTTAGAACTGTTTCAGGCCGCGTGGCAATATTCAAAAATTTGATTTTTTAGGCCCGAGCCCAGCCCATTGACACACCTGAGTGCGCTTCCGTAGATGATCTCTGACAGTGGGGCCTACTGTGATGTATGTTCTTTATATCCACACCGTCCATCCATTTTGAAAACTCATTTTAGGATAAAATTGAGAAGATCCAAATCTCAGGTGGACAATAAACAAGAAAAAAATGGTTATCGTCACAAAAGTTTTGGATCAAACTGATATTTGTGTCTTCGCTTCATCCAGGTCTTTGTAACCTTATCAACAGGTTGGATGGCAAATGAACGTTCTAGTGGTCCCCATAATTTTTTTAATGGTGGAGATTCAATCACTACTGTTTCTTGTGATATGATCCACCTAAGATTTGAGTCTGCTTCATTTTCGTGATTATGCCTTAAAATAAGCTTTCAAAATAGATGGATGGTGTGGATATAAGGCACGTACATAACAGTAGGCCCCACAAATAGGGACTCGGGATCCACCCAAACTGCAACCTAAGTGGTGGTGCATGGGACTGGGGCCCAACGTGATGTATATGTTTTATATCCATGTTATCATCCATTTTTACATACCATTTTAGTATATCAACTAGAAATGAAGCAGATTTGTAGCTCAAGTGGAGCACACCACATGAATCAGTCAGATAATGACACTTACCGCCACTTAAACATAGCTCACCCGAAAAAATAAATATAAGCTTGATCTAAAACTTTTGTGCCCTCCAACGTCTTTAAGGGCTTGTTTGATTTTCCAATTCACCGGTAAGTAGGTAAATACCGTGTTAAACATGTAATAATTATTTTCTATATATTTACCTCACGTTTTAGAATGTTTGATTTGAGCTTACGCATTTTTTACACAAAAATTGCCACAATATATTTGTGGGTTCTACCGTGATGCGTATCACTTATCCACACTGTTTATCTATTATGCCTGATGAATTTATAGCATGAACCAAAAAAAAGGCATATCGAAAGCTCAAGTGGACCGCGCCACTAGAAAAAGGGATCGAACACTTACAATTAAAAACCTCTTAGGCCCACTATTTCTTTTTGTGTGGGCCATTTGAGTGTTCAATCTATCTAATTTTTCAGCTCATGCCTTAAAATATTGTGTTAAAATGGCTGAATAGAATAGATTTATAATATACATCACCTTGGAGTCCACAAATTTAAAATAACTTTTTTGAACCGGTTTCAAAAGTAAAAAACTCTGTCAATTTCAAGCGTAAAATGATAATAATTACCCATTTCAAAGGTATTTACATAGCCACTAAAAAATCATACACGCCCTAATGGTAGGTATTCGGCCAATACTGTTTCCTGTGGTGTGGTCCACTTGAGCTTCTGATCTACTTCATTTTTTGGTTCACAATAAAATGAGTGGGAGAACGGATGGACAATGTGGATATCAGACACACACATCATGTCTGGACAAGACCGGAGCAGATTAGGCGAGACCCTGAATCTACCTAGGTTAGTGGACCCTGACAGTGGGGGCACACTGTAATGTATTTGACTATATTTACCTGTCCATTTGTATTGAAAACTCGTTTTAAGGCAGGATAAAATAAAAAATAAAAAAAAATGAAGCAGATGTAGATCAAACATGGACCATCGTAGTATAGGAAAAGTGGTGATTAATCATTAAAATTTTCTTATGAGACACAAAAGTATTGGATTAAGATGATATTTGTGTGGTCTCTTCATTTAGGTGTTCTTTATATTATCGATAGGTTGGATGGAGCATAAACATTTTTTTTGGAATCCATGAAGTTTTTAATGGTAAGGATTCAATCGCCGACTGTTTCCTTTGGTGTGGCCTATGTAAGATTTGAGTCAGCTTCATTTTTGGGATCGTGCCCTAAAATGAGCTGTCAAAATGATTGGACGGTGTGGATTTAAGGTATATACATCACTGTGAGCCCCACAGTCAGAATCCCACCCACCACGGTGGATCCGGGGTCTCACCTAATCCGCTCCCAGCTGAGATTGGTGTTGGCGAAACCACCTTAGCTGCGTCCTCGCCTAAGCCGCTCTCTGGATGTACCATATTTCAGTTGTTATTCCTATGTTAGGAAGCGAATTGGCTAGTGTACCTCACACCAGCTATATACCTGCTCTACTGACGTCAATAAGTTATGTGGGTCTTATCATGAGGTATGTGTTATATCCAAACCTTTCATCCATTTTGTGAGGTACGTGGTGTGTTCCAGATGATTTTTGGATATGATTTATTTTTTGAATAATGCTCTAAAATGATCTGTAAAAATAAATTAACGGTGTAGATATAATAAATACATCAATGTGACGCCCATGTAACTTTGATCTCCTTTGAACCGTTAGTACAACTCGTCTCGAGGAGTGCTCTGTATAGCTGTTGCATTGATGTGAGCAAGTTTTGCGGGTCTTATCATGAGGTATGTGTTATATCCAAACCTTCCATCCATTTTGCCAGCTCGTCTTAAGACATGAGACAAAAAATAAGATACATCTAACTATCCAGTGGACCACACTGTAAAAAGTAGTGGGGGATTGAATGTATACTGTTAAAACCTTTTTTGGGGTCACGGAAGTTTTAGATTAATATGAAATTTGTTTTTCCTCTTAATTTAAGTCTTTGTGACCTTATAAATAGATTAGATGGAAAATAAGCGTTATGGTGAGCCCTACAAAGTTTTTAACGGTGAAAATCATTATCTCCGCTTCTATTTGTTGTGTGGTCCAGATGATTTTTGGATATGATTCATTTTTTGCATAATACTATAAAATGATCTCTAAAAATAGATTAACAGTGTAGATATAATAAATACATCAATATGGGGCCCATGTAACTTTGATCTCCTTTGAATCGTTCATACAACTCAGAGCTCAGTGTACTCTTCTTCGCCCGATACGTACCTACAACAGCTATATAGCCAGTGTGTGGTATACCAGCCAATCCGCTTCCCCAATCCACTTCTTTGTTACAAGCTCCACCCTATCATAGCAGGAAGTGGATTGGTTAGTGTACCACACACCAACTATATAGTTGTTGTAGGTACGTGTCATCCAAAGAGGATCACTTACACTCCTCGAGCTCCGAGTTGTAAGGTTCAAAGGAGATCAAAGTTACATGAGCCCCACAATGATGTAGTTATTATATCTACACCGTTCATCTATTTTTAGAGATCATTTTAGAGCATTACCCAAAAAATGAATCCTATCCAAAGATCATCTAGACCACACCACAAACAGCAGCGGAGATAATGATTTTCACTGTTAAACAATTCGTAGGGCCCACTATAACGCTTATTTTCCATCCAATCTGTCACGCCCCAAATCTGGGAATGGACAGCTTCCATAATACCCCGAATCCGGCACTCGACTTCCATACACCAAGCCCTAAGTTCGGCGCACCGCAAGGAAGAATTTTTTACTAAATTTATATATATAATACCTGAGCATGAAGATCCATGATCAAAATACCAAGCAACGCTCTCCATTTTAAATCCGAATGGATACAAGTATAATGCTTTCCAAAAGGTACACAACGTCAACATTGTCAAATCGAAAAATAGATACAATGTATCGAGAAAGCTAAGTCTTCCAAGCTACTCCTGGCCTGAAAAAAATGGAAAATAGGAAGCTTAGACAAAAAGCCTAATGAGTACACATGTGTGTGCAGTGTGTCCTACACGCAAGTAAGATAAATAAACCACGAAGAAATCATGTATGGTGAAAGGCGTGTAGTACGTAAGGTATGATGTCAATGCCAATGCAAGTAAGATAAATAGTAATATTCCGAGTCAATGCTACCAGCATCATCAAGTCAAATTTTCATTTATCCTATACCACAGTCATAACTGTATTACACACATCCGTAATCACATCATCATCATCGTATTGTAATGCCATATGATAACTGTATATCTCGGGAAAACACCGTGATCAACACCCATGTACCAGACACCAGCAATCGACATCGCTACCCACCAATGGGGTTATAACCTCCATTTTGTATACTAGTAGTGGACCTCGTTTGCGTTTCTCCTCGCCGGCGGGTCAAACCGGTCCCTGTTTGCACCTCAACCCTTAAGCAGGTTGGACCCACCTCTTCTCAACCTGACCTCGTCGGTGGGAGTCAAATCCATGACCCATGTATCTACTCGGCCCGACGGTGGGCATCCCTAGCTAGCATCGGGGTT
>JAJHSJ010000011.1:11193782-11438641 GCA_021015155.1 Magnolia officinalis
TATATATATATATATATATATATATTCGAGTTAAGCCGAGCTCGAGCTCGAGCTTCGAGCCAAGCTGAGTTCGAGTCGAGTCGAGTCAAGATCCACTATGATCGACTCAGCTTGTTTTCAAAATGAGCCGGTCATATGAATCTTAGCTCGCCTTGAGTCATCGTTCGAGCCGAGCAAGCTTTTCGAGCTAACTTGGCTCATGTACAACCCTAACTACAACATGTCCCTGCTAAACAGGAAGATTACTTCTACATCACCGCCTTTCCTCAAGTATAAGTAGGAGCACCTCTAATGGTGAAAGGTACACACAATCTCTAGCCTAAAACCCCTTAGGCATCAAGGGTTCCCTTGCACTAGCTAGGGTCTCCTTTGTCCGTTCACTATGCAAGTACTCGAGGGTTTAGGGAAGGCTAACCAAAAAACAACATCAACAGTTTGGCGTCATTTGTGGGAAAACATCGAAAGCCGTTCTTATAATCCACCAAGGTTCAACAATGGTGAAAGGGAAAAAGAAAGTACAAACCTCCAATGCTGCACTCAATCTCGGTCGCCGAGCAGTCTGCGAGCCACCAAGATTCATCTTCCCAACTTCAAGTTGACTCTGCGCCCGCAGGACTGATGCTGCGATCCCCGAATCCGGGAGAATGACTTGTATCCCTCGAGCAGCAAGTTGAGGCATTGACTAACAATATCAACTCGATAAGGCGACTTTTAGAGCAACGAAACCCTCCTCAAGTGGGCACAGAAGTCCCTGCGCCATCTGAAGCGCTCGCCAACTCCCGAAGAAGCAGGTAAGTCAGAGTATCGAGGATGGCGCCCTCCCACATCTCAGGCACTACCGCACTGGCTACCTCTGACTTACGCCATGAGTTGGAGAAGAAGAGGCGCAACAAAGCTCCTGAAATCAAGGCCGAGGTAATGGCCGAGAACGAAGATCCTTGGGAAGCCGAGCTCAGTGAACCGCGAGGCCAGATTGGCGACACATGGACAGTTTATCACACACACACTCCAACCTCAGTGGAGGCATGTAACATCCCGAATTTTTGCCAACCTAGGATTAGACGTCCATAGGCAATGGGTTGCTCCTAACACCTTATTAATTCGTCAGAACTGAACCCCACAGTCTAAAATTGCTTCTGAACCCATTTCCTTCACAAATCTCACCCTTTACTACCTTGTTCTTTCAATTTTTCTAAGCACTTTCATCTTAGACACTATCCTAAACTAGCTAAGTAGTATAACTTGGATCACTTTATATACAAACTACAAAGGCCCAGGTATCACCTCAGACAGAAATCTTACAGGACTAAACCCTTTAGAAATTAAGCGAGATTTAGCTAGTGTTAAACTAGAGTGCCTGTGAAATTAGCACCAATCACTTTAAATACGATCTGCAAGACCCAAAAGTTGTAGAATCATTGACGCTAGGTTACCCTAAAACCTAGGATCAATCTCATTACCCGGTTGCTCTCGGGAGCATCTAGAAACTCCGTATCGGATCTGGACCGCACGTCGGAAGTCTGATTAACACAAAGTTCAGGAACTAGGACTGCCTCGCTGGGCTTGACAACCACTCGGAAATCAAGTCCAAAAGATGTCCCACGGCCATTCGTTTGGATCCGGAGCGAGGGAGTATGAAAAACACTATTCTCTTTACAAAATAAATATCTAGAATAGTGATCTGGCACCAGTCGCTTGCGCATCAGTATTAAGCAACCAAACCGTCAGAATCAGACCAAATTACACCCTCGGATCAGGAAAAATTTCAGGAACATTTACATGTACTTGGAATTTCGGATCGTGGCCCACTGACCGTTGAACTGAAACTGGTCCGCCACGCGTGATCTGGAAATTCCACTGAAATGAAAACTTAATAGAACGTAGATCCAGCGTTAGTGAGCTTAAGTCCGACCTTTGGCTCAAGGAGGCCCGCCAGAAACCCTCCTTTGAGCTGAAACAATGCCGATTTGGTTATAATATAAGTATACCTTGTTCCCAAGTCTATTTCGGTGAATTTTTAGGCTATATAAGGACCTTAAACCCCCTCTCATGGCAGCCATACGAATTTGAGATTAAGAGAGAGAAAAGAGAGAGAAAGTGTGGGAGATGTGGGAGAGTCTCTCTGCCTTGCTTCCCTGCTGCTATCCATGCTCCACCGCATCGTTCTCATCGCTTTCCCGGAGATTCCAGCCCCGTTTCTAGGTAAGAAACCCCAACCTAATCTGTTTTGGGGATTTGAGAGTTGTAGGTTATGAAATAGCTAACCTATTTCGATCTATAGGTTACCAAACTGCCGAATACGGAAGCTTAGCAAACCTATCGACTCCGTTGCGATTCTACGACAAAAGGTGCGGACTTTAGGTGTATAGGTTATGGTTTTCAACGCTTTCAATGTCAGATAATGATAGATTCATGATCTGCATGCAATTGCACATGTACAAAGTGCTTTCCGTTTTCTGTTTCGATTAAAGTTGTAGAATTTGGAATTTCACATACTCTAAGTATACGTAGAAATACCGTATACGTATTTTTTTTAGGAAAAGTGTTTGACATGTTTATTTGATGTATGGTTATACGATATATGGATAAAATACTTGTTTGGCGAAAGGAATCGCCGTAATACATGTTTGCTTATAAACACTATGTATGTTGAAATTGTGTATTCTAGAAAAAACCGTATACGTATAAATTTTGGAGATGTATTTATCATGATTATTTGTTGTAGTAATATATTATACATGGATAAAATACTCGCTTGGCTAAAGGCTAGCCCTAATACATGTTTTGCTAACATACACCATGTATGTTGTAATAGTGTATTCTAAGTGTTTGTGAAAATGACTGAATGAGTATAGAATTCTCATTCGTGCTCGCCATGACTAATTGTCATGGATTCATGATTGTTGTATTGGCGATACCCCTTTGACGAAAGGATTTGCCCTAAATCACGTCACGGCCCATATACACTACTTATATTAAAATGTGTAGCCCGAGTGTTTGTGGAAATGACTGAATGGATATGGAACTTGGATTCCTTCTTGCCATGACCATCCGTCGTGGGTGTACGCGTGTTATGATTGGGGCAACTCCCTAGTGAAAGGATTTGGCCTAATGCTTATGTGATCGACATATGTCATGTATGTTGATGTATGTTTGTTTAAGTGTTTCTTGAAATGTCTGAATGAGTAGTAGTTAGCAAATTGTAAGGTATAAGGGTGTTGAGATATGATTCTCAACCTCTTTTAACTATGTGTATGATCTCCTTGGATAGTTGTGTGATTAGGAATTGAACATGTACAAACTCATGCTTGTGTTGTGATTCATAACATGCTCAACTGCTTTATGATTTTAACTATGTAATGCATATGCTTAAGTTTATATTTACGTTGTATGATCCGTCATGGGTGATGGGGGAGCGGAGCAACGAGTGCGTGCAACAGCCCTGGCAGCCCTAAACGGATAATACCAGACCTTGATTGTATGAGTTGAATCTTGATCTACTACTGCTTTATCTATCTGCACTTGATTGTGTTTGGGGCTATGATTATAGTCCAGACAATCGGTACCAGAATTGCATTCGTGGCTATGATTCATTTGTCACGTGAGATGTGTTCGACGAACCCGAGTCGTACTTCGGTTGACAATAGTGGTTGGCCACGCGAAGTGCTTATGCACTTCATGTCGTTCAACTTGTTGTGCGCTCGAGCTAGCCGAGCTCGTCAAGTAACCCGATCTGTCTTATGTATGTTCACCATGTTTGGTCATTACTGCTTGAACTTAGGGTACCAAACTTACCAGTGGAAATCCCGTTAACCATGGTACCTCGATCCGCTAAGACTCATGAGCCAGACATGGTGGTATGGGACACCGTGGTCGAGCTCTCGGCCTATGCTGGGGCCACGTGCCTCCCCGTAGTGACCATTGAGCAACCCAAACTCGTGAGCCGAATACGGTGGTATGGGACACTATATTCGAGCTGTCGAATTTACGGCGAGAGCCGAGTACGGTGAGACTTGTACTCGTGCTGACGGGCGACGAGTCCTCTGTAGTATCTTCGAGTATACTCCAAGGTCTGTGATTGGCGATGAGCCCTTCACAGCAACTAGAGTATGAGTTGAGCCGAGTACGGTGAGACCTGTATTCGAGCTGACGGCCAGCGATTGAGCGGAGTACGGTGAGACCTGTACTCGAGCTGACGGTCAGTAATTGAGCCGCATACGGTGAGATCTGTATCCGTGCTGATGGGTGACGAGCCCTTTGCGATGCCTTCGCTATGCCTCTCAAACCATAATATCGTATGAGATTAACTAGGATTGACGACCCTAGAATGGATCATGTTTGGGAATGATACAAGGGAGGTACCTTAGTTTCCCAATACTACTATTTGAAATGGACTAATAATAACTCGGTAATCATGCTCATCATCGCACCGCATGTGCCTAGTAGATGTGGAGCACTGAGGGAGGTATGCATTCGCGAACGTAAGATGATGTCGCATGAGGGTGGTTTGGCAAGGGCATACATCATCATGTCATTTTATACTTGCATTTAATAAGAGTAGTTAAACTTGTTTGATTGTACTGCTTTATCATTACTGCTTGATTGAATTGATAACATGTTAACCTATGCTTTATTGTTCCACTGAGTTGATCACTCACTCCCACGTTACGGGACGATGTTGTACACACCAACCAAATTTGTTGAGTTTCAGGTGATGGCGATGCTTGTGAAGCAGAGCCGGACTACTTCTATGATGATAGGAGTTCTCCTATCTGTATCTCTCTGGCAGGTCAATGAAGACCTGATATTGTATTGACGAGGCTATGGTACTCGGGATAGGAGACATTACACTTCCTCGCATTTGGTATATTTTAGAACTGTACTTGTAATTATTCAACCTGGTAATGTTATCACACTCTGGAGACTCATCATCGTTTATATATTTTATCTATCTATCTATCACAGTCTTCCGCTTGCAAATTTAACTGTCTCTGGAGTATGATATGCTGTTTTGGCTTAATCTCACTCATGTTCAATGCACGAATACAGTCAACATTCAATCATCATTCATTTTGTTGCATAAGTGATGTTCTGGAACTCGGGAGTTGAGTTTATGCTCGACCCTCGATTTTCAGGGCGTTACAAGGCATATACTAGAAGAAACCGAGCTGTCGTTTACCGCCGACATCATGCATGCCCAGCTTCTGCTGAGGTTCCGAATGCCCCAGATCGCCCCGTAGTCTGGAACCACTGACCTAGCCGAACACCTGGAATCTTTTAGGTCTTGAATGAAACTGCATGGCGTATCAATCGATGTCATGTGCCGAGCATTTTCTCTAACCTTAACAGGAGCAGCTCGGAAGTGGTTCCCGCAATTAAAGCTAAGGTCGATCAGCTCGTTCACACAGCTCAGCAAAGCATTCATTACCAACTTCATCGGAGGAAAGAAAATGCTCAAACCAACTACTCACCTCCCTACTATTATCCAGAAAGAGGACAAGCTGTTGAAAAAATACATTAATCGCTTCAACCTGGAGGCAATGCAGGTATAAGGACACTCGGAAGAGATCGCCTTGGCTGCCATGATGAGAGGCCTAAGAGAGAGGAAGTTCCTCTTCTCGCTCGACAAAAACCCTACAACAACATTAGCCGACCTCCTCAATCGAGCTTAGAAATACTCCAACACTAAAGAGCTTTTTAGCTCACGAAAGGCTGCTTGGAACAAGGGGAGTTCTGCCAGGGAAAAGCGACCTAAGGAGGAACTGACCTCAACCAACATCAACAAAAGAAGAAAAGACGACGAGCCGACTAGAGGCCAGCGCCCGAGCAGGTGACCTGAGAGAAGGTTCAGTTCGTACACCCCCCTTAATGCGACGCCCGAATAAGTTCTCATGGAAGTTCGGGACAAATGAATCCTCAAGTGGCCGAACAAGATGAAATCCAATGCTGACAAGTGGGGCAAGAGGAAGTATTGCCACTTCCACCGTGACCATGGTCATTCAACCAGCGACTGCTTCGACCTAAAAGAGGAGATCGAGGCCATCATCCACAACGAGCACTTGTAGGAATACGTCAACAGGAGGGACGAAAGAGCGGATCTGAAGAACGAGCAACCCATCAATAATGAACCCACAGGAAAAATCCGCACTATCTTTGGAGGATCCGTTGGGGGAGGAGACTCGAACTAAGCTCGAAGAGCTCATGCTCGAATTATCAATCACTGCAGCTTGGAAAATTAAATCCATGCCACCTCGAGTGCAGTGTATCATGATTGCAAATACACTCAAATTCTTGTGCACGCCACCTAACTTAACATTAACAACGAGCAGATTTGACACCCCGGACACAAGACAGTCCGACCTAACCAAGACCGATCTACTTCTTAAGCCCGCTATGCGAACTCAAAAGTAGAGGGGGATTACCATTATGGGGAAAATGTACCGACCAATTAAAAAAGGTCAGGTCGGAACTTTGTACACTACGCCAGATTGGATGATGACAAATACAACTAAAAATTAAACCTCTGACCCCAAACCGAGCAAGAAACAAGAACCAGCTCGGTCTCTCGTCAGCAGATCGAAAAACCCACTGATATGCCCGACACTGAACAAAGTTCAACTACTCGCCAAAGGGGTCAGGTCAGCATAATCTCATGTCGACAAAATATCAGGTCGGTATAATCCATCTTCTGTTAGTCCCGACCTGATCCGAACGGTATCTACCCAAGATTCTAGCCGAGGATTTAGGAAAGCCACCACCACGTGGATTGGCCCAAGATCTTAGCAGAAGATCTCGGAAGATCTTCTCGGTACGCGTAAGATCTGAATCCTACTACAACACGTCCCTGCTAAATAGGAAGATCACTTCTACGTCACCGCCTTTTCTCACTTATAAGTAAGAGTAACTCCAATGGTGGAAGGTATGCACAATCTCTAGCCTAAAACTCTTTATTCGACCAGACCCAGATTCCCTACCTGACTTAGGCATCGGAAGGTCCCCTGCACTAGCTAGGGTCTCCTTTATCCATTCACTGTGTAAGTACTCGAGGGTCCAGAGAAGGCTAACCAGAAAACAACATCAACAACTTATATATCATTTATGAAATTTATAGTTAATTTAAAATGCCTGTGTATCGTCATTCACCTTGCTAGAGTATCGATGTTTTTCTCAAAATAAGCAACCATTACAAAGACACAAACAGTCAAGTTGAAGTTATCTCCCACCGAAAAAGTTAAAGATGAATAATTTGTTAGCCATCTTTTTTGCTACTTACCCCACCTTATCATTTGAATCGAGACCCTTTTCGTATAAGTGTCCCTCGCCATCTTCTTTAGCTCGATCGTGGCCGCCGATGCAAAATCCAATAAAACTGAGATGATCTCTTGGATGGACACAAAGGCATGCCTGACGTCTCTTCTGTCTTAAAGCGTGATTCAACCCCTTCTGGATTTCTTATGGGTTATAGGAGAATTACTTCTAAGATAAGATAATACATCTCTCTTAAATTCTGAATGTAGCAATCACAAAGAAATCTACTTAAGAACACAGTGAATGCAATTAGTCGTTTGATAAATTTGATGAGTGGTTAAACTCAGTAACTCAAATTCGACATATTTAATGAATGGTCGAATTCAGATACTCAAACAATGCTTGAGCAACTCAATAATTTCTTTAAAAAAAAAAAAAAAAAAAAACAAATCGTTTTAAGAGATTAAATCATATTCTGATGGGATATATTAGAGTTGGATGATTCTGGGCTAGGATGGTCTAGTTTATATAGCAACTAAGGAGTGGACCGTTGGTAGGTGGTCATCAATGGTTCAAAACGTTATTTCCAACAAATTATAAAACCCAGGCCCATCTCACACTTCTCACACCGCACACGTGCAAGTAGCTGCCAACGCTTGTCATGTGTTCCAGTGTGCAAACCGAGCATCCTATCCTCTATTTCTCCAATTAAGAATACTACCCATACCATTCATCTGTTGGCCCCACTATGAAGTGTTGCACAAAACTCCCCATTGAACAATCCCAGCCATTGGATAATTGGTCCACAAATGGTTGGTCAAAAAGAGAAGAACATGTAACTCTACGTGCTAAACTGCAAATGTGGAGACATCAGAGCCATGAATCAGGTGGGAACCACCATCAGATGAATCAGCGACTCGGCCTTACTCGCCGAGTGTCGAGTTGAGTCACAACTCACTCAAGTTAGTGTGAATCAGCTCGAGGACAAGTGAGTTGTGGTATCAAACTGGATTGGGTCCAACAGGATCTGAGTAGACTATGACGAGTCGGATGACTCAGTGCCTAAGGCCAACTCATCCGGTCTTGAGTTGAGTTGTGACTCACCTGAGTCGCGGGTGAATCAGCCCAGCTTATTCAAGTTTGGTGTGACTCGTGATGTTGAACCACGTCGGTCCGACTTAGTCCGAGTTGACTTAGATGGGTCACATTTGACTCATCCAAGTTGTCAATCCATGGATGACAGCCCTGGTATTTACTGAACTCATAAAATTGCAACCAGAGGTCAGGTTGTTGACACGTGTGTATAATGTACCCATGTATATTTCTCCACATGTGCCAGCATGACATGTTAGGTTAATACAAGCCATCCAGATGGGATCTATGGTGTAGATATTGTGGCCAAGAGCCAAGATGGTCCAATAATAAATTGAGCCACTGTGTTAGAAATACGTAGCTCCGATAGAGAAAATCTGGCCAAGTTTTATTATTATTATTATTATTAATTTTCCTTATCTATTTGTTCATTATTCAATAATCTAACCAAAGTAAATGTGGAAAAAGATAGGTCAACGATTGCATTGGATAGCATGTACCTATCATAGTTGACTTGACAATCAATTTGGAAGGATTTATTAGTTGGGCATTACCTCCCAACTATCCCTAATAGTTGGGCATTAAACTCGTTTAATTAAATTAAATTAATAAATAATTTTAAGTGATCATATTCACTCCTTACTTTCTCAGACTTAATCATAATTCTAAGCTTCGCAAGCGGTATCATGTTAGATAAGTGTAGACGTTGTAGGGCGAATTTCTCGGGGGTCCAAGAGATCTACTTTCTTCTTTCCACTGGTTGCCTCGCTAGATAACTTTTGTGATGAAGGTAAAACAGTATTATATTTGACCAGAGTTTCCACTAAATAGTTGTTATGATTCTATAGTTAGTTAACACCCATAAAAACACTTAAGATTGAGATTTTGAATATCCTTAACTTTAATATGACTCATGAGTTTATGTTCCAGAGATTCCAAATAATGGATCGTGGTTACAAAGAAGGAAGGTATTAGGTACCCGATATGCCCGTATGAATGTATGGTCATTACTGCACAAGATCTAAATAATTTACGATAAATAAGGATAGTTATCGCATGCAGAAGATGTAATGCGATGCAGTAATAGTAATGATTGACCGATCCGAATTTCTGATGGACATTATCCGACTATATTGGCAAGCCGCAAAGCATACGTTCGAAACGATCGAGTTATGTGTGTGATGCTTATGATGTTGTATGGATACTTATGATAAAATGGCGACCAACCAACTAAGGTTTCTGGTGGATCCGCTATTTATATCGGCAAGTCTCAGAGTATACGTCCGCCCATCAATTACGATGGAAAATGATGAAATGAAGAGCATGTGCTAAAACGACGATTAACTGGCTAAGGTTTCTAATGGGCAAGATCCGATTATATTGTCAAGCCACAGAGCATATGTCCGCAAATCAGATACATGAAAACGATGGAGATACACTATAACGCTGATGTATACGAGGAGCAAGGGGGTTGAGAATGAATGTTGCACAATGATATATAATGCATTGATCTGATAAAACTAATAAAAGCTTGAATGGCTGGATGAACGGTAATGTCGCAAGGCTAGATTGAGTTGCTCATATTTGAACTTGAGTAGCTTGGGAGGCTTGGACTCTAGATATATTAGGCTATACTAGGGTTGGGCTCTCACTCTCACTCTCACTTTCCTTGGTGGAAGGATGGATAAGGCTAAGGTTAAGGGATTTATGGAAATGAGAGTTAATGCCTTGAAATGAGAAGGGATGTGGGCTATTTATAGTCTTCCAAACTAGTTTTCTGGTAATTCCTAGTGATCCTAAGGGCAAAAAGTGGTTGAATGGCTGAGATTGGAGATTGTCACATGGTATCATCTCATGGGTTGGATGATGTAGTAAAAGGATAATTTTGGGTGAGGAGATGGGCATTGGAATAAATGCACCTCTACCCCATACTTGATGTTCGAAAAAGGGGTTGAATAGGCTTGACTAGGTTGTGGGGTTGGATAGGCTAATCAGGTGAGTTAACTTAGTGAGTTGATTCGCCGAGTTGACTAAAGGCTTTAAGGTTTTTGGTTCCTAGGGTTCAAGATTAGGTTGATTGGGTTGACTGGGTTTAATGAACTGATTTGAGGGTTTAGGGTTGAGGTTCGGTTATCCATCCATCCATTCAAATTCAATCAGTTTATCAGCTTGGGGGTGGGGTGTCTACATATGCCTCTTTTTAACGGAAGTGGTGTGCAACCGAATACCAGAGCGAGTGGACATCCCGTCTTTGCTAGTCAATCATGAATTGCGATCCGAATTTTTTACCTTTATTTCTATGTTAGGTAGTTGCCCATAAATAAATAACTCACACATATTATTTAATAATTGTAATAATCAAATGCTATAAATTTTAGTGATTATGTGAAACATAAAAAATGCCAACACTATATCATGTGATGAGTATAACATTTTAAATTCACAAAGTTTACTTTAAAACTTAAGATTGGAATTACAAAATAATGCAAACGGAATCATTTTGTGTGAATACTGTGAAAATCAATATATTTGTGTTTCATGTCATGTTAAAGTAAGATAAGTAAAATTTAGAATGAATTAATTATATTTCTGCATTCGAAAACTGTAACGTCTCGTCCAACCAGCACAGTGTCCTGGGGCGTCCACGTAGGATTGCCGTAGGACCACTCGCTTAGGCCACTCATGGTGGGTTACCGTAGATAAAAATCATCCAAGATTAATCCAGTTTAGTTGGTCTGACTGGCCATAATAGGGCTTAGTGTGGGCCACCAAGCCAGATGGCTGTTTACACATCATAGACCGCTTGTGTTGGACGCACAACGACCGAGGATGGTCGGAAAATTCTAAAACTCGGTGTGGCCGTTGGTCTCACTGGGCTTGAATGCCATCGCGGACCGCAACTCCGGCAGACGCCCAGAAGTGGGATCTGGCAGGGCCCCATGCACCCCACCAATGCTAGAATTGAAATCTGGCACTGATCAGGGAAATTAAATGTGAGACTTTCCAACCATCGGATTTCTTCCAAATTTACGGTAATGGGTTGATATATTTTTCAACGCCCGTTCACCAAATCTGGGGCCCGATCGTGGCACGATGACCGTCGATCGCAAATCGGACCCGTGCGATCAAACCCTATATCCGATCGCTCCCAAATTTTGCACGGCCCTTCATCGGGCCATGGATCACTTAACCTATAAGTTTGATGGCCAGAAGACCCCCAGAACAATTCCAATCACCGAAATGGGTCCCACAGGGCCACTTAAAGATCGGTGGCGCCCTTCCAGATCATATAACCGTTCATCCGTTCGTCCTCAATTTTTGCATGGACCCTAGTAGGGTTAGGAGACAACTACACGCCGAATTTGGTGGCCAATGAGGCACTAGGGCCACCTCAACACTTAATAGGGGTCCCATAGGTCTAATTTGGGAAGATTAGGAAACATGGGGCCAAGAGACCCAACTCTAGGGAAATAAGCCCTAACCCCCTTTCACAATTTCATTCACTCTCTCAACCAAACCCTCTCTCCCTCCTATCTCTCCCTTCACCTCCCAACAACCCATTCCCCTTCTCCTTAATCTCCTTCCGAATCTCCAACAACCAAGCTCTCTTTGATCTCCTCCAAAACTCCAACCTCCCATCTCTCTCCCTAGCAACTTCCACCATCCTCCAACAACCAAGGAGAGTGAAGTAAGAAGAAAGGGTAGGCAAGGAAGTGTGGTGGACCCTAAATCGAGTTGGGGCCCAAGAGAACCGATTCTTCAACACCGTCTCCCTTTCCAAAGGAGAAAACCCTCCGCCGCAACCCCAAAATTCGTTCGTGGGCCACCTAGGTAATTTCCTCTCCCTTTTTCTTCTTGAAATCCATGTATTGTGGTGGGATTGTCTTGGAGAAACTAACATGCAAGGGTTGGTTTAGGGATTCCGGCCGATCGTCCCAAAAGCCCCTTTCCTCGGACGTTATCGTGTCGCCAACGATCCATAGGTGCGGACTATTACTCTTAGGTGGCCTAGCACCAACTTTAATACGGATTTAATGATTTTGAGTGCTTGGATGTCGTATTTGGAATTCTAGGAAACCCTAGGGATTTTCATGATGTTGAACTTGTTAGAATATGCATGTTTGATTCTCAAATGTTATATATATTGTGCCTTCACATGATTTTAATGTTGATTGATAACATGCTTGTGGTTGTTGATACATTTCCATCATATGCAATGCTTTAATTGTGTGTGTGATTAATTACAAATGCTTATGATCCCTCAAGATGGGGGAAGTGTTTAACTTCCTCACACAACACACATACACTAACATGCACCTAAATTCTATGATGATACTTGATTGTGTGTTAAAGATATTTGTTTTGTGTGGTTAGGATGCATGAGATTATGACTTGGATGTACTAGCTGATAGCATGAGTAGTGAGCATGTTGTAGATCTCTTTCCACTCTCTTGGGATGGTCAGGAACCTGACGAGAGAGGGTAGCCCCATCGGTAGGACTACGCTAAGGCTAGACTCGCGGATTGTGCGGGAGTGTTCGGGTGGCTGTAGTTCGACTACATGGGACCTTGTGCCCGAGGTCATTCGCTTCATGCTCGCCTGATTCGTGCGGATTAGCCTACTACCCGATCATCCCTGTTTGTTAACCATGTTCGCCCACATATGTATGGAACCTGATGCACCCTATAACCTTTGTGGCCCACTGAAAATTTGACTACAATTGGTCCACAGTCTCGTGAGCCGGGCATGGTGGAATGGGACACTGTGTCCGAGCTGTCAGCCTACGCTGGGGTACCGCGCCTCCTCGTAGTGACCGCGAGCGATCCCTTCTCTATCGGCACTCCTCATGTGCTTGGAGTCGGGGATGAGGACCCCGACGGGATCACGGACCGTGAGGACTCGGCCTCACGCGTTGATGAGATCTTGCCCTCGCAACCAGATTAGGGCAGAGACATGTAGGGTGATCCAGAATCCCCAACCTGCTGGATGAATGGACTTTAATTAAAAACTCGGCTAACATGACCGCATTTCACGCATTAGATAGGGTGGCGACTCGGGAGTTGAGGTCGCACTGAGGGAGTGATGACATTTGCGATCGTAGACGTAGTCGCTTGAGGGAGTGTTGTGGCGAGGGCATGCATCATGTCATCGCATTTCATGCGCATTTAATAAGAGTTATAGGTGTTGCTGAATTCCTGCTTTTCATTAAATTCCTATTATAATTGATGCTTGTTACAACTTAAGGTTAATGGTTCACACTGAGTTGATCACTCACTCCCACTCTGGGACGGTGTTTTAAAACACCAACCAGACGCTTCCATAGATGCAGGTGGCGAAGTTCAGGAGGAGCCTGGCATTGCGGACGTGGATGTGGAGGAGGAGTACTCCTACTTCCAGTTGATGGATGGAGCTGCGTCAGATCCGTAGCTGTGACGACGGACTGCTGAGCTGCGAGCTCAGCCCTATTCTTTTTGGACATGATATATCATTTTGTGATTTTGTCGTGTGGCGCCATGTGCCCTTATTCTTTTGGACGTGTACATATATTTGTGATGTTTTTCTCCCATTTCAGTAAACTTACGCTTGTGCTTCATGTTTCAGTTTGTTCCAAATTGCGCAGTTAATCAGACTAACACTAAAACCATTAAACGCATGATAAGTGACCTCGGAAACTCGGGAGTTGCGGATGTACTCGACCCCCGATTTTCAGGGCGTTACAAAAACTCAAAAGTTTTCTGCATTGGCTCGGTTCATGTACAGCCCTATACATGATCGGCGCCTGCCTATTACCGTGCACAAATGAATTTAATCAGGCCACTTACCACTGTCAAAGATTGCCTGAATAAAATATGGTTGACGGTTTTAGCTTCCTCGACAGGGGCCGGACGCGGATTTCTAGGAAAGCCTTCCGCGGGAAGTTGCTGCGCTGAAGACCAAGGTGGGGCCCAAACGTGATGCCTGTGAGAAATCCACCCCGTCCATCCATTTTTTGAGCTCAATTTAGGACCTTACAAAAAAATTTGAACAGAATCCAAGACTTAAGTGGGCCGCACCAAAGGAAAAAGTAGGTAGGAAAATTTCTACCGTTGAAACCTCCCTGGGTTGACAGTGATATTTTCATACCATCCATACCGTTCATAACGTAGTTCATACTGAGATAAACCGAAAATATAAATATTATCCTGATCCAAAAATTTTCTGGCCTACGAATATTTCAACTGTGGACGTTCAATCCTCACTTTTTCTGCCCACTTGAGTATTGGATTCGGCTAATTTTTTGCATTTCGTCTTAAAATGAGATTAAAAAACGAATGGACGGGTTGGATTTCTCCCCAACATCACATTGGACCCCGCATAGGTTCACTTCGTGCGAAAGGCTCTCGCGGGACATCCGCGTCCCTCTATCAACGTCATTAAATAAAAATAAATACATTTGGCTACTTTATATAAGCCGTGCGGACCTGCATTTGCATCCAGATACCTTATCTGGACCGTCCAATATGTCCAGCAACTCTTCATAAGCTACATGACCAAGAAATGGTTTAGATGATCCAAACCATCCATTCAACACCATGCAAAAATGATGCAGAGGATTCATAAAAGATAGCTCAAGTCAAGTATATTTAAGACCATTCAATTTCAACGATATTTGCATATTAGTCAAAAAAAAAAACAAAAGGTGAACTGGACCTAATGGTCCAGATAGATGATGTGATACTAACATTCCCAAACGGAAGCGGATTGGCTGGTGTACCTCACACCAGCTATATAGCTGATGTATCGAGGTCATCAATTTTTGTGGGTCTGATATGAGTTATGTGTTATATCCAAACCGTCCAGCCATTTGGTGAGCTCGTATTAAGGCATGAGGCGAAAAATAAGACAGATATAACTATCAAGTGAACCACACTAAAAAAAAAAGTAGCAGGGGATGAAACGTCTACCATTGAAACCCTTTTTGGGGTCACAAAAGTTTTGGATCAATATGAAATTTGTTTATCCTCTTTATTCAAGTCTTTGTGACATTATGAACAAATTGGATGGAAAATAAACGTTATGGTGGGCCCTACGAATTGTTTGACAGTGAAAATCATTATCTCCACTGCTATTTGTGGTGTGGTCGATCTTTAGATATGATTTATTTTTTGGAAAATGCTCTAAAATGATCTCTAAAAATAGATGAACGGTGTAGATATAATAAATACATCACTGTGGGGCCCATGTAACTTTGATCTCCTTTGAACCATTCATATAACTTGGAGCTCGAGGAGCGTCAGTGCTCGTCTTTGCACGACACGTACCTACCGCAGCTATATAGCTGTTGTGTGGTACACCAGCCAATCCGCTTCCATTTCCATGCGCCTAGTTGCGGAAGTGGATTGGCTGGTGTACCTGACACCAGCTATATAGTTTTTGTATTGAGGTCACCAAGTTCTATAGATCTGATCATGAGGTATATGTTATATCCTAACCGTCCATTCATTTGGAGCTCATATTAATGACCAAGATGAAAAATAAGACAGATCTAACTATCAAGTAGACCACAGTGCAAAAAACAGCGGGGGATCGAACATCTACCATTGAAACCTTTTTGGGGTCACAGAAGTCTTGGATCAATAGGAAATTTGTTTTTCTTCTTTATTCAAGTCTTTGTGACCTTATTAACAAATTGGATGGAAAAGAAATGTTATGGAGGGCCTTACAAATTGTTTAAAGGTGAAAATCATTATCACTGCTACTAGTTGGGGTGTGGTTCACATGATCTTTGGATATGATTCATTTTTTGGATAATTCTCTAAAATGATCTCTAAAAATAGATGAACGGCATAGATATAATAAATACATTACTGTATGGCCACGTAATTTTGATCTCTTTTGAACCGTTCGTACAACTCAGAGCTTGAGGAGCGCCGGTGCTCATCCTCGGACGACATGTACCTACAGCAGCTATATAGTTGGTGTATGGTACACCAGCCAATCCGCTTCCCATGGAAATTTTTACCATCCCATCCCTCCTAATCCCTCTTAATCCGCCCGACCAAACAGGGTATTTTCTTCAAGAAATTCTGAGTGCATGTGTAACATCTCTCACGATTGTCAGAGTAGCATCTCAGGTATTTTCTTCAGGAAAGCGTGTCTTGGTCGGTGTGCCATTGTATGGAAAACAAATGGCATTGTGTGAGAATTATCCAATTCATCGGACGCGGATTGGGGACAATGACGGAAGTAGATTAGGTGCGGACCCAGCCCCACCAAAGACCGTGCGACCCTTAATGTTGGCCCACCTTATTTATTTTGTGTCTACATCATCCATCTGTTTTAATATATCAATTTAGGGCATGAGATCAAAACTAAAATAAATCCATGTTTCTGGGGGATCATATAGAGCTAGGCATCGGACCGAGTCGGATCGGATTGGGTCCAACTTGACTCGGTCCGGATTTTACATGGGCCAACTTGAACTCAAATCGATCCATGACCAAGTCCAGGTTATCTGACTTGGACCGGCCCTAACCCCTGTTATCCTGAACCGATCCGAGTCCGACTCGGTCATGAAAACTGAGTCGGATCGGATTGGACAAAGTTCGGATTAGGCAAAGGAGAGGAAGAAGATCCAATGAAGAAAATCTCGGTGTCTTCAGAATGGAGGGCTGAGATTTTCTGGAACTAACAATCGAGATCAAAGGAGAGACACGCTCTTGGTGTTTTGATGGGCATTTGAGGTCTTATCGGTGGCAGAAAAATGGTGTTTTGAAAGAGGTTTATGATTTCGTAGTTCAAACTTGGGATGACTGCTAGTACCCTCACAATTGTGGCAATTATGGAGTTTGCAGAGGAGGCAGCAATTGCAGTTGTCTGAAAACACTAAATGGGTTGGACCACTTCAAGCGAATCAAAGGACCATTGCCAAACTAGGGATGCTCTGAAATCACTCCTTTGTCTTACCAGAGTCCATTAGATTATCATCGTCCTATGAATTTTGGAAACCTTTCCTACTTCAATTCTTTGATTCATGCGCTGCCAATCAGAAGCTGAAAGATCTAGATGGATGCAAGCAAACATGTTTGAAAAACTGTGATTGCAAAGCTGCTTTCTTCAAGTATGGCAGCAACACTTCCGATGGAGATTGCTATTTGCTATTTTTGCGGGTCTATTGGGTCTGGTCAAGCTTATGTTGAATAGCGCAGGACGAGCAGAGGAGAGGAAGAAGATCCAATGAGAGCGGGATACGGGCGTCGGGCAGAGGAGAGGAAGAAGATGAGCGTTGAAGAAGATCTACCCCCTCCGGGTCTTTTCGGTTTGGGTTATCGGATCGGATCTATCCGGATACACCACTATTCGAACTCGACCAGAAAAACGATCGTATCTGGATGGACAGACTTGATCAGGCCCGATCTAGGCTGTCGGTTCTGTTCAGAACGGATCGGATCCACCGGATCAGGTTCAACTTGCCCACCTCTAGGACCATACTATAGGAAACAATGGTGATTAACTATTAAAAACTTCTTGTGGGCCAAAAAAGCTTTGGATTAAGTTGATGTTTATTTTTTCACTTCATCAAGTTTTTTGGGACCTTTTCAATAGATTGGATGACAAATAAACATTAAGATAATATTACGATCGGCCTAAGAAGCTTTTAGTGGTGATGAATTCAATACCACTGTTTTCCATATAATATGGTACACATGAGATTTGGATCTGATTCATTTTTAGTTCATGCCATCAAAAGGTCTGAAAAAACAGATAAACGACATAAATAAGGTAGGCCCACAATAAGGGTGTCACCGTATTAGGTGAGGCCGGCTGCACCTAATCCACTCCCCACTAGGACCATGCTAGAGATGGACGGTGCGTAAAGGATTCTGTGGGGCCCATCACAATGTATATATTTTCATATGTAAACTAATGAACAAATAAACATTATCATAGACCTTATGAAGTTTTCAAAGATATGAGTTCAATCCCTATTGCTTATGGTGGTGTGGTACACTTGAGCCTTCGATCGGACTCCTTTCTTGGCTCATCCCTTAAAATGATCTGCCAAAATAGATGGACGGCTTGGATAAAACATATACAACACGATGGCCCCACAGAGCCCTTGACACAGGAATGTCCGTCCCTAGCCAGGTCTAGATCGTTTGGTTGTTTGAGGCTTAGCTTTCGGTCGAAATCTAGTTCATCCATCGGATGGGCCCCACTTTCCACGGGAAAAGACCTTATAAGGCATGCATCGGCTGTCTTGATCATCAAAATTGTGGGGTATGCCAATTACAGTGACAAGGCAATCGTTCCTGACCGTTCAATTGAAGGTTTAAAGAAAAATAATCAGTGGTCCACAAAATCAGATGGTTACAATCATCTTCTCAGTCTAATCGTTGGGTTATGTTACATCTACAGTTGGGTCAGGGATTTTGAAGGTCTGGGTGGTCTTACAACCATGTCATTGGCACGCATGAAGAGTCACCGTCTAGTCCCTCATTGCCCGTTTGGCCACCTGCATTAGGTGGGATTAAGCTGAATGGAATTGAAAAAGTAGCATTAAATGCATGTGTAAGGTATTGTCTTTGGATTGGGTATATCCCATGCTTTTTAACGGCATGTTTGGAAGATATGGGACTAACTTCTATCCAGTGGGATTGGAGCCAAATCCTATTCGGGAAAGATAGGATTGTAAAAATCAGGATGGTCAATTATTAAACAAGCCACAATACTAGCATGTTGAATCACCCTGTCAACAGCTTTGACTAAAAAATTCCATTGTTTTTCTACACTGTGGCCTGCCTAGGAGGTGGTTCACAAGGGTAATTTTTGCACCACGTGATCTTCTTGGTGGGGCCTACCTTTTGCATGGCTCTGGTGTCTCACCCGCATGGCATATAGGCACGTTGGACAGGTTAAATGGTAAAGCAACTGGTTATACGTGATAACTACTCTTATTGTTGGCCCTTACTTTTTAATCATTATGCTTTGGAATGAGAAGCATGCACTTTCTAAGGTCCAAAGTTTTCTTCCGTGAGAAGGAGAAACAATTTGTTCCGTATTTAGCCATAAAAAAGAAATGTTCTGGATATGGATGCGGATTTCCCGCGAACCATTTTCGCAGGAATTTCATGGGATGTGGACTTCAGTGGGACCCACCATGATGAATATAGGAAATCCACCACGCCCAATAGGTTTACAATATCAATTTAGGTGATGGGCCCGAAAATGATAGAAATCCAAAACTCATGTGCGCCATGTATAAGATAAACGTGTGTAGGTAAATTCCTACCATTGAAACCTTTCTGGGTCCACCATGTTTTTTTTTTTTAATATCATCTATACCATTCACAAAGTAAATTATATACACGTATTGGTAAAAAGTTACAAGTTATCATGTTTCAAATCTTGTGTGGCCCCACGTATGTCTCAATGGTGGACATTCAATCATCAGTCGTGTCTCGTGTGGCCCATATGAGAAAAGGATTTTCATTATTTCTGGTTCAATGTCATAGCATACCGTGGAAAAACTGATGAACGTGGTGGATTTCCCATAAACATCACTGTGGGCCCCAGCTAACTATCCTTCGCACATAGATCCTGTGAAAGGCGTTGGTCCACGTGAAATCGGATTGCCACCCACTTTACACTTTATATCGTACTGACTTACTCACTGCCCACCTTTCGTATTGAGTACACTCAGTTGGGCTCACTGTCAGTGTATTGTCTTATCCACTCCCGATCAATGAAGATCACTAGTCCGAAGAACCAAGAAGTTTTTCAGATTAGGGATTTGAGAATTTGAGGGTTTAGGGTTTAGATCGGTTCTCAAGATTTTGATCAAAGAAGGATTAGCCAAAACTGAAAAATAGAAGAAAGAAAATTATTACCTTGAAGAAGTTGGAGGAGCACAAGAAGAAATTAGAAGAAGAAGATCAAGGGAAGAAAAGAAGCACTATTAAAGAGAAGAGAGGAAAGGATTGTAACCATTTTTTTTTTTTTTTTTCCAAATCATTTTAATGGTTCAGAGAAAAAATGAGGTACATGTAAATCTCAAATGGACCATACCATAGGGAATGATGATTTCCACCGTTGAAACCTTTCTATGGCCTACATGTATGTTTTTTAAATTAATCATGTTGATAATATTACAAAGACATTGATTAACTAAAAATACAAATATTACATTGATACTATATTTATGTGTTCCTTAGAAATTATTGATGGTAGATGTTTAATTCACACCGTTTCCGGTGGTGTGGATGATTGGGGCGTTGGAAAATTTTTAGTTTTAGGCTAACCATAAAAACTTATGTTCCTGCGCTAGGATGTATGGTGGGGTCCACTGTTATGTATATGAGAAATCCAACCCGTCCATCCATATTTAGAGATGATTTTAGGCCATGCGACAAAATATTATGAGTATAAAAAACTCAACTGGGCATACAAGATAATGATTTGGGAAAAAAAATTCCTACTGTTGAAACCTTCCTAAGCTTCACTTAATATTTATATGGCATCCAAACCGTTTATAAGGTCATTTTCACTGGGAGAAGGCAAAACACCAAAAACTTTGGCCGATACAAAACTTTTGTCGCCATATTAAATATTTCAACAGTGGTCACTAAATCCCCACTGTTTCCTCTCGTGTGGGCCAATTGTATTTTGGATTCACCTTATTTTGATTCTCATGTCCTAAAATTAGCTCGAAAAACGGATGAACTGGTTGGATTTCTCACGAACATTGCAGTAGGCTGACTCAAAACACTTGCACAGAACTTCCAACGAAAGGCTTCCGCGGGAAATCCGCGTCCGGTTTACCCGGTGTTGACGGCCGTCCGTAGATGAATTTGCAAATCTAACCTTTTGACGGACGGTATTGGCGGGATACCCAACGCTCAACAAGACTGGACGCTGAAATGGCAGGCCGACGAATACGGAAACGGATTGGCTACTCCCCCTGCCACCAGCACCGTGGCTGGTGTTCGGTGCTCCGTGGGCCCTACCATGATGTATGTGTTGCATCCGTTTCATTCATCCATTTCTTAAAGATCATTTTAGTGCTTTATCCTAAAAATTAGAGGTATATAAATCTCAGATGGTCCACACCACATGAAAACAGTAGTGATTGGATATCCACCATTAAAATACTCCTAAGGTCCACTGTACTGTTTATTTGAAATCCAATCTGTTGATTTGGTCATACAGGCCCAGATGAAGGAAAAAAACAAAAATCAGCTTGACCAAAATTTTTTTAATGGTCGACGCTCATTCAACACTGTTTTCTGTAATGTGGTCCAATTGAGATTGGGATATATCTCATTTTTGGTCTCATACCGTAAAATTTTCTGTAAAAATAGATGGACGGCATGGATGAAACACATACATCATGGTGGGGCCCACAGAGCACCGACCATCAGCCATTGGCTGGTGTCAGGGGGAGTAGCCAATCCGTTCCCGACGAATACAATCCTCAGTGTACGGCCACCGTCAACTTTTATGCACTTTGTTAATACACGTTGCTTACCCTGATGATTGGTCCAGCCAGTTTAAGTGGGCCCACTTGACACGTGTGAGGAGAGTGGAGAATAGTATTCTTACACCATGTGCATTCGCGAGGAAACACGACACGTGTCACGCTTAAGACTCCAGGTGGAAGCCAACCGCCGGCTCATTTCCCAGCCTCGAAGCTGAGGCCCATCTCCAAGCTTTGGGATAGAATAAGAGATGTGGGGCCAATCTCACCATATCTCTACACGTGCCATATGTCCATTTGATTTCAACCGTTGATCCTACTCAACTCCATGTGGGACATCCAATTCTCTCAAAAAATGGGCCGCATCATCAAAGACCAACCCACTTCACCGTTAGGGCCACCTCTATGTTGAAGTAGACCGTTTGTGACCATTGATTCTACGATGTGGCCCACCTGAAGAAAACTATCTTGGATTCCCGACCTAAGTGATGGTCATCATGTGGTCCGCCTTTTCCATGGCTAGGATGCCCTACAAAGGTGACGTGACTCCCTAATGTGGCACTCGTGCGAAAGATCCAAGACGTCAATTACGCGAATCAGAAGGTTAAATCCCTCGGTCGAAAATCAGGACATCACCTTATCAAGTGGGCCGCATTTTTATAATTTAAACGAACGGTTAGAAGCATTTGAGCAACGGCTTACAATCAACATTGCATGCTCTCACCATATAAGCTGAAAAGCCCGATTTTTAGCCCAGTCCATCTCTCCTGATGAAAGGCTGGGATCTCTCACAAGTATGCCACATCAGCACGTGTGAGTACACTTCGTTTTACTCCACGGAAAAACCACTTCGCAGTGCGCTAAATAGAACAAGAGAATGCAGCGCTCAAAATACTCAAGCGACAAAAGCAAAAAAAGCGAAGCACGTGCAACTTGGCACACATGTGAGGGATCCAGGACATTCATGAACTATTTTCGAGGTTGATTTGGGTTATGTATCCTAAATCGCAGAATGGATCATTCATCAGATAAATCACGCATGCGTCTTGAATGTAGATAGTTGGTTATCATTTATCTAATCGTCCATTTCATACCATAGACCACTTAATATAAAAAGAATATAAAATGTGGAAAAAGCTAGTAACGTTCCGGATCTCTAACACGTTTTAAAATTCCCGCACGTGCTGCGTATGTGTTAGGCGCTTGTAGATAGAGCGTCTGCGTTGACTATTCATCGTAAAAACGAACTTGATTAAAATGTCGAAAATACCCTTCTATTAGCAGAGATGGCATGGATTGAGATCCAGGATTGCTATATCCCTGGATTGCTATATCCAGTCTGTTTGGCACGCTCCCCAATCCTGAGATTAAGCCTTCCCATCCCTTCCAATCCCACGAACCAAATACGTCCAAGGCAAATTTGAATGAATTAGGGTCCTAGGCAAATTTGAACGAATTAGGGTAAATTGGATGGGATTTAAAGGTAATGATAGTATTGTTAGTGAATTGTCTTTTAAGATTCATAGGATAGGATCAGATCACCGACTCTGTTTGGCAGGCCCGGCGAATCCCGGAATATAACTTCCAGTCCCTTCCAATCCCTTCCAATACCATCCAATCCGACCGGCCAAATAGGCCCTAAAAGGGACGCGGATTGCGTCCTACCCCCGCACGGACAGTAATCCGTCCGGGCAGGGCTCTGTGGAGCCCACCGTGATGTAACTGGTTTATCCCGTCGCCCAATAATTTTTACAGAAAATTTTAATACGTGAACCAAAAAATAGGCAGGTTCAAGGCTTGAGTGGACCACACCAAAGAAACCTGCACTGATATAACACCCACCGTTGAAACCTTTCTAAGGGTTCATATGATGTTTTTTTTAACCATAAAACCTATTCATAAGGTCACGTAGAAGTGGATGAAGTGAAAACACAAATATCAGCTTGATCCGAAACTTCTCTTGCTCCTCAGAAGCTTTTAATGGTGGACGTTCAATCCCCATTTTGTGGTCCACTCAAGCGTTGGACCTGCCCCATTTTTTGGTTCATATATTAAAATTTTCTCCAAAAATCGTTGGACGGTGAGATAAAACAGTTACATCACGGTGGGCTTCACAGAGCCCTGCCCGGACGGATTACCGGGGTAGGACGCAATCCGCGTCCACCTAAAAGCAGTCATTAAAAAGGCAACCTATCAAAAAAGCAGGAAATTCCTACGAAAGGCTTTCAAGACGCAGTAAATCCCCGTCCGGTTTACCCGGCGTTGAAGTCGAAGCGAGTTACGGCCGTCCGTAGATGGGAGTGCTAAATCCAAACTATTGGCGGACGGTATTAGCGGGATACCCAAAGCTCCTCATCCGGGTTTAAAATTCATCTCCAAATAGGACTGCAAGCTGGATAAGGCAGGCCGAATCCCAACTACTCTCACAGGCCCAGGAAGTGTAAATAATTATATTTTCCTCTGTCGCGACTGAGATTTCAGTGTGTATCTCTACCCAATCGCGCCCAAATACTATGTAAGAAGATGATCAGAACTGTTCATTTATGGATTATGTAACATAAATATTGGATAAAGAAATTAAATCTGATAGATGATTTTTTTTTCATCGGTATCTATAAAGGAATTATTTTTCGACTCGTATTCAACTTTGACGCCATAAAAATGAATATTATCAACAAAATTTCACAATAAGATAATATATTGTATTATTAGAAAGAATATGGAAGGTTCAGATCATTAGAACATCTAACAATATATCCTCCGATGGATGGAGACATACTCAATTGTTATCTCGCAACGGACGAAAAACGAACTCCAGCTGGCAATCTCCCAAGAGGCGGACGCGGATTGCGCCCAACCCCCGGACGGACAGGGCTCTGTGGGGCCCACCATTATGTAAGTGTTTTATCCACGCTGTTGAACGATTTTTTCAGATAAATTTAGTTTATAAGCCAAAAAATGAGGCAGGTCCAAGGCTTGAGTGGACCACAAAGTGGGGATTGAATGTCCACCATTAAAAGCTTTTTGGTATCCAGAGAAGTTTCGGACCAAGCTGATATTTGTGTTTTCACTTCATCCACATCTACATGATCTTATGAATAGGTTTTATGGTAAAAAAAACATCACGTGGGTCCTTAGACAGGTTTCAATGGTGGGTGTCATATCAGTGCAGGATCCTTTGTTGTGGTCCACTTAAGCCTTGGACTTGCCTCATTTTTTGGTTGGTATGCTAAATTTATCTGAAAAACTCATTCAACGGCGTGGATAAAACACTTACATAACGGTGGACCCCACAGAGCCCTGCCCGGACGGATTAACGTCCGGCGGGGGTAGGACGCAATCTGCGTCCCCTAGAGGCGTAGGAAATAGCTGGAGCGTATTAGGTGTTACCGGGTAAAGCCCTAGTGGGTGCTACCCTTACCGTGGGGCCCACCTTGATGGTTTCTTGAATATCCATTCCGTCCATCATTTTATAAATAAAATATTATGCGTTAAAGAAAATTTTGAGAAGACACAAATCTAAGGTGGAGCACAAAACAGGAAATATGTTTGGCTGGGTGCCTTACCATTAAAATTTCTAAAGGGTTTGTTGATGCAAAAATCTGGTCCACCCTCTTTTGACCTTCGAGTACCTGCACAGGAAGAAGACAAAGGAGACCCTGGCTAGAGCAGGGGACCCTCCGATGCCAGAGTTAGGCTAGGAATCTGAGTCTTATTGTATTGAGGGGTTCTTGGAAAGAGTTTTTGCGTACCTTTTCATAGGATAGAAGTCCTTTATTTATAGATATGAGAGGACCCTATCGTACGAGGATTCTTCTCCCCGTATCGTGGAGATTTCCCGCTTCCGATCTCTATCCGATCCCGTGATCTTAGGGATCGGAGATCCTTAATCGAGACATCCGGGATGACATTTCCCTTTATTCCATCTTTCCTTCATTCGGCTCAGCCGGCCCTGATTCAATAAAGTGAGTCGGCTTTAGGAGATAAAGCCTCCGGACCTCACCCGAGACATACCCAGGTTGCTAGGTCATCACCTGAGCCACTTGACTCATCTCGCTTTCTTCGGCGGTTTATAACCTACCCTCGGGCTTAGCCCGTTGCTTCGGCAACCCGAGGCGCCAAGTCCGAGTCTTCGGACTTGCGTACTTTTATCCCCAACAGGGTCCATAGTAAGGTTTCATTAATTTTTTTTCCATCCAATATGTTGAAAATGTCAATAGGAGATTAATGATAATAAAATACAAATATCAGCTCGATTGGAAACTTTTATGGCGCACAAAAGGTTTCTAATTGTCATTCATCACTCTTTCTATTTGTATGATCCACCTAAAATTCTTTTCATATTAGATTTTGGGATATCGTTCTAAAATATATTTAAAAACAGCTTGACCGGAGTCGGGATCCTCTGTTATCTGGTCAACAGGGATTTCCTATTATCCTATTCGTCATTGGTCCACGTCACCACTCACTTAAAGAATTAAAAAAAAAAAAAGGCTTCGGACGCTAAACCATTAGGATAACAGGAAATCCTGTTGACCAGATCACAGAGGATCCGACTCATACAATAAATACAACAAGGTGAGCCTCGAACGGTTAGGGCTGTTTGGCCAGGTGCATTAGGTGGTATTAGATGTAATGATATTCATAATCCCATTTAATACATCTGGTTGACATGTTTGGAATGAAGATGAATATCATTTTGAGATTGGTGCCCAAACATTTTCATTATGGGTGGGATTTTGCCATCTCTTGTTGATTCTCCGAATCCCACCTCCACGAGTTGTAACGGAAGGGTGGGGCCTCCACTTGTGGGTCCCAACTTGATGTGTATGTTTCATTCAAGTTGTCCATCCAATTTTTCATTTTTTTTTATCCTTAAAACCGAAAAATGAAGTCTATCCTCATCCTATGTGGGCCATAGAGACTGGAAAACTCCTACCTCACACTCGCATGCATAAAATTTTATAGTGGGTTTCTACTTATGGGACCCATAATGAAGTATCTGTTAGATCCACACCATCCACCTCTTTAATTAGATTATTTTGACCACTGGAACCAAAAATCAAGCTGATTCAACCATCAATGGACCACACTATAGGTGACAGTGGGTTGGTAAAACCCACTTACGTCACTGCTCGCCGAGGTGGGGTGGGGTGTCCCACCCGTGACCTCGCCTTGATGTATATGATATATCCACACTGTACACCGGTTTCTCTATATCATTTTAGGCCAGGGGCCAAAAAATGAGGCAGCTTCGAGTTTCAAGTGGCCACATAGAAGAAAATGAACTCTTGTTGTTGAAACTTTTCAAGGCTCTCTGTGGGGTCTCTGATCATCCAAACCAGTCAAAGTTAGGATCCATAAGACCTGCTCGAGCTGACCTACTTGGTGAACGAGTTGGATTGTCCAAATGGAGTCCACCTCGATGGTGACACAAAAAAATATACAGAAATGATTTATATGTTTGCAATCCCATGATTTATCTCTCTCAAACAGGATTTGGCTCCAATCCTGCTGAATAAAAGTTACTCTCATGTCTTCCAAACATGCCATTAAAAAGCATGGGATACACCCAATCCAGAGACAATACCTTACACATGCATTTAATGCTACTTTTTCAATTCCATCCAGCTTAATCCTACCTAATGCAGGTGGCCAAACGGGCCCTTAACTACTAATCTGCTCTCGGAAATAGCTATCCAACGTGGCAACATCTCCGTCAATCACGCCGTTAAAAACATATGTGGCGTTTCCATGTCGGACGCAGATTGCGTACAACCCCCGCCCGTCCCTAACTCCGAACGGGCAGTTCTGTGGGCAAGCCCACCGTAATGTATCTGTAAATCCAAGCCATCAATCCCTTTTCTCAAATTATTTTAAGGCATGTTCACAAAATTAAGGCAGATCCAACCACACCAAATAATAAGCTTGGTTGCATTAAAATGGACAAAGCATTAAATGTAAGAGTCATTTGTGGTGCGGTTCATTTGACCGTTGGATCTGCTTCATTTTTGTTTAACTGCCTTAAAATAATCTGAGAAAAGGGTGGATGGCTTGGATGTACAGATACATCACGGTGGGCCTGCCCACCAAATTGCCCGTTTGGAGCTAGGGACGGAGGGGGGGGGGGGGGGGGGGGGGTAATACGCGATCCACGTCCTTCCATGTCAGACGCGGCCCGCACATCAAAGATATACACGGGAGAAAGAATAGAACTTGCACACCTTCCACAAAATTTCGGATCTGTCTGATTTTTTCACTCGTCACTTTCAATGCATTTTCATAACACTTTTCAAAAATCATCTTCAATTCAAATCAGTTAAGGCATCCTGTATCGAAAAGAACGTTCCAAGAAAAGAATTAAAAAAAAAAAAAGAAATTGAGCGTACTCGCCTCGAAGTTTGGGCAAATTATCTCGATCGCTACGATACTCCACATTTTCCCTAAAGGGCCTTCTGACATGCTTTTGAAAATTATTTGGACCAAAATGCCCTTATCCTTGTTTCAGTAGTTGTACGATTTTCAGGGAAAAAGAAGTTACGTTATATTTAATGCCAATAAAGTAATATGTACGGAACCCTTTTTTGCTTGTAGGCAAGGACCAAGCTCGTGGGGCACATCCTTTTTATCGTGTCATTTTAGAGCCACATAAAAGTAATCCATGCCGCCCATCCTTTTTGTCGTGCCATTTTAGGACTAGGCACCAAATAACAGCCTTATCCCGAGCTTCGTGGGCCACATAAAAAAAATAATGGAGAGAATGGAACCCACTGGTGAAACTTTCTGAGCTCACCGTGATGTTTGTTAGAAGTGGACATTGCCCAAGTTAGGACTTTTTTGGTTCACGCCGAGCTGATCGACAAGGTGAACGGAATGGATCTCCCCATTGTTGGCCTTAGGCTATTGTACTCATATAACATGAGAACTACGACCCTTACTACATTACAATTACGATCGTTGCCACGTTACAACCACGACCCATGTTATATAGGTCTTGGTTAGAATGTTATATGGGTTAGACCCATATAACATGTTAACCAAGACCCATACAACATCACAACCACGACCCATATAACATGCTAACCAAGACCCGATAACATGCTAACCAAGACCCATACAACATTACAACCACGACCTATATAACATGCTAACCAAGACCTATATAACATGCTAGCCATGACCCATAAAACTAAGACCCATATAACATGCTAACCAGGACCCATATGACATGCTAACCAAGACCCATACAACATGACAACCAAGACCCAAACAACATGCTAACCAAGACCCGTATAACATGATGACAACCAAGACCCATACAACATGTTAGACCCATACAACATGACAACCAAGGCCCATACAACATGACAACCAAAACACATATAACATGCTAACCAAGACCCGTATAACAAGACAACTACGACCCATACAACATGACAACCAAGACCCATACAACATGCTAACCAAGACCCATATAACATGACAAGCACGACCCATACAACGTGCTAACCAAGACCCATACAACATGACAACTAAGACCCATATAACATGCTAAGCAAGACCCGTAAAACATGATAACCACGACCTATACAACATGCTAAACAAGACCCGTACAACATGACAACCAAGACCCATAGAACATGCTAACCAAGACATATATAACATGATAACCACAACCCATATATCATACTAACCAAGACCCAAACAATATGCTAACCAAGACCCATACAACATAACAACCAAGACCTATAAAACATGACAACCACGATCCATATAATATGCTATCCAAGACCCATACAACATGCTAATCAAAACACATATAACATGACAACCAAGACCCATACAACATGACAACCAAGACCCATACAACATGCTAGACCCATATAACATGCTAACCAAGACCCATATAACATGACAACCATGACCCATATAATATTTTAACCAAGACTCACACAACATGACAACCAAGACCCATACAATATACTAGACCCATATAACATGCTAACCAAGACCTATATAACATGACAACCACGACTCATATAACATGCTAACTAAGACCCATACAACATGACAACCAAGACCCATACACACATGCTAACCAAGACCCATAAAACATGTTAACCAAGACCCATATAACATGTTAACCAAAACCCATATAACATGACAACCACGACCCATATATCATGCTAACTAAGACCTATACAACATGACAACCAAGACCCATATAACATGACAACCACGACCCATATAACATGCTAACCAAGACCTATACAACATGACAATCAAGACCCATATAACATGCTAACCAAGACCCATACATCATGACAACTAAGACCAATACAACATGACAACCAAGACCCATACACAATGCTGGACCCATATGACATGCTAACCAAGACCCATATAACATGACAACCACAACCCATATATCATGCTAACCAAGACCCATATAACATGACAACCACGACCCATCTAATATGCTAGACTCATATGATATGCTAACCAAGACCAATATAACATGATAACCACGAACCATATAACATGCTAACCAAGACCCATACAACATGACAACCAAGACCCATACAACATGTTAACCAAGACCCATACAACATGACAACCACGACCCATATAACATGTTAACCAGGAACTATATAATATGACAATTATGACCCATACAATATGATAACTAAGACCTATACAACATGACAACCATGACCCATATAACATGCTAACTATGACCTATACAACATGCTAACCAAGACTCATAGAACATGCTAACTATGACCCATACAACATGCTAACCAAGACCCAACCCATCCAACATGACAACCAAGACCCATATAACATGCTAACCAAGACACATATAACATGACAACCACAACCCATGCAACATGCTAACAAAGACCCATATAATATGACAACCAAGACCCATATAACATGCTAACACCCATAGAAATGGTAACCAAGACCCATACAACATGACAACCACAACCCATATAACATGCTAACCAATACCCATATAACATGACAACCACGATCCATATAGCATGCTAACCAAGACCCATACAACATGACAACCAAGACCTATAATACATGATAACCAAGACCCATATAACATGACAACCACGACCCATACAATATGCTAACCAAGATCCATACAACATGCTAACCAAGATCTATATAACATCACAACCAAGACCCATGCAATATGATAGCCAAGACTCATATAACATGCTAACGCAGACCCATATAATATGCTAACCAAGACCCATACAATATGACAACCAAGACCCATATAACATACTAACCAAGATCCATACAACATGACAACCACGACATATACAACATGTTAACCAAGACCCATACAACATGACGACCAAGACCCATACAACATGCTAACCAAGACCAATACAACATGACAAGCATGACTCATACAACATGACAACCAAGACCCATAAAATATGCTAATTAAGACCCATAGAACATGCTAACCAAGAATCATTTAATATGACCACCACGACCCATATATCATGCTAACTAAGACCCATACAACATGACAACCAAGACCCATACTGCATGCCAACTATGACCCATATAACATGACAACCAAGACCCATACAACATGACAACCGATATCCATTAACATGCTAACCAAGACCCATATAACATGACAACTACGACCCATATAACATGCTAACCAAGACCCATACAACATGACAACCAAGACACATACAACATGACAACCACGACTCATATAACATGCTAACTATACCCATACAGCGTGACAAC
Source organism: Magnolia officinalis (assembly GCA_021015155.1). Taxonomy (NCBI): domain Eukaryota; kingdom Viridiplantae; phylum Streptophyta; class Magnoliopsida; order Magnoliales; family Magnoliaceae; genus Magnolia; species Magnolia officinalis. The sequence continues at coordinate 11,225,368 of JAJHSJ010000011.1, forward strand.
CAAGACCCATACAGCATGACAACCACGACCCATATAACATGCTAACCAAGACCCATACAGCATGACAACTAAGACTAATACAACATGACAACCAAAACCCATACACAATGCTAGACCCATATGACATGCTAACCAAGACCCATATAACATGACAACCACGACCCATATATCATGCTAACCAAGACCCATATAACATGACAACCACGACCCATATAACATGATAACCACGACCCATATAACATGCTAACCACGACCCATACTGCATGACAACTAAGACTCATACAACATGACAACCAAGACCCATACAACATGCTAGACCCATATGACATGCTAACCAAGACCCATATAACATGACAACCACGACTCATACAACATGCAACCAAAGCCCATACAACATGCTAACGAAGACCCATACGACATGCTAACCAAGACCCATACAACATGACAACCACGACCCATATAATATGCTAACCAAGACCTATATAACGTGACAACTACGACCCATATAACATGCTAAACAAGACCCATACAACATGCTAACCAGGACCTATATAACATGACAACCAAGACCCATACAACATGCTAACCAAGACCCATACAATATGACAACCAAGACCCATTTAATGTGACAACCACGACCCATATAACATGATAACCAAGGCCCACACATCATGTTAACTAAGACTCATATAACATGACAACCAAGAACCATACAACATAACAACTAAGACGCATACAAGAAGCTAGACCCATATAACATGCTAACCAAGACCCATATAACATGACGACCACGACCCATACAACATGCTAACGAAGACCCATACAACATGACAACCAAGACCCATACAATATGCTAACTAATACCCATACAACATGACAACCACGACCCATACAACATACTAACCAAGACCCATAGAACATGCTAACCAATACCCATACAACATGACAACCATGACCCATATAAAATGTTAACCAAGACCCATAGAACATGACAACCACGACCCATAGAACATGCTAACCTAGACCTATACAACATGCTAACCAAGACCCATGCAACATGACAATCACGACCCATACAACATGTTAACAAAGACCCATCCAACAGGACAACCAAGATTCATATAACATGCTAACTAAGATCCATACAACATGACAACCACGACCCATACAACAAGCTAACCAAGACCCATACAATATGACAACCAAGACCCATATAACATGCTAACACCCATAGAACATGCTAAACAAGACCCATACAACATGACAATCACGACCCATATAACATGCTAATCAAGATCCATATAACATGACAACCACGACCCATATATCATGCTAACCAAGACTTATACAACATAACAACCACAACCCATATATCATGCTAACCAAGACCCATACAACATGACAACCAAGACCCATATAACCTGACAACCAAAACCCATAATACATGCTAACCAAGACCCATATAACATAACAACCATGACCCATCCAATATGCTAACCAAGATCTATACAACATGCTAACTAAGACCCATATAGCATCACAACCAAGACCTGACGCAGGGGAGGACGTGAGGTCGAGCACCGTCTTCCTCAAGAGGATAACTATTCCGAATCCACGGAACTTCTCTGGACTCCTCACAGAGACTTCTCGAATCCACGAGAAAAGAGAGCAGAAAATAAAAATAAATTCTAAATAAATTTGAAATAGCTTAATGAATCCATAAAAACAAGTTCACAACCCTTTAAATAAGGGTACTAAGCAATGGAAAAGAAATCAGAATCAAACTATAACTAGGACTCCTAGAATTCGTGACTTACTATAAATAGTAAACTTACTATTTATAGACGGTCGTGATATCTACTAGTGCGCAAGGTTTTCGGCCAAAAATAGTAAGTGTCCTATTTGGCTTCATCAACCCGTTCTCCTAATTATTTTAAGCTCTTTTCACATTGGGCGCAACTCCTAAGCCCGACAGATGAAGAGTTATAAGCAAATTAAAACTTACTATTTATAGTAAAAACGAAATTGAAACAGGGAAACGACTGTCAAATCAGGGGTTTCTCGCAATTCCGAGCATCGTAACCCAGCGTAGCGGGGTTGGTTGGCCAAAGTAGCTCGTTCTACCCCAAAATCATATATTTTTCGTCGGCTAACTCATCCCGGATTGCGAGATACTCCTGATTTAAGGTCTGATGGTCTAGATCACTTCTGTCGCCGACCGGGCCTTTTCTGATCCATATTTGCCATGTAATTGTCCGCGACCCGCTCTACATCAAGACCCCTACAACATGACAACCAAGACTCATATAACATGCTAACGAAGACTCATATAATATGCTAACCAAGACCCATACAACATGACAACCAAGACCCATATAACATGCTAACCAAGACCCATACAATATGACAACTACGACATATACAACATGCTAACCAAGACCCATACAACATGACGACCAAGACCCATACAATATGCTAACCAAGACCCATACAACATGACAACCAAGACCCATACAACATGACAAGCAAGACCCATACAACATGACAACTAAGACCCATAAAACATTCTAACCAAGACCCATAGAACATGCTAACCAAGACTTATTTAACATGACAACCACGACCCATATATCATGCTAATCAAGACCAATACAACATGACAACCAAGACCCACACTGCATGCTAACCATGACCCATATAACCATGACAACCAATACCCATACAATATGACAACCGAGACCCATATAACATGCTAACCAAGACCCATATAACATGACAACTACGACCCATATAACATGCTAACTAAGACCCATACAACATGTTAACCAAGACCCATACAACATGACAACCAAGACCCATACAACATGCTAACCAAGACTCATATAACATGACAACTAAGACCCATAGAACATGCTAACCAAGACCCTTACAACATGACAACCACAACCCTATAGACACCCCACCTGCGCTGACATCTTAAGAAGACTAAAATTACCCAGGAACCATGATCACATCTTGAACTACACCCCAATCCCAATCTAAACCCAAAACCCCAGGCCAAAATTTTCAAATATTAAAACCAAGATCCAAAACCTCGATCTAAACCATTCAGCACAAATACAGCCTCGCCTATACCCTATACCTTAGCAAGAACTCCCTATCTGTACCAAAATCTATCACTTTAAGCCCCAAAAAATACAAAAGGAGACCACTGGATGAACCAGAGCACCATACGAAGCCCGCACGTGCAAACCCAGCTTGAGCGCAGCCCGGGCGGCAGTCTGACTGCCGCAGACTGTGATTGAATTACCGCCTACGGTAATCCGATTGCCGCCACTTGCGGCCCGCGTGTGGACAGCTGTCCCAGCATCCAAAAGTCAACTTTCCCTCGAATTTACCCCTCCCATCTCCGTTATTTATAGTTTTACCGGCCTTAAGATCCAATGGGAGTGTGCCATGTGGCATCTCTCTCCCCTCCACCAATCACCACTTGCCACCTCACCTTTTAACCCTCTCAAGCCTAATAATTACAGCAATGCCATTAGAGAGGGCTATAAATAGTCCTCTCCTCTTCTCATTTCACAATACCAAATCCAAGAGAGGGAGAGAGTGAGAGAGAAAGAGAGTGAGGAAAAGGAAAGGAGCTCCCAAACCCTCAAAGTTCTGATTTTTCCAACCACCCCCTAGCCCTCCTCTCAACTCTTCAAACCCATAAGCCTAACCCAGATTAGTCATGGTTCGGTTCATGTCTTAGCCTACTCAAGAACAAGCCAAAGATCCACCATCCTACAAGCATTCAAAATCTCGGACGTATGCTCTAGATCTAGATCTCTAGTGACATATACTCCCTTCTCAACCCCCCTGTTGCTCTAGATCTCTAGTGAATGTATGCTCTGTGACTTGCTGTACATCGGATCCTATCACACAAGAAATTTCTAGTGATCTAGTCCATTTTTCTTACTTCTTTACATAAACATCATCACATCCACCCTCTAGATGCATTGTCGGACGTATGCTCTGTAGCCTGCCAAAATCTCGGATCTTGCTACATCAGAAATCCACATATGACTAGTCCCATCATGACTATAGCATCATCATCATTCCTTGATATTATTTTACCACACTAAGTAGAGACCGTACGTTCGTACGGGCAGAGAGGGTGTCTAACCCCTTCCCTCTTTGTAACCGAGGTCCCTTACCCATAATCTCGGACCGCAGACCAGGAGTCAATTTAAGGAAGGGGAGTCTTTGGGCTTTGCCAACCTTACAAATTTCGTAGTTCTAGCCGATCACGGGATTTTAAAATTTTTCGGCTAGTGGCGACTCCAACATCCACAAATCAGCCTAATCACCCCCACCACCAAAACATAACATTTAAATCAGCGTGGGCGCCGATTTTCAGTGTCTACAGAATGACGAATTCACTGGGGATTTGTTAGCTCGTACTAGCTGAGACCCGACTCGAAATAGTGTGGTAATATAATCTTAGGAGATATTCTACATTTGCATTCATACCTTGCATTAAACAAAAAAATGAGGATCGATCTTTGGCTTGCACCCATTCAAGGCTTTCACTCACCCCATGCTTATCCAATTCAAAGTTGTCATGGCAAACCAAAAAGAAAAAACCATTACGCCTAAAATGTACCCTCGGATGACCTGAATTCATGGCTGATAATACTGCATTCACCTCAACCATGGATGAAATAGTCCAAAATTTTAAGGCCTTACAGGCCCTTTTTGCTCGATGTGTTCAAAAAGAGAATGTCCAAACCATGCAAGTGTCATCACCTAGTGCCCTAATCATCTCAACTTTCCAGCATCCTCCTCATAATGGGAGTCACCTTCAAGGCCAATTTTCCACAACTGCGAATCCTTTCCAGCAACCTCTCACTGATGAGAACCGCTATTAAATACAATCTCCCACAGTCAAGAATCCCAGTCAGTTCCAACATCTTCCTCATAATAGGCGATCCAATCAATTCCAGGGGGCAAAACCTCCCTCGATCGATCTCTCCGAAATCAAACTGCAAAAGCAGCAAGGGGTGAATCTTCCATCCACCAAATTCAGGGATCTTTGTCCCTTCCCTGATGCAATGGTACCTCAAAACTTTGAGGTACCCAAATTCAAAAGTTATGATGGTACGGGGTGTCCTATGGACCACTTAAAGGCATTTTGTGGGGAGCTTAACACTCTGGCAGGTAATGGAGCATTGATCCGTTTGTTTTAAAAATCCTTGAAAGACGATGCGTTAGATTGGTACACGTCATTAGACTATCGTCGAATTAAGACTTGAGAACAACTTTCCCAAGCTTTCATTAATCGTTTCGTGTACAATCTTAATGTAGCGCCCAAAAGGGCGGATCTTGCTGCCTTAAGGCAGAGGGATGATGAGTCATTGTCAGCTTACATTGGACGGTGGAGGCAATGGCCGCTAGAATGAAAACACCCATTGATGACGATGAGCAAATCTATATGATCATCCACTCGGTAAACCCGAGTATCTCTGGATACCACGTCTCCAATCCATATGCCAACTTAACCCAACTCATCCGCGCTGGGGAACAAGTCGAAGCCGGAATAAGGGCTGGGATGATCTCTCCTTGGTGGCCTCATCAGGCCTCCCCAGTACAACGGATAATGGAAGGAAGGCCTACTGGATACGAGAATGGAGACAGAAGTGTTCCTGACCTCCATCCAATGGAAGAAGACGATCTTATCGCCTCTACCCAGGGTGCTCAATTCGCCCCTCAAGAGGGACAATGGCAGCAACAACAACAAATGGAGAATCTTCAATACCCCAATCATGGAGATGGCTCGGGAACCTAGGCAGTTTACACCGATAGCCCAAACGTAAGTGAGGTACTAACCACGCTAGTTCAAAGGCAAATACTTACACCGCTACTGCCTAGGCTCCCACCAAACCCTCTGCCACCAAACTATAATGAGAATGAGTACTGTGCATACCACCAATCCCGAGGCTACACAACGGACCGTTGTTTCACCCTGAAGCATGCGGTCCAAGATCTAATTGACAACCAAACGATTGCGGTTACCTCTCCTGCTGTTGTCACCACCAATTACGCCCTCCAGAACCCCTGCCATTGTATCAAGCAAACCCCACCTCATTGGGCACCCCTACCACTAATATCATTCAGGGAGAATCGCCTTGCCATCCAGTCCAATGCATCCATTTAATCACTGCCAACCCAACAACAATACCCCCAAGTCTACAAGGGCACATCCTACCAGTCCACTCTATTCGCTCTCAAATACACAAGGGGCATCTCCAATTGGTCCAGTCTCGATACCCCCAAGTCTACAAGGGGCACACCCTACTAGTCCAATCTATTCGCTCTCAAATATGCAGGGGGCATCTCCAGTTGGTCCAGTCTCAATTCCCCCAAGTCTACAAGGGGCACACCCTGCGAGTCCAATCTCTTCGCTCTCAAATATGCAATGAACATCTCCATCCAGTCCAGTCTCTATGCCCCCAAGTCCACAAGGGGCACACCCTGCCAGTCCAATCTCTTCACTCTTAAATATGCAAGGGGCACCATCCAATCCAATTTTCGTGCCCTCGGAGCCACCCACAATCAATCCAATCCATACATCCTCTGTCTCACAAGGGGCACCATCTGCCTGTCCGACCCTTGCTTCAGCTGTCATGCTCCAAGAAAAATCTCCTTCCCCGATCAAAATACCACATGCCTTAGCAAAATCAGGGCCCAGCTTCAATCATGTGGCAACTCACCAAGAAGGACATTCTATTGCTCAAAGGGATTTGTCCAGCTCTACTCAGTCTTCAATCCTTCAAAAGAAGAGTCTAGGGCGAGTGGTTCCCGCCTCTAGGAAACAAGTCGAGGAAGAGATTGAAGTCAAGATTCTGATTAGTCTCAAAACATCAACCATCACTTTTCAGGTCTTTGACATTATAGCTTCATTTCATCTCCTCCCTGATCAGTCTTGGATCCATATAATCAAGGCTTTCTCTTCAAGTCTTCACCAAAATGCCAAATACATTTTCGGAGACAAGGCGCCAGCCGTTTTGGATGATCCCGAACAAATCTTTCCGATAGAAGCAGTCAACCATCAAGAGCTAGATATCCCGATCATAGACATACAATGCTCTGATGAGGATATCCCATACCGTAGTCTCGAGTTCGAGGCTGTGAATTGTGTGCCTCTTGCATGCCCCATCGGATCAAACTGTCTTCCCTTCAGTCGGGCACCAACATTTTTATTATCAGCTCGAATATCAAGAGAATGCAGGCATGAGAAGACTGGAATATCTGCCTCATATGGGTGAGATAGCAAAGCACGAACGTATCAAGGGAGGGCAAGATTGGCAAGAAGAGGATAATCCTTTCATCCACACACCAATCAAATCCTTTAGAGAAGGGATTATCTGTCCGGTTGGCAAGCAGAGATCCACCGTGGAGGATCAAATGAGCAAAATGAGCCCAACTGGGTTGTTTGGAAATGACTCAGGTAAGGGGCAAGAATTTTCACTAATTGACTGTACCACAGTCTGGATCTCACCTAAGCAGGAAGAATGCAAAGACTCACAATGCATCGGGAATGAACTGAGGAAAGGGACATCCAACACCAACTCAGAGCCCAATCTCAAACTCATCACGACATTTGGGTACAACAATGAGGGCTCACCTACCGATCTGTTTGGCCCTGCCTCCTGAGGGGAGGGAGTGCAGGGCAATAGCTGGTTCACAATCCCCAAGACAGCACAATAAAAGAAAAAATGTTTGACTCCTCGAACAGAATCAGGCAATACCTGATTCCCATCGCCGTCTTTCTCAAAAAAAAAAAAAAAAAAAAAATTAAAAAATTTTCAAAAAGCCAAAAACACTGGATATTTCTGAAACACAAAAAAAAAAATTCGTATACTTGTCAAAATCCAAAAAAAAATCAAAAAATTTCAAAAGGCCAAAAACATTAGATATTTTCAAAATGCCAAAAAATTCAGATACTTGTCAAAATCCAAAAACAACAGAAATTTCTCAAAACACAAAAACAACAGAAAATTTTTCAAAACTCACAAGCAATAATATGCCAAATGCGTCTGTTACAACACTCGAGTTTAAAGTCGACTTATATGATTTCGATCTAGAGTTGAACTTCAAACTCATGGGTTTGAACGAAGCCCAGGATGTGGGAAAATGATGATTCGACTCTCGAGCTTGAGGATTCCCTCAGAAAGTTCGAAACAAAGGTCAATGTCGTGACAGACAATTTTGAAATTGTAAGCTTAGGATCCCCTGACTCCCTAGAAAAGTACGCATCAAGAGATCCTCGCCTCGTGAATACAAGTAGAGGATCACAGAATTCTTAAGGCCAGGGCTATCGAGCCTTGCGTTCTCTTATGAAGCCTTACCTAAATCGAATGAAAAGCTAGTCATACACCATCTCTTATGAAGCCAGAAGTCAAGCCCATCAAGCAAAGCTGTCAAGATCATGTCTGAAGTCCACGATGGAGTCCTACTGATGAACGATGGAGACAAGCTATTGCAGCATGTCAGGAAGTGCTTCAAGTATCAAAGCTTGCATAACGGATCCATGTGCATGCTTCGAGTCTTTATAACCTGTCAACACTTTAGCCCTTCTTCATTATGGGGTGTGAACATCATCGAAAGAATGAACTCAAAGGCATCCAATGGTCATGAGTATATTCTCGTGTCAGACAAAAGCGGGCGGCGACGACAACATCCTACATCATCAGTACGAATGAAAAAGAAGTCAATGAAAATGATTGGTGGTAAGCTCGATGCAACCAACTACATCTCGCAAACATAAAGCACACGACGATCGCCAGGACCAACGACAAACAAGTCTGAAAGAAAGGTTAGCAACATGGTAATCATGTACATCTTATCATTGCGCCTACTAGATCCAGGGGGAAACTCTAGGCCATCCTGAGACGATCCGCTGATCATCTGCGAAGTTCTTCCGAGAGGTTCCCTTCATCTCAACATCATTAGGGGCAAAAATCTTCCAGAGCCCATCAACTCCGACAACGTGAATATCTATCATGAGTAATCCTACCTGACTATGTCAGCAACCACAATTGTAAAACTAAAGTTAAAAGGTTAGCATCTTGAGGTACATTCCATCATCATTCCTTCCCTTCAATAAGTGTTTCAAAAAATAAAGGGTTCAAAAAAAAGGGAGAAGGACAAAAAAATAGACATAAAGAAATAAAAAAAATGGACGAATAAAGCGCACAGTTCAACCAAAAAAAAGAGAAGAAAAAGAAATAAAAAGAGAAAAAAAAAAAGAAAAAGAAAGAAAAGAAGAGTCGAACCCAATGAGTGAGAACACAATTCATCAACCCATTTTCCCTCAAGATATTTTAACCTAATGTCAACAACTTCACGATTGTGATTGAAGACAAAGTCAGGCAGCTCACCAGTCAGCCGGCAATGAATGGAGTCTAGCCTCCCGCCTCTGTACAAGAAAAGAGAAATCAAAATAAAAGTAACGTGCCTAAGCAAAACGGATGAGGTGAAGACCCGAAAGGGCGCCTCGAGTAAAAACAGCGGGCATGTAGCGGACTTGGTGAAAACCTGAAAATGCACCAAGGGTAAAAAGAGCACAGCTGCCAAGGGGCTGACAAGATTAAAAACTCGGGACATGGTGAAAATTCGAAAGGACGCCATGGGCAAAAATGACTAGAAAGCCGGTTGTGGTGAAAACCTAAAAAGGCGCTACGGGCAAAAATAGCTAGAAAAGAAAAAGAAAAACAAAAATAAAAGTGCAGGTACAGGAGAAGCCAAGGCAATAAGCAAAGTGAAAAGCACAAGGAAAAGATAAGTCCTGGATCAGAATTCTGTCAGACTCTACCCAAATCCAAGGAGCATGATCCTAGTATGTGCTACTCTCAGGGAATCGGGATCCCTTGTAAACGACTCAGAATACCGGATTCGTAGTGGGCTAAGTTCAAAATTCTGATCCCAACCATCTAGGCACAAATCCAAACATAAGCAAACACTGACAAATTTGGCACAAACAAAAATTTTCATTCCTTTAAAACATCTTTTTTACAAGTACATTGTTTTCCTTCCTTTACAAGAACAAAAATAAAAACATACATGCATATACAGACAAGCAGCCAATAAAGTCGGGGATCCACAAAGTCAAAGTCAAAGCCCAAAGGCCCACAATTCAAAGCCCCAGAGGCCCACATTTCAATGCCCTAGAGGCCTACAAGTTCAAAATCCACAAGGCCCACAAGTTCAAAGCCCCAGAGGCCCACATTTCAAAACCCACAAGGCCCATAAGTTCAAAGTCCACAAGGCCCACATGTCAAAAGCCCACCAAACCCATTGTTCCAAGACCCATGGTTCAAAGCTCATGTTTTGAAGCCCATTTCCTAGGCCCACATGTCCAAATCAGGCCCATATTCTCCAATTGCCCCATTAATTCATTAGTGGAGGCCATCTGGCTACTCGATCCAGACCGTACAATAAAAGCCGAACGACGACGCCCTCTCTCGAGATCAGATGGATGTTTCAAAAAAAATAAAATTCAAAATATCTTCAAATAAAAACCGTTAGCCCCGCCAACTCATTAGTGGAGGCAACACGACTATTTACTTAATTTGTGCAAATAAAAACCAAACAACGATGCCCACCCGCGAGATCGAACAGATATTTTTTCAAAATCCAAAAATATCTCCAAATAAAATTCCCAAGGAGTCTAGTTCCAAAGGGAATAGCTTTCAAACAAAAACTTTTAAAAAATGCACGCGGCGCGCAGTACACTGAGGAATCCTCCATATTCTCCAGTTGCGGTCAGTGCAAACAGCTAAATAAGATTCGATCTCTCTCAGTTTCCCCAGAGGGTGATCAGATCCGTACATGATACATGTACGATTGGTCAGATCTCTATATCTGGACAGTCGTACGGATGCTAGTAAAGTGATTGGATCTATCTCTAGAAAGAATAATCAAACTCGAAGTGACAACAATCCATTGTAACCAAAGTATCAGACTCAGTAGACTGCATGGAAAACAGATTTTCTGTACATACCTAGTCCGGGATGTTTGCAAAATTTGATCGAGTCCAAGTCGGCGTAGTGAGTTCCCCGTAAGGCCGCACCAACGCGCATGACAGCTAACCACTTTGACGATCAAATGCAACGGACACTCCTAGGGTGATTACATAGCAAAGGAACGACATACCTAACAGTATGGGAATCCTCGTAAAGCCACGACGAATGCGTAAAGGCCCTTACTTTTCAGACTTACCCTCCAATGCTGTTAACAATCCAGTGTGAAAGGGTTATGATTGGTGATCCGTAAAGCTGTGACGAATGCGCAGGAGACAATCACAACATTTTCCTTAACCCTCGTGATATGTGCAAGACATCTTTTTCCAAACAGTCAACTGACAATCATACAATGATAGTCAACAGATTCAAATCACTATCCTTTCTAACCAGAAGGGTGGGGTGTCCACTTGCTTTGGCCTTCGGTTGCTCGTAACTTCTGCCAAAGAGGGGCATCTGTAGACACCCCACCTGGGCTGACATCTTGAGAAGGCTAAAATTACCCAAGAACCATGATCACATCTTGAACCACACCCCAATCCCAATCTAAACCCAAAACCTCAGGCTAAAATTCCAAAATCTCAAAACCAAGATCTAAAACCTCGATCCAAACCATTCAGCACAAATACAGCCTCGCTTATACCCTATGCCTTAACCAGAACTCCCTATCTATACCAAAATCCATCACTTTAAGCCTCGAAAAACACAAAAGGAGACCACTGGACGAACCAGAGCACCACACAAAGCTCGCACGTGCAAACTCAGCCCGAGGGCAGCCCGGGCGGCAGTTTGACTGCCGCGGGCGGTGATTGAATTACCGCCTGCGGTAATCCGGTTGCCGCCACTCGCGGCCCGCTTGTGGACAGCTGTCTCAGCATCCAAAAGTCAACTTTCTCTCGAATTTACCCCTCCCATCTCTGTTATTTACAGTTTTACCGGCCTTAAGATTCAATGAGAGTGTGCCATGTGACATCTCTCTCCCCTCTACCAATCACCACTTGCCACCTCACCTTTAAACCCTCTCAAGCCTAATAATTACAGCAATGCCATTGGAGAGGGCTATAAATAGCCCTCTCCTCTTCTCATTTCACAACACCAAATCCAAGAGAGGGAGAGAGAGTGAGAGAAAGAGAGTGAGGAAAAGGGAAGGAGCTCCCAAACCCTCAAAGTTCTGATTTTTCCAGCCACCCCCTAGCCCTCCTATCAACTCTTCAAACCCATAAGCCTAACCCAGATTAGTCATGGTTCGGTTCATGTCTTAGCCTACTCAAGATCAAGCCAAAGATCCACCATTCTACAAGCATTCATCATGACATATACTCCCTTCTCAACCCCCCTACTGCTCTAGATCTCTAGTGAACGTATGCTCTGTGACTTGCCGTACAACGGATCCTGTCACACCAGAAATTCCTAGTGATCTAGTCCATTTTTCTTACTTCTTTACATAAGCATCATCACATCCGCCCTCTAGACGCATTGTCGGACGTATGTTCTGTGGCCTGCCGAAATCTCGGATCTTGCTACACCAGAAATCCACATGTGACTAGTCCCATCATGACCATAGCATTATCATCATCCCTTGAGATTATTTTACCACACTAAGTAGAGATCATACGTTCGTATGGGCAGAGAGGGTGCCTAACCCCTTCCATCTTTGTAACCGAGGTCCCTTACCCATAATCTCGGACCGCAGACCAGGAGTCAATTTAAGGAAGGGGAGTCTTCGGGCTTTGCCAACCTTGCAAATTTCGTACTTCTAGCCGACCACGGGATTTTTAAAATTTTTGGCTAGTGGCGACTCCAACATCCACAAATCAGCCTAATCACCCCCATCACTAAAACATAACATTTAAATCAGCGTGGGTGCCAATTTCCAGTGTCTACAGACTCATATAAAATACTAACCAAGACTCATATAACATGACAACCACGACCCATATATTATGTTAACCAAGACCCATACAACATGACAACCAAGACCCATATAACATGCTAACCAAGACCCACATAACATGACAACCAAGACCCATACAACATGCTAACCAAGACCCATATTACATGACAACCAAGACCCATACAACATGACAACTAAGACCCATATAACATGACAACCACGACCCATAGAACATGCTAACCAAGACCCATACAACATGACCAGCAAGACCCATACTACATGACAACCAAGACCCATATAACATGTTAACCAAGACCCATTGTAACATGCAAACCAAGACCCATATAACTGAGACCCATATAACATGCGTCGTGGTTGTAATGTGGCAACGGTCGTGATTGTAATGTAGTAAGGTCGTAGTTCTCATGTTATATGGGTCGTGGTTGTCATGGGTCGTAGTTATAATTTTATATGGGTCGTGGTTCCTATGTTATATGGGTCACGATTGTTACATGTTCACTTCATTTTCTGTCAAATGAAAGCATAGCCATTAGTACAATAGCCTGAGGCCAACAATGGGGAGATCCGTTCCGTCCACCCTGTTGGCTATCTCGGCCTAAGCTCAAAAAATCCTAACTTGGGCAATGTCTAATTTTAACAAACATCACGGTGAGCCTGGAAAGTTTCAACACTGGGTTCTATTGTCACCATTATTTTTATTATGTGACCCACGCGAGCCCTAAATCAGGCTGACATTTAGGCCATAGCCCTAAAATGACACGGTAAAAAGGATGGACGTCATGGATTATATACATAAATGTGGCAACGATCGTGATTGTAATGTAGTAAGGGTCGTAGTTGTCATGTTATATGGGTCGTGGTTGTCATGGGTCGTAGTTATAATGTTATACGGGTCGTGGTTCCCATGTTATATGGGTCGCGGTTATTACATGTTCACTTTCTATACTGCCAAATGAAAGGGTAGCCATTGGTACAATAGCTTGAGGCCAACAATGGGGAGATCCGTTCCGTCCACCCATTCGGCCAGCTCGGCGTGGGCCCAAAAAGTCCTGACTTTGGCAATATCCAATTCTAACAAACATCATGGTGAGCCTGGAAAGTTTCAACAGTGGGTTTTATTGTCACCATTATTTTCTATTATGTGACCCACGTGAGTTCTGAATCAGGCTGATATTTGGGCCCTAGCCCTAAAATGACACGGTATAAAGGATGGATGTAACGACATGAAAATTTCTGTACATTGGGCTGAGTACCACCTCGACCAGAAATCACATAGGATTAAATCCTCTAGAAATTTAACAAAGTTAACTAAGTACTAAACTCGGTTAGTCATGAAATCCGTTGGGATCGCTTTAAATACGATCTGCAAGACCCAAAACTTGAAGAATTAGTAACTCTAGGTTACCCTAAAGTCTAGAGCCAAACTCATTACCCGTCTGCTCTCGGGACTGAAACGAAACTTCGTATGAGGTCTAGATCGCACATCGGGAGTCCGAATAACACGAAGCTAAGGAACCAGGACCGCCCCACTGGGCTTGACAATCATCTCAAAAATCAGACAATTTCGATGTCCCACGGCCATTCTTTTCACTCCGGAGCGAGGGAGTGTGAAAAACACTATTCCCACCCAAATAAAAATATCTGGAATAGTGATCTGGCACCTTTCGGTTGCGCGTCAGTATTAAGCAACATGACCATCGGAATCAGACCAAATTACACCCTCGGATTAAGAAAAGTTTCAGGAACATTTACATGTACTCAGAATTTCTGATCGTGGCCCACTGACCGTTGAACTGAAAGTGGTCCGCCACGTGCGATCTGGGAATCCGATCGAGTCGAAAACGAAATCCCACGTGGATCCATAGATGGTGAGCTTAAGTCTGACGTTTGGCTCAAGGAGGGCCACCAGAACACCCCTTTTGAGCTTGGAAAGTGGCGAACTGCCTATATATGCAGCCACCCTTGAACCTGAGTCTATTTTGGACATGTTCTTGGCTATAAAAGGGGCTTAGAACAGCCCCTCTCACAGCCATACGAATTTGGGTCCAAACCCTTAGAGAGAAAGAGAGAAAGAGAGAGAAAGTCTTGGAGATCGAAGCCGATCTTCCTCCTGCTGCTTCCACTCCTCCCACGGCCTACACCGCCCTATTCCAGGGGTTTTTCCGGCGGTGTCCACCCCATTTGAAGGTAAGAAACCCTAACCCTAGATCTGATTTGAGCTTGATTAGCGGTAGGTTATGAAAAGGCTAATCGGATATGCTCTTTAGGCTAGGAAACTCCCGTATACGGAAGCTCCAACACCCTTGCTGATTCGTTGGAATTCCAAGGGCTGAGGTGAGGACTTTAAGTGTATAAGTTACGGTTTTCAACGCTTTCAATGTCAGATAATGAAAGATTCATGATCTGCATGCAAATGCACATGTACAAAGTGCTTTCCGTTTTCTGTTTCGATTAGCGATAAAGAATATGGAATTTTACATACTCTTGATATACGTAGAAATACCGTATACCTATTTTTGTTGAGAAAATGTTTGACATGTTTATTTAATGTTTGATTATATCATGTGTGGATAAAATGCTAGTTTGGCGAAAAGGATCGCAAAAATACATGTTCATGTGTAAATGTCATGTATGTTGAAATTGTGTATTCTAGAAATCCCGCATACGTGCGGATTTTGGAAATGTAATTGTAATGATTATTTGCTGTATGATTACGCTATACACGGGAAAAATACTCTCGTGGCGAAGGGACAGCCCTGACCCGAACTTGGCTAACATACGTCATGTATGTTGGAATAGTGTATTCTAAATGTTGTTGTAAATGCTTGTATAGGTACATGTGTATGTACTAGTGCCTTAGATAGGCGCTGATATGGGTCTTCCGACTCCCGTAGAGACATGTAGGATCCCCTCCCTGCGGTGGTTCACCGCAACCCCTCAATTGTAATGCGCACATAACTGTATCCCTTTGGGGATAGTGTTTTATCACATGCCTTACAACATGCTTTACAACATGCTTTACATCATGCTTTACAACATGCTTTGCAACATGCTTGACTTCATGTTTTGCTTCATGCTTTGTAACATGCCTACTAACATGCTTGTATCGCTTGTTTATCATGCTTTACTTCACATGCTAACGATGAAAACTGTTTGGGTTTGGGACTATGTATATAGTCCAAACATTCGGTACCAGACTTGTGATTGTGGCTGCGATTCATGTCGCCACACAGGACGTGTCCGGCGAACCCGAGTCGTACTTCGGTTGGCGATAGTGGTTGGCCACGCGGAGTGCTTTTGCGCTCCATATCGCTCAACTTGTGGTGCGCTCGAGCTAGTCAGGCTCGCCAACTAAACCGAAATGTGCTTATGTGTTCACCCTGTTTGGTCGCTACTGCTTGAACCTAGGGTACCAAACTTACCAGTGGCGATTCCCGTTTAACCATGGTACCTAGATCCGCTAAGTCGCATGAGCCGGGCATGGTGGTATGGGACACCGTGGTCAAGCTGTCGGCCTACGCTGGGGCCATGTGCCTCCCCGTAGTGACCATTGCGCAACTAACTCGTGAGCTGAATACGGTGGTATGAGACACTGTATTCGAGCTGTCGATACTTCGGCGAGAGCCGAGTATGGTGAGATCTGTGCTCGTGCTGACGGGCGACGAGTCCTCCGTGGTATCATCGAGTACACTCCAAGGGTCTGTGATTGGCCACGAGTCTTTCACAGCAACTAGAGTGTGGGTTGAGCCGAGTACGGTGAGACCTGTACTTGAGCTGACGGCTAGTGATTGAGCCGAGTACGGTGAGACCTGTACTCGAGCTGACGGCCAGCAATTGAGCCACATACGGTGAGATCTGTATCCGCGCTGACGGGTGACGAGCCCTTTGCGATGCCTTCACTAAGTTTCTCAAACCATAACATCGTATGAGAATAACTAGGATTGACGACCCTAGAATGGATCATGTTGGGAATGATACAAGGGAGGTACCTTAGTTTCCCAATACTGCTGATTGAAATGGATTAATAAAAACTTGGTAATCATGAGCATCATCGCACCGCATGTGCTTTGTAGATGTGGCGCACTGAGGGAGTAAGCATTCGCGAACGTAAGATGATGTCGCTTGAGGGTGGTTTGGCAAGGGCATACAGCATCATGTCATATCATTTTTGCACTTAACAAGAGTAGTTAGAAATGCTTGATTTGTACTGCTTTATCATTACTGCTTGGTTGATTTGATAACATGTTAACTTATGCTTTATTGTTCCACTGAGTTAGCTACTCACTCCCACGTTATGGGACGGTGTTGTACACACCAACCAGACTCTGTCACAGGTATAGAGGGCGCCTTGGTTCAGGAGCCAGAGCCCGACATTGATGAGGACCAGGAGGAGTTCTCCTTCATGCAGTACTCTGACGGCTTCGCTTAGGCCGGCTGCATCGCGGGATTCTCAGGGCCTCTTTTGAGGATGTATTTTGGGTTTTTGACTTAAAAACAATACATTTATATTGGTGCTCAGCTAGTACTCATACTCTGGAGTTCAGAAAATTTTGTTACTTTACATACTTGAATATAAAATTTCAGTCTTCCGCTTGCTTTTATATACAATTGAACTGGAGTATGAATTACTGTTTTGGTTTAATCTTATTCATGTTTATTGCGCTAACTCAGACAACATTTAACCGGCATTGTGTATGTTGCATAAGTGATGCGTTGGAACTCGGGAGTTGAGTTTATACTCGACCCCCGAATTTCAGGGCGTTACAATGGACGACATGGATTATACACATACATCAATATGGGCCCAACGAGTTTAGTCCTTTCCCATGTGCAAAAAGGGTTCCGTACACATTACTTTACTAGCATTAAATACTACGTAACTTCTTAGCCTCTAGAAAATTGTGCAACTACTTAACGAAGGTCAGGGGCATTTTCGTCCGAAATAATCTCCAAAGACTGTCAGAAGGCCCTTTAGGGCCTGTTTGTTTTTTCAAAGAAATGGTAAATACACAGTAAATGGTAATTCCCCCTCCTTCACGTGTTTGAAAATTCATAGGAATTCGTGTCTTTGAAATTGGTTCAAAGGAGGTAACTCTAATTTTTGAACCGCATGATAATGCATATGATATATCCATTCCGTCCATCTGTTTTATTACAATATTTTGAAGCAGGAGATAAAAAATAAAGTAGATCCAATACTCAAGGGGCCCACGCCAAAAGAAACAGTGGCCCGACAAAGTTTTTAACGGTCAGTATTCAATTTCCTTTTTCGTATGACGTGGTCCACTTGAGTTTTGGATATGCCTCATTTTTTTACTCATGCTATAAATTCAACTGGAATAATGGATGAATGGTGTGGATAAGCAAAATGCATCCCAGTGGGACCCAATATTTTGCAATATTCTTGATTTTTTGTCAAAAAAATAAGCCATCAAATCAAGTATGATATAAATGTACAGGGAAATAATTATTAATTTTTTATACGGTATTTTACCATTTCACTCGAAATCAAACCGGCCCTAAGATAATATACGGAGTGCCGTGGCGATCGAAATTGGCCCAAACTTCAGTCGAGTACGGTCAATTTCCCTAAAAAAAAATAAAAATAAAAAGAAGCGCTTCTCGTATTTAAAAAGAGAGCACGCGTTCTGGGACTGTATTGTGCGTTTTCTTTTTGGAGGGAGTAATTGAATGGTTGGGGAAGGAAGAGTTGAAAAAATATGGAGAGCTATCTCAAGGGGAATTTCGACCGGTTGTCGAAGAACCTGACGAATGAAGCGTTGCAGCGATGGCGGAAACTCTGTGGGGTTGTCAAGAACCCGAAGAGGCGGATCCGTTTCGCTGGCAATCTGTTGAAGCGGTTGGAGGCGCAGGCTACGCGGCGGACGAATCAGGTCTGTTTTTTTTCTTTTTTTTTTTTTAATATTTATTATTTATTATTATTATTATTATTTTTTGGGTTTTGGGTGGGTTTTATGTTCGACGAAATCGGATTGAGTTTTGGGGTTGTTTGGCATTTATATAAGATTTGTTATGCTTCATATATGGTTTGTTGGATTTTGATTCGGATAGTTTCTGGATTGAAAGAGGAGATTGGGGATTTATTGGGTACTTAATTATAATCTGCATTTTTTGTTTTTCTGAATTGGGTGTTTGTTACCGAGGAATTACAAGGTCCTGCTACATTGATATTGTTCCTGCTACATTGATATTGCTGGCTGTATGTAGTGGTGGGACCCGGGGGCTCAGTATCATCAATGGACGCGGATTTCCTGCAAAAGACTTTCAGGAAGTTACTGCGCTGAAAACCTAGGTGGGGCCCACTGTAGTGTTTGTGAGAAATCTACCCCGTCTATCCTTTTTTTGAAATCATTTTAGGACATGAGGCCAAAATTAAACCGGATCCAAGACTACGTAGGCCGAAAACGTGAGGATTGAACGTCCATTGTTGAAATATTCGTGGGGCCATAGAAGTTTTAAATCAGGATAATATTTGTGTTTTCAGTTCATCTAAGTAGGAATGATGCTATGAACGGTATGGATGCAAATTTAAACATCACTGTCTACCCCAGGGACGTTTCAATGGTAGGAATTTTCCTACCGATCTTTTCCTTTAGTGCGGGACACTTGAGTATTGAATCCTCTCATTTTTGGTCTTTTAAGTCCTAAAATGAGCTCACAGGATGGACAGAGTAGATTTACCAAAAACATCATGGGTGATAGAACATGACCATTTTCATGGCTATCATACCTTTATTACTCAATGATCTCATGAATTCCTAATTAATTTCATGGCTATCAGACCTTTATTACTTCATAATCTCATTAATTCCTAATTAATCTGGTAGAGCTTATCAGTTGAGGTATTTTCAATCTTTTCTATATCAAATCTGAGTTGCATTTTATGGTAGAGGTGGGCATGTTGGACCCAATCCAGTGGATCTGACCTGATCCGACCCCACTTGGTACCGTTTTGAACATAACCGACGGCCTAGATCGGCCCTGATCGAGTCTGGCCATTCAGATCCGATCATTTTTCAGGTCGGGTTCGGTTAGTGGTGTATCCAGACAGAACTGTTCCGAAAACCCGACCCGACCCGGAATGCAAATATATCTCTGTTTTACAGTTTTAACCCCACATCTTTTCGTTTGGCGCCAAAAAACCCTGCCCAATGTAGTGAAATCGAAGAGTCCATGAAGAAAAAGGTGGGTTGAAGAAACATCAACATCAAAAGCTGGTGTTGTTACGCCGGAGAACAAGGTGGGTTGAAGAAGAACCGACAATGAAATGCAGGGAATATGGGATCTGGTCATTTTATATCTCTCATCTTTCCTTTTATTATGTTGATTTTTCAGGTTATAAATGTTGGATGTTTCTCCCCTCTAGGATTTTTTTCCATGGTTTAAAATTAATATTTTATATGAGATTTTGGAAAAATATTGGATATTTGATTTGGGATTTTGATGTTTCTTCCTGCTTTTATATGTTGATGTTTAGATTAGAGGCTTGATTTGGGGAGCAGTAGTATTTCCATGGTGGGGTTTAATTTGTTTGTCTGACTGCATTTCATTCCGAGTCTGGTTGGAAGAGTAACTTTGAAATCAAAATCTGATTCTTTTTTCGAGTCTTGATCTATCGGTTCCTTTTCTTTTTGGGCATTTTGTAATCAGGGAGAAGCGCATGAATTCTCTGTTGACGGGCTTCCAGAAGTTTCCCCTGTTGAGATCGATTCAGAATCTGGCACCTGCGAAACAGATACCCTCCTCGGTGAAAAGACAGTGAGTAAACCTGATACATTGTTGCGATTTTCAATCTCTCTCTCAATATTTGTCTCTCCCCTTCCCCTGAAGAAGAAGGCAAGGGAAAAAGGTAGAGATGGTAGTTGTATTGACAGAATCGATCCGAACTTTCCCCAATCCGATTCGACTAGGTTTTCATGACCGAGTCGGACTCGGTTCGGTGCAAGCAGCAGCATTCGGGTCGGTCCGAGTCAGATGACCCGGGCTCGGTCATGAATCGGTCCGAGTTCGAGTTAACCCGTGTAGATTCTGGACAGAGTTGAGTTGGACTCAATTCGATCTAACTTGGTCCGATGCCGAGCTCTAGACTACCATCCCTCCTAGTCCCTCTTACACAGGCACTCAGAATTTACACAGCGTACTGATCCGATTTCATTGCGGTTCGGCCTCACCCAACACGTTGCCACCCTGACTGTGGAGCCCATTTTAATGTATTTTTATTATATCCACACCGTCCATCCCGAAATAGATCCAACTCTCAGGTAGACCCCACTACAGGAGGAAACAGTGGTAACTGATCATTAAAATTTTATTGTGGGTCAGTAAAGTTACCTGTGAATCTAATATTTATTTATTTTCCTTCATCCAGTCCTTGATACCTTATCAAAATTCAAAGGGAACGGATTGGCTACTCCCCCTGCCAATGGCTGGTGGTCGGTGCTCTGTGGGCCTCACCATTATGTCTGTGTTTCATCCATTCCGTCCATATATTTTTCTAGATGATTTTAGAGAATGAGACAAAAAAATGAGGTATATCCCAGTCTCAAGTGGACCACATTACAGGAAACAGTATTGAATGAATGTGGACCATTAAAAACTTTTTGGGGACCATTTGGATCAAGATGATCTTTGTTTTTTCCCTTCATCTGGGTATGTATGACCTAATCAACTTATGATCTTTGTTTTTTTCCCTTCATCTGGGTATGTATGACCTAATCAACAGATTGGATGTCAAATAAACAGTACAGTGGGCCTGGGGAGGATTTAAATGGTGGCTATCCAGTCACTCTTGTTTTCCTGTGGTGTGTTCCACCTGAGATTTATATCCCTATAATTTTTGGGATCTAAGCTCTAAAATAATATGTAAAAATGGATGAAAGGAATGTGCAAAACACATACATCATGGTGGGGCCCAAAGAGCACCAACCATCAGCCATGGGGCTGGTGGCAGGGGGAGTAGCCAATCCGTTTTCCTTAGGTTGGATTTCAAATAAAACTTAGAGGACGAACTAGGAATTTTTTTAATGGTGGATGTTTAATGATCACTTATTCCCGTAGTGTGGTACACCTGCTATTTGTATCTACTTCATTTTTTGACTCGTAGACTAAAATGAGCTGAAAAAACTGACGGACGGTGTAGATATTCTACATACACATCAAGTGGGCCCCACAGTAAGGGCCGCACCATGTTGGGTGAGGCGGGGCAACACCTAATCCGCTCCCTTCTACGATGCGGCGTACATCTACATCTATTCAGATCGTTCAAACCG
Organism: Magnolia officinalis; assembly: GCA_021015155.1. Taxonomy (NCBI): domain Eukaryota; kingdom Viridiplantae; phylum Streptophyta; class Magnoliopsida; order Magnoliales; family Magnoliaceae; genus Magnolia; species Magnolia officinalis. The sequence goes on from JAJHSJ010000011.1 coordinate 11,247,639, forward strand.
CGATCCTGGCCGTGCATGGGCCAAATCCCACAAATTGGTCTTATAAGATGATCCTAACCATCGAATCGGATGTGATCAAATAGACTTCAATCTATCGGTTAAATGGCTCAGGCAGTTCCATTATCCATGTTTTGGGGATCCCATGTACGGATGAATCACCACCATTTAAAAATGGTGAGAAAACGCTGGCGGTAGTGTCGGCTCTGGCCTTGTATAAACAGACGCCGTACCTCTGTTTTTCTCAATTTTCTTCGTTCTGCAAACATATGGGCGACTCTCATCCTCTCTCGCTCTCACCTAAGGTAAGCCTTTCGACTTCTAAGTGATTTGAGTTTTGAGGGTGCGTTTGGATGCACAAGCTATCACAATAATTTTGCTGATTTCTTTGGTGATGATGTAAATACTCTCATTTGTTCATTTTCAGCTGTAAAACTGATGGGTGCGGATTGTCTGCGAACCGCATGGTGGGGCCCACCATGATGTTTGTGAGAAATCCACCCCGTCCGTCCGTTTTTCCGGCCAATGCTAGGACATTAACCCAAAAATGAGTCAGATCCAAAAATCAAGTGGAAACAGTGGATATTGAACACCCACTGTTGAAACATTCGCAGGGCCACAAAAGTTCTGGATCAGGCTAATATTTTTGTATTTTCAGTTCATCCCAGTAGAATAACCTTATGAACGGTTTCGATGGCATATAGACATCACGGTGGGCCCACGAAGGTTTCAATGGTGGGTGTTTCCCTCTTTACTTTTTCCTGTCGTGTGGCCCAATTGAGCTTTGGATCCATCTCTTTTTTGGGTTCATGTCCTACCATGAGCTGGAAAAACGGATGAACGGGGTAGATTTCTCACAAACATCATGGGAAAATTTTTCTTGGGCCATTCACCGAAAAAAATATACCTTCAAATAATCCTGGCCACCGATTGTTGGATTTCTGCTCATTTATTGTAGTTTAGAAAACATGAAAACTCGACTCGACTCCAAACGACTCAAAACTCAGAACAGTTACTTTTGTAACATTTAGCACAATCTACTCATCAGGTGGAAAAAAAAACTTGTACTTGGTTAATTATCAGCAACTGTAAGTTATTTTTATCCTGGCCCACCTGATGAATGGATGGAGCTGATTTTCTGCATACGGTGACCCTTAGGTGGTGCCAACCTATTGGATGAGGTGGATTTCCTAATGCACCAGAGACCGGTTGGACAGATGTTAGCATCTCTCATGTTTGAAACGTGGTGTTATCGTCATGAAATTGTGGCTCATATTCAAGATGAAGTCCGAGACCAAGTTCAAACTAAAGTGAGTTAGATATTTGATATATCTCAGGTGGTATAAACTCTAAAAAGACCTTAGGACTAGTTTCTTTCAAAACTGTTTTATCATAGGTTTTTACAAATGTTTTTGCCTGAAATTCAACCAACCTAAGCTTCCTCGGCCCGCTCAACTTCAAGCCCGAGCAAATAACAACTTTTGTTGAAAATTTGGCTAGCCCGAGTTTTGGTTCATCTAGCCCGAGCTTGAAATTCGGATAGCTCGAGAAAGTTTGGGTGAAATTCCACCAACACCAACTTTTGGAATTCGCGAGAATTCGGCCAGCCAAAGGGCAAATTCGGCTAACCGAATTGTGATGTTTGGCCAGCTGAACTTAACCTCAGACCAGCCAAATTTTGGATAATTCTTATGCCGCGCAATCCAAAATCTGTTGAACAGAATCTGGTGAACTCGAGCTAGTCGAAGCCTATCTTGGGCTAGCTGAAGTTCTAATTTATTTGCTTATAGATTGAGTCTTTCTCTCATTCTGAATTACACAAAATTATTATCATAATTCTTTGCAATAGAGAGAAAAGTTCAAGTCCTTGGTAAGCTATTTATTGGAATTTATAATTTATTTTAATAGCTTATTCAATTCTCCTTATTCTCAGATTTTTATATTATTTACATATTCCGCATTTATTTTGATAAAACTTGGGTCGGGCTATATAAACACCATCCCGATAAAACTTGGGTCGGGCTCAGGTTGCCCAACCCAACATGAAACCGTTCGATATATAGATTACTTATAATTTCAATGTCGTCGGGTCTCATTAGTCCACGTCATTTTCGATGGCTCAAGAGCAGAGGTGGGCATGTTGGACCCGATTCGGTGGATCTGACCCGATCCGACCCCGCTCGGTACCGTTTCGAACAGAACCGACGGCCTAGATCGGCCCTGATCGAGTCTGGCCATCCAGATCTGATCATTTTTCAGGTCGGGTTCAGATAGTGGTGTATCCGGACAAAACCGATCCGAAAACCTGGACCAAAAGGATCCGACCCGACCCGACCTGGAATGCAAATATATCTCTATTTTACAGTTTTAACCCCACGCATCTTTTCGTTTGGCGCCAAAAAACCCTGCCCAATGTAGTGAAATCGAAGAGTCCAAATATCAACATCAAAAGCTGGTGTTGCTATGCTGGAGAAAAAGGTGGGTTGAAGAAACATCAACATTAAAAGCTGGTGTTGCTACGCTGGTGAAAAAGGTTGGGTTGAAGAAGAACCTTCAATGAAATGCAGGGAATATGGGATCTGGTCATTTTATATGTCTCATCTTTCCTTTTATTATGTTGATTTTTTAGGTTATAAATGTTGGATGTTTCTTCCTGCTTTTATATGTTTATATGTTGATTTGGGGAGCAGTAGTATTTCCATGGTGGGGTTTAATTTGTTTGTTTGACTGCATTTCATGCCGATTCTGGTTGAAAGAGTAATTTTGAAATCAAAATCTGATTCTTTTTTTGAGTCTTGATCTATCGGTTCCTTTTCTTCTTGGGCATTTTGTAATCAGGGAGAAGCGCATGAATTCTCTGTTGACGGGCTTCCAGAAGTTTCCCCTGTTGAGATCGATTCAGAATCCGGCACCTGCGAAACAGTTACCCTTGGTGAAAAGACAGTGAGTAAACCTGATACATTGCTGCGAATTTCATTCTCTCTCTATCTCTCTATTTGTCTCTCCCCTTCCGTTGAAGAAGAAGGCAAGGGAAAAAGGTAGAGATGGTAATTGTATTGAAAGAATTGATCCGAACTTTGCCCAATCTGATTTGACTCGGTTTTCATGACCGAGTCGGACTCGGATCGGCACAGGACATTAGGGGTTCGGGTCGGTCTGAGTTAGATGACCCGGACTCGGTCATGGATCGGTCCGAGTTCGAGTTAGCCCGTGTAGATTCTGGACCGAGTCGAGTTGGACTCAATCCGATCTAACTCGGTCCGATGCCCAGCTCTACTCAAGAGATATGCTGGATTTCTCTCTCCCAAATAGATCACGTGCTACACAACACGGCTTTTAAAGGAATATTTGTCCTATATTTTTGCTTATTTGTTTAGAAAAAAATGAAATTCTTTACTATAAATAACTACATATATAATTAATAAAATCATGGGTACAAAAAATAAGATGTGTATTGAAATACAATAGACTAATGTAGTAACGAAAATATTAGCATGTATCCATCCGACCAACCCGACCGAGCCCGCTTGGGTCGGGCTTAGGTTGAGAATTCCCAACTCGAGGTTGGGTTGGGTTAGGGTTGAGGTATAGGAACCTTGGGTTGGGCTAGGGTTGAGCACCAACCTGACCCAACTCGCTCGACTTTCGGCCCTAACTCTAGCTTTATATATACTTCATTTTTGAGCTTAAGTCCTAAAATGATCAAATAAAGTAAATGGACAGAGTCGATAAAATACATAAATTATGGTGAATGGACGGGGTGGATAAAATACATAAATTATGGTGGATCCTACAGAGTAGATTGAGTTACTCAGTAGGTAATCCCCTTCCAATCGGCTGAACCTAAGTCATGGTCTACCCATGGGATAACTTCCATGCTATTAAATGCATGCGATGTCACAACCTAGATTCTAGGTACTTGGCGTATATTTGGACCCGAGATCTACGTCATGACTTGTACGCTAAGTGTACTTATCATAAGTCATTAACATAGTTAAGAACCCTCCCATTCAAGGTCTTATGTAATGAAATAAAAATTTTCCAACAACTTAAAAGAAATAATTAATAATTCAAGAACATCAAATAGCATTAAAGTGAAAATCATGGCTGTTGTAGACTAGAAATTTCTTCCTCTGTCAAGTAGAGCCACTTGTCCCTCAAGTCCTTTTCCGGCTCAACCACGTACTCCTGTTCTTAAGTCACTGGCTTATCCTTAATCACATTTGTATGGTTTTACATCAATATAGGGTAAGCTGGCCGTCTCAACATCAGATCAAATTATAATAGCGTATTAATAATCATGCACAATATAATTTGAGAAATAAAAAAGAAGCAAATATTATGCAATACATGAATGCTTAATGCATCAAGTGAGAATTCGTTTACTTGCTTAAGTTGGAAACTCGTTAACCTGTATCTGTCCCTTAGCAAGCTTATACCATTTGGTAGGCATAGGCAAGGCCCGCATCTACTTATTGAGTAGGCTTCCACTACTATAGCGAGCTTCCACTAGTATAGTGAGCTTTTGGTAATGATTTTGTAAGGTATACCATTCAGGAAGGTCCCCTAGGAATTGACACATGTTGTGTGTGAAAATGATAAATGCACAAAGTCGTGAATCATGCATTGTATAAATAATTCCGATTTTCATATTTGAATCAACACAGTATCATACTATCAAGTTATATCAGTGTATCATTCCATTCATGTCTAATCACTAATTCAACATATAGGTTGCATCAATATAATAACTCAGATAATTGATTATATTAACACATTAATCAAACCATATCATTATTACTATATTAATACAAAAATCACATGTTCATCCAAATCAAGTAAGAGTATATGCCAACTATATTAGGATAAGTATACAACATATCAAATAACCCATCTATTTTAACTTAATGGAGAGAAACACATCGTGATCACTCACCTTGATGCGGTAGAGATGATTTCGTAACCAATGTTTTGATTCAAATTAGAATTTTCTAAAATTACATAAATGGAAATTATTTTTAATTTTACTAGTTCACATAGTGGGGCCCACCTTTGATTAATCTAAATTCATTTAGTATGTCTCATTTAAATGAATTTATAAATTAGAAAATAATATTTCAAATATTAAGGTACTGTTAGAATTAGCCCCGTGAATTTCTGCAGATTCAGGCGGTTTTCAGTAAAAGTACTAAAAAGTAAATTTTACGAAAGTTCGAGCGACATTCTGTAATATTCTTGAATATTATGCCAGAACCCCCTGACTTTGCAAAAAAAAAAAAAAAAAAAAAAATCTATTTTTAACCCTGAAATTTTGAATTTTATGTAGTTTGTGATTATTTACATGAATTTTGGGGGATTTATTTATTTTGATAATTTAAGGTTCGAATTACCTTTGGTAGATTGATCAAGCCCAACCATTAATTGTAACTTGATCAATTTCAAGGGACAACTGATGATCATCTTGATCTAATTATCCATACCCTAATTTACCACGGTTCTGATGATCACATTGATTGGTCAATATGGCCCACTAGATGGTTAGATCGATCATTAAGTCTTGATGCCAACATCATTTGATATTCGAATTTTGATAGTCGATCCAAATCGAATTAGATCTCAACCATATAATGGTTCCATATAATGAATCAACATATGATTTATTATTTATCATTTCTTCAGATCGATGTGGCCCATCCAATGGTCTGATGGGTCTGGAATTTGGGATTTTAATTTATTTTATTCTTAAGAATCTAATGAATGGTGAGAATTTAATTACACATTTCGGATTATGTCATATAATTTTCTGTGCCAAGTTGTAGCTTGCGCAAAGAAATACTCTTCTAGTATTAATTCAATTTCGTTATATTAATGAAGAATCTTGGTAGATTTATGATCGGTATGGTCCATTGAGGTATCGAATTGGTCTGATTTTTAAAGATATTACATGATTGAGTCTTAAAACACTCATGACCTAAAAAATCATATCGATCGTTGTCCATCATAAAAAAATCTCACATTTTGTACATCAGTTCTAAAGCCATGCGCATCAGTGTACCTTTCTACATGTATAAAATAGACTTACAAAATAGATGTTTGATTTATCTAATATGTCCAATGTATAGATCAATGCTAAATTAACTACTTTAGAAAAAACAAAGAAAAAAAAAAACATTATGCTAACCTCAATAAACGAATTCCAAAATCCTCCTCATTTTCCCTTTTGTTTTTTTTTTTTTTTTTTTTCTACGAGTTTTTTTCTTTGTTTTTTAAAGTTTTAGTAGGATTCTCACTCTCACATGCTCCTTTTTAAGAGAGATAGTTCGTTAGGAGATTATGGATATGGGGGAGAGTTTTGAATAAAGAGATATAAGATGAAGGATAATGAGATTAGTGGATCTATTTCTCACTCAAAATTACATTTAAATTTTTTATATATATAAAATACGAGTGTTACATGCGACATCCAATCCTTTCAATGGGTTGGCCTACCACGAGGATCATTTTATAAGAAAATAAGCTGTGTACCTCTTAAGTGGGCTACAAAATGGAAAACATTGTCAAGTCGTCCATAAGTAGCAAAATACAAGTGTGGCACTCTCTAAGAGTGGATGTGGTTGATTTTTGCAAAACACGATCATCATGATGTGGCCAGCCTATTACACGGTTTGAATGTTGGATGCAGATGAAAGGTTGGATATTATCCTCAGGTTGCATAGTAATTTAGGTCTAACCAAATGGACTTGAGACCTCTGGAAAATAGAAAGGGAATTTCGTAAAAGGAAAAAAGAAAAGAAAAGAAAAAACTACCTTATGGATTTTATCTTCTCATGTCTATTTCAAAAATGTTATCAAAAGCTACCTCATTCATAGATATATTTATCTGCTACCACGTTTCATTCATAGCTGTCACTTGAAAGCAAATGGGCTAGTGGATATAATGTTTATGTAAAATTCACCCATTCCCCCACTATGTTATGCCAAGGGCTCAAAATTCAAACCCATCTATGATTTAAATGAATTATATGATTAGAAATAATATGTAGGACAACGCTCACCTTTCAAAATGTTTCAATTATTTGCTTATGTGAATCATGGACGTGTATGATTTTTAGGCCACAAGCCTAATTTTTGGTGGAATCTGATTTCATATAATAATCATTGTGGGTCCTGTAAAAGTTAAAGGGTGAATGTCCCTCTCCCAATTGTGTTCGAACCAACAGAATCACATTTCAGCCTAAATTTTCCTCTTTGAGCCGAATATGAGAGTAAATATCTAATTGTTGGAGTGGATCTTATATATAAACTTCACTTATGGGTTCTGTAAAAAATAAGAGTAGTGTCCCATATGATTCCCTTTTTCTCTCTCTGAATAATCTCTCTAGAGAGATGGGGCAAGAAAAATGGTTGGGAGAGAGACATCCACCCTTGACTTTTATATGGCCTACCGAAATGTTAATATGAAATCCACTCAACCATTACATGCCACATTAAAATTTCGGCTTAAAAAATAGGCCATCATGATTCAGGTGGGCCATACCAAGTGAAAAGTTTGAAGGGCTATTGTTGCCTTGCACCGTATTTAAAATAATGTGGTCCACCTGAATCATAGATGGGGGTTAAATTTTGGGTCCCCTAGCATTGCACAAAATGACGCACCTAATGGACATCACGGTGGGGCCCACCTACACTGCTGACTTCTTTGAACCCGCCATTAAGGGTGTGTTTGATTTCCATTGACCGGGTAAATACCGTGAAAAAAATATAATAATTACTTCTTCCCTATTTACCTCTCATTTTCCATGAGGGGACGCAGTTTTGACACAAAAACCAATAATGTCACGGTATATGTGTGGGTCCCACCTTGATGCATATAGCTTATCCACACCCTTAGTTTTATTATACCTGCTGATTTTATGGCATGAACAAAAAAATAAGATATATCAAAAGCTCAAGTGGACCACGCCACAAGAAAAAGGAAATCAAATACTTACCATTTAAAACCTCTCAAGTCCACTGTTTCTTTTGGTGTGGGCCATTTGAATATTCAATTTACCTCAATTTTCGACTCATGGCTTAGAATATTGTGTTAAAAGGTATGGACGGATTAGATTTATCATATACATCGCATTGGGGTCTATAAATTTAAAATAATTTGTTTAAACCGGTTTTTGAGGTGAAAACTGCTGTTACTTTTCAAAGGAAATTCGAACAGTTACCATTTCACGGTATTTACACCCCCCATGAAAATCAAACACGCAATGAATTCATAAATTCTATATTAATTAGGTATCTTTTTGTAAAACACCCAATTACAAATAATTCATAAATTATTGAGTTGTGCCGAGTCAAGCTGTGTTTTACGATAGAATGTTTTACCGAGTTTCTATACATGAATGTATAGATCTTGTATATCTTTGCCACGTGTATAATATTGAAATCCTTTTTGTTTTCAGGGTTCTGGACAATCTTTACGGTCATTCGGATCAACGGATGAGATTTCCCATCAAGATGCTCGAGAAATCCCTCCGAGCCTTCCAATCAGCATATCCTGTTCTTCGGTCACCGACATCGTCGTAGACGTCGGTCGTGATCAGGAAGTGGGCCCCACTGCCGAACCAACGGCATCCGAGAAGCAAAATATCATCGTCGTAGACGACGGTCGTGATCAGGAAGTGGGCCCCACTGCTGAACCAACGGCATCCGAGAAGCAAAATGTCATCGTCGTAGACGTCGGTCATGATCAGGAAGTGGGCCCCACTGCCGAACCAACGGCATCCGAGAAGCCAAATGTCCCACAACCATGGGCTAAAGTAATAGTCGTGATGGCCTTCACAAGCGTAGTGGGCCTTCTCGGTGTCACTTACACAATCAACCGTAATGGCAACCTTACCCCAGCCACCCTCTTTAATGGACGGCCTGTATCGTTCGGATTCTTTCTCTTAGTGGTCATGATCACATTCTTTATCTCCATCATAGCAATGATCATACGGCCTGTCTTGCCATTGATGGCCAAAGTTCTTAACATCATGGCCTTTTTTTGTGTGGTTTTAGGGATCACGGTCCTGTTGTGGGCCCTGCATCCTAAACGCATAAGCTGGGTCCCATGGATTTTTTTTGCGGTCACGATCTTGATTACTTTTGGAGTGATAGTTTATGAGTGGTTTGTTTATGTAAAGAAGGTTAAAGAGAAAGGGACTACAATAAAGCCCACTACATAAGATGGGCCCACTATGTTTATAGATGAGGAATTGGATATGAGACACGCATAATGGATGGTCTGTATCTGTGAACCACATCTTGGTGGGCCCAATAAATGATTATGAATGTTCTAATGGATGGTAACCCCTCTCAACTTTTGTATGTGGTCTGGCCCACTCGAGTCACTGACTTGATTTTTAAATCCCAGGCCCACCATGGAATGGTGCATCTGATTGATGGGGTAGATGGTCGACCATGACCCACTGATGGAAGTTCCCATGAGCTCGACCCCCCCCCCCCCCCCCCCCCCCCCCCCCAACACACACACACACACACACACACACACACCACACACACATATATATATATATATATATATATATATATATATATATATATATATATATATGGGAAAAGGTATAATGTGCTCGAGCTGACGATAAGCACCTGTGAGGTCGAGCTGTGTGGGCCCCACCGTGATGTGTTTCGACCATCAACACTATGCATTTGATGGGTAGGATATCCCAAAATACGGGGCTTAGGTGGGCCATACCATCGAAAATTATGTGAAGACACCTTTAAAACATATAAAAGCACTTGGTGGGGCCCACCTGAGTTTTGCATGCACCTGAAACTTGGTCTGAACCCTCATTCAAGTGGGACACAGATAATGGATGGGCTGGATTTGCAAACCATATCTCGGTTGGCTCTCAAAAATGGTTTTGAATGTTTTAACTGTATGTTGTGTGGCCGACACAAGTCACGGATTGACTAGACTTTTGGGACCTAGGCTCACAATGGAATGGTGCATCGGACTGATGGGGTAAATGTTCGAAACGCATCATGGTGGTGCCCACACAGCTCGACCTCATGGGATGGAGCCATGAGCTTGAGCGCATTGTACCTTTTCCCATATATATATATAGAGAGAGAGAGAGAGAGAGGAATGTTTACATGGACACGAAAGAATTTTTTCAGAACTGATCACACGTTATATAGGTCTAAAATCCATGTGTCGCAACACCCCGTGAAACTCCAGGTCCGGACTTTTACTTTGATCCAAAACTTTGGTGGGACATGGTAAAAGGAAACAGTTTACTCTCTTAATTTGTTTCTCTCTTTTACCATGGCACACCAAAGTTTTGAATAAGGGTTAAAAAACGAAGTTTGTTAAAAACTCAAGTGAGCCAAGCTACAGGAAATAGTGAGGATTGAACGTCTGCCATTGAAAATATTCATGGGCCATGGAAGTTTTAGATATCCCTGTTTTTTTAAGCTCCTGTGCCGGCAATCCTTATGCATTCCGATAGCGGATCAGGGCCCGGCCTCACTCAGGATGGTGTGGCCCTTACTGCAGGGCTCACCTTGATATATGTATTATGTATCCACTCCTTCCATCTGTTTGTACAAATCATTTTAGGGCATTATCCCAAAAATTAAGCAGATCCAATTATCAGGTGGACCATACCATAAGAAACAGTGGGGACTGACCATTAATGGACCACAAAAGTTTTAAATCAAGCTGATATTTGTTTTCCCCTTCATTCAGGCTTATGTGACCTTATCAACAGATTGGACGGTAAATAAACACCACAAAAACATTAAGGTGCTCTCTAAGAAGTTTGTAATGGTAGGACGGTCAATCACCACTGTTTGTTTCTTATGGCATGGTCCACCTGATAATTGGATCTTACTTCATTTTTTATTTATTTTTTTGTTTTTTGGATAATACTCTAAAAGAATCAGGAAAAAACGGATGGGACGGAGAAGATACATAATACATATATATCAAGGTGAGCCCATGGTAAACCCGCAGTCATGGGTGAGGCCGGAGCCTTACATAATCCGCTCTGGCTTTCCATGCGCGAGATTTGGGTGCAACCCGTCCAGGACCTAGCTAGAGATGGACGGTTCTGTCAGCTCCATGGCCCCACCATAATGTATATGTTTTATTCAGGCTGTCCATCCATTTTGAAATATAACTTTAGATGATGAGATTTAAAAAATGAGGTAGATTTAATGATCAAATGGACCGTACAATGATAAAACAATGGGGATTGAATGCCTACTACTGGAAACCTGCGGTCTGCTGTAGAAGTTTTGGAGCAAGCTGATATTTATTTATATTTTTTGTTCATCCATGTCTATATGATTTTATGAATAGGTTTGGATGACAAATAAACATTACCTTGGGCTATAGGAAGATTTTAATAGTAAGGTCCTTGTCACCACTGCTTCCTGTAGTATGGTCTACTTAAGCTTTCGATATGCCTTCTTTTCAGGCTCATGCGCTAAAATATTTCTCAAAATGGATGGATGGCTTGGATAAAACACTTATCATGACGGGCCTCAAAGAGCCCCTGGTGCTATTAGGGGCTATGTGGGAGGTATCTGCAAACCAAACTACACTCTAGCATAAGAAGCACGCAATGGATCGTTGTATCTCCATTTCCTTGAGTAAGCTAGCTTCGAAGGTAGGAATGCTGTCAACATTTTGAAAAATAATATAATTTTAAAATTCTTAGGAGTGACATAAGGTTTGGATCAAGCTGATATTTATGTTTTCCCTTCATCCAAGTCTATGCGATCTTTGGAACAAGTTGGATGGCAAATAAACATCACGGTGGGCCCTAAAAAGGTTTCGACAATGAAGGCCATCATCACCACTTCTTGTGATGTGGTCCACTTGGGCTTTTGATCCGACTCTCTTTTGTCTCATCCCTTAAAATGGTCTCTCAAAATGAATAATGGCTTGGATAAAACAAATATATCATGGCGGCCCCCCATAAAGCCTCTTATCAACCATCCGTCTCTAGCTAGGTCCTAGTGGGGTAGTACACAATCCACTCCTGCTTTCCATATGGTAACCTATTAAGTGTGGCCTGACCTCACCGAAGACAATGGGACACTTACATATAGCATGGTCCACCTGAGGTTTGAATTTGTTTCATTTTTCAGTTTGGTACTCTTAAATTGATATGGAAAAATAGATGGACAGCATTGATGTAAAATACATACATTAAGGTTGGCTTGCCAGTGTTGCATCTAATTCACTTCGGCCTTCCATACCACTAAGGTTGGCTTGCCAGTGTTGCATCTAATTCACTTCGGCCTTCCATACCACATAATGATGAAATTTCCATACATGGATTCATTAGTGACTAGGGTTGTCAATGGTCCGGGTTAGGGTTAGGTCAAGCTATGTCCAAGCCCAGCTTGCAATTCTGAACCTAAGACTAAATCCAGCTCGGGCCATGACGGGCTCAAATAATCTTGCCCGAGTTTGGCCCTAGACATTTACACAAAGCTCAACCTGAGTCTGCCCGAGCCCTGAATATCTTCGTGGATAAATGATATTTTGGTGCACCTCATGTGTGAGAGAGAGGCAGAGAATGAAAGAAAATGGGGAAAATTAGGTTTAGAAAAGACATATTGGGTTGGGCTGGGTTTATGGGCTTTTGGGGTGCTAAACCCGAGTCTGGCCCAATATATGATCAGGCTCTTGATTTAAGCTTGAGCCCGACTGTCGGGCCTAATACACCACCCCAAACTTGGCCCAATATGGGCCCAGTCTGAAGGCCCATCAGGGCTACCCAACCTATCGACAACCCTATTAGTGACCTGGCCAATATATGCCCATGCTAGCTATGGGCACAAAATAATTACATGTTTTATATGTATTATTCATCCATTTTCCGGCTCATTTTAATGCTAGTTTATGTCGGTACTCTTGCCCGATTGTAATACTCTTGCACCAGTGGTAGACTCACAAGAGTTTCAACACTAGGTCAAGGGTTGGAGCAACCATATGTGGTGAAATCCTACCATGGTGTGAGTGTGTGGGTGGGTGTGCATGTGAAAAAAAAAGGTGCATGTAATTGCATGCTAAAAGCATCATAATTACATCTATATTTTTACTTGAAGAGAGAGAAATTATTCAAGTAAAACTCAATCTTATTTTGTTGTTAAAACTCTATGAGCCCCACCATGATGTATGAGTTATATCCACACATTATATTCATTTTTTTTTCTCATATCATTTTAGCATATGATCTTAAAAATGGGCAAATTCATAGCTCAAGTAGACCACACCAAAGAAATATAGTTAGTTCAATGGAAGCGTCATTATTCCCACTACTTAAGATGTGGTCCACTCAAGCTTTGGAGTCACCTTTTTAGAGTCATGCCTTAAAATGATCTGAAAAAATAGATGGACGGGGTGGATATAATGCATACATCATGGTGGGGCTTACATAGTCTGCTTGATTTTTTTAGTCAAGATCCTAAATTAATTTCTATTGGCATTTACTATAGTAAATAAATATTAAATTCATGAAAAATACAAGTAATATATCGCAACTTAAAAAAAAACAAAGAAACAAAAAAAAGAAACAAAAAAAAAAAAAAAAAAAACAAAACAAAACAAAACAAAACAAAACAAAAAAACAAAACAAAACAAAACAAAAGAGGAAGAAGAAGAAGAAGAGGTAGACCCAAATCTCAAGTGGACCACACCAGAGGAAACAGTGGTGATTGAATGCACACCATTAAAATCTTATTGGGTGCCATAAACGTTTTGGATCAAGCTGATATTTTTGTTTTTCCATCATTCAAGTGTGTGTTACATAATCAACAGGTTCGATGGAAAATAAAAGTAATGATGAAAAAAATGAATGGATAGCATAGATATAATATGGTAAATAATGATGAAAAAATTGAATGGGTAGCATAAATAAAATATGGTCGGCCAAGTAGCTTTTCCAACACCGACTTCCTAGTGAGATCTTGGTGTTGAAGTAGTTGATTCTGAATCGAAATCCGAATATGAAATTTCCATGTAGTCAATGTATAATGGAAATCTAAATATGAAATTTTCAGTCGTGTTTCTAGGGGTGCCAATGGGCCAAGCTAGCCCATCAGGATTTTGGTACATGTCTCTCCTGATTGTTTCCCTAGCCACATGAATCACGGATCATCCCGAGGTTTTGGCCGTTGACATAAAATAGGATTACATATATAATGGTTGGAGTGAATCTCACATAAACATCATGGTGGTCCCCTATAAAATAAAGGGTTGGTTCCCAAGAAAAGTTGTGTTGTACACTTATCTGGTATGTATGTCTCCCAAGGGGTTAGATTAGGTGCGGCCCCTACCTTACCCAAGATGGTGGGGACCTTACCGTGGAGCCCACCTTCATATCTTTATTTTATATCCACTTCGACCATTTGATGTATACTACTTCACTCTGCATGTGAAAAATATATATATATGAAGGTGACTAGGGATTTAGGTCGACCACAAGAAGGGAAAGAGGTTGGAGAGATATGTCCACTCTTTATGTGTACATGGCCTACCGTTGTTATTATCATGTAAAATACTCCAACCATTCGATAACAAACCAAAACTTAGGCCTATGGCCGAAACATCAGCCCCATGCATTATTCAGGTGGACCATGCAAAGGGAAATATTTAGAGGGTGAATGTTGCCCTGCATATTGTTTTTCAATCATAAGGTGTACACTTGAAACACAGGAGGGTGATGTTTGGGCCCTAGGTTTAAAATGAGGTGACACACCTTGTGGTCAGAGTGGATTCAATAAAAACAAAATAGTGAGGCCCACTAGAGGTAGCAACCCTCAGCAATTATCTGATTAAAAGTACTTGACAAAATACAATACAAAGTATCCACAATTCCTCTGTTAATATCGGTGATTCATAGTGAATTCCACATATATACACCATGTACCATGGATATTAATAATGGCTCGCTGATATTATTTGTAGTACATAGTAAATATCAATGATCCATTGTTAATATCCGCTGTCCACAAGGAATATCATTAATCTGCAGTTAATATTCGCGATCCATGCAGTCCAACCATTTATATAACAAAAAAAGAGACCCACACTCTCCTCCTTTTCACAAACTCTTATCATTTACACAATAAGAAAAACCCGCAGCTCACAATCCACTTCTAAAACAACACCAACCCGGAGGACATGTAATATATAACTTGAATTATTATTATTTTTTTTCATGGAGGTACAGGTACACAATTGCTCTTTCGGATGCGTATTTTAGCTAATATAATTTTTAGACAAACTTACATAGATACACACATATGTACGCACATGTGTATTCAAATACACCTTATAATAAACTTCATACCCTCATATATCATTGTATACTCGATCATTCATTAAACCAACCGTTGAAAAGCCTACTTCTTACTAGATTAAGATATCGGATTGTTCACTTCGCTTTTGGTCCACATGATCACAGTAAAATTGACTACATGAGCTTCATAACTGCTTGTACATACATCCATTTAAGAACACGATTTGTTCATCTTGTTCGTCACCTATGTATATGTTTAAACAACCATCCAAATATCGATACAAGGAACTTGTTTGGTGTACAAATTACCTAAATCTAACAATGCATAAGCCTTACCCATTGATTAATCTAAAACCCATCACCTATGTGATACATCAAATTGACTATACATCACCTTATATACATGATTATGGTCCTAACCATCTGATTACTTTGATTATAACTCATCATCTAACTATTCATCATATTACGATATATCAATTGGGCCACTAAAATACTAAGGTAAACTATTTAATATGAAGCTCATGGAGTATACTTCCAATCTATCGGTTAGTTTCCATATGGGGGACACACACATGTCGCTAGACATCATGAAGTGATGTAAGCTATTAAAATGTGCCTTCGCGACCATCGAGAGATCATTAGCAATATTGGGTTTGTTGAGTAACAAGCCACAATTAAGATTAGATTTGTCTCATATGGACATTTTACAAGTCTAGGGATTTATGTGTGTCAAAAGCATTGAAACTAAAGAAACTGGGAGGTCTCTAGCACATTGAACCCATTCATCATATGGACAAGTATCCTACTATAATAAAGAGTTGAGAACAACGCCTACTTTACACCTGAAAGGACTATTGAGTATATCATTATTTTAGAGAAACTAGGCATGAGGGGAAAATTTTATACAGTGCCATTGTGTGCATACTGAGTAGGTTCATAGCAATATGTGAAGTATTGCGTGTTTGTGTTGTTCACGCCGAGTTTGTAAGCCGAGTATAGGTTCTATACTGGCAACATAAGATTGGCAAGTGATCCTCACCTTTAGTTTTCTCCTCTTGTTCGTTTACTTGGAATTGTAATATTCTTTTTTGGGTCCTAACGGGCCTCGTACTTTCAAGTTCATCCTTTTGTCTCATGTCTAGCATTCTTTGCCTCGGGTTTAGCCATTTTTATTAGGGTTTAGCCCTTTCGCTTAGAGGAATGTCATTTCCTTTTCCTTTTGACTCATGGGCGCCTTTCCTTTAATGTCTTTATTTGATTATCGGAGTTTTAGATTTGTTCCTTACATTATTTGATTCTTGAGCACCCTTTTGTTAAATAACTTAAATATTAATTCCTTTTCGAATTTGACTCTTATTCACTTCTTTGTACTATGTTATAATCTTGTATTGTTACAACTGTTGCATTGCTAATCTCTCTTGAATTATTGTAGAGTATAGATTTTTTGTTAAGTTGTTCATTCATGGAAATTACATGCATCATTATTATAGTGTGCTTAAACTAAATTTTGGATTACAGTGTGAGTGTTTGAGAATTGATTTACATTGTGTCACCATGAAATACATGCTATTTAATTTGAATATTTAAAATTCATAACGGTCAATATTTGAATTTGAATTTTGGTTAGATGACAAATTGGTGATGTATGGCTGATTTGCTCACCTACGTGCATGATTGATTTGCCGCCTCGCTGGACTGGTTAGGTTAGCATGGTTGATTTTTGAAAGGTTCTCGATGTTTAGAGTCATGTGAGATCTTGTCGTTCCATTGGATTGTTGAGCATGATTGATTTGCTTAGTTGGATCGGTGATGTATGGTTGATTTATTCACCTATGTGCATGATTTATTTGCCACTTTGATGGACTGGTTATGTGAGCATGGTTGAGTTGCGAAAAGTTCGTAATATTTAGAGTCATGCAAGATCTTGTCTCTCCATTGGATTGTTGAGTATGGTTGACTTGCTCACTAGCATGGATGGTTAATTTGTCGTTTCTTTGGACTGATTAGGTGAACATGGTTGATTTATGAAAGGTTCCTAACAGCTAGAGCTGTACAAGATCCTGATTATTGTATAAGTCTTGCTGGAACGGTTCAGTGAGCATGGTTGATTTACAAAAGGTTCCTAACTGCAAGATTATGGACCGGTGAATTTAAGTACATGTAGTGCTGGACCGGTTAGATAAGTATAGTTGATTTGTGAAAGGTGGGAGTTAGTAGGCCGATTTGTAAGTGCTGGAGTCGTCATTAGCCAATTAATCTCAAAATCCCGCAGTCGGCTAGAACCCGCGAAATATGTAAGGTTGGAGAAATCCGAAGACTCTCCTACTTTAGATTGACTTCTGGTGTACGATCTGGGATTCTGGGTAAGGGACCTTTGTTACAAAGAGGGAAGGTGTTAGGCACCCTCTCTATTCGTACAAATGTACGGTCTCTACTTGGTGTGGTAAAGCAATCTCAAGGGTTGAATGATGTAGTCGAAGTAGGACTAGGCACATATGAATTTCTGATGCGGCAAGATCCAAGATTTCAGCAGGCCACAGAGCATACGTCCAACAATGTGTCTAGAAGGCGGATGTGATGATGCTTATGCAAAAAAAAGGTAAAGAAAAGTGGACTAGATGATCACTAAGAATTTCTGATGTGACAGGATCCGATGTGCGGCAAGTCACAAAGCATACGTTCATTAGATATTTAGATAAACAGGGGGGTTGAGAAGGGAATAGATGTCATGATGAATGCTTGCATATAAAATGAAAAGATCTTTGGCTTGAACTTGAATACGCTAGGACATGGGTTGCACCATGATTAATTCGGGCTAGACTTGGAATTGAGAAGGTTAGAAGGATGCTAAGAGATGGTTAGAAAAATCTGATCTTGGAGGCTTGGGAGCTCTCTCTCACCCTCACTCTCACTCTCTTCTTCTCTCCCTCTCTCTCTCACACTTGGAAAGTGGAAGTTGTTGTTGTGAAATGTGAAGTGGAGAGGACTATTTATAGTCTTCTCCAATGACAATGTGGTAATTGTTAAGTTTAAGAGGGGTAAATGCTGACATAACAGCTTTGGATTGGTTGAGGAGAGAGGGACGCCACGTGGCGCACGCTCATTGGCTCTTGAGATTGGTAAAATGGTAAATAATGCTGGATGGAGGGGTAATTTCAAAAGAAAGTTGATTTTCGGGCGCAGAGACAACTGTTGCTCGGAGGACACATGCATCCCGCGAGCGGAGGTAATCGGAGTAACGCCGGCGGTAGTCAAACTATCGCTCGGCCCAGGCTTTGCTTAGTGGGCCTCGTTTGGTGCACTAGCTTGTCCGATAGTCTTCTTTCGGGCTTTTGGGTTTGAATAGGTGGGTTTTCATGTTGAATTGCGTATACACTCTGATTCTGATAGGGTTTAGGTTTGGATTGGAATTCTAGGCTAGGTTTAGGGTCTAGGCTTAGGTTTAAGCTAGAATTTAGAGGTTCGGATTAGGGTTTCGGGGTTCGGATTAGGGTTTCGGGGTCCGGATTAGGGTTTCGGGGTTCGAATTAGGGTTTGGGGGTTCGGATTAGTGCTTCGGGGTTCGGATTAGGGTTTCGGGGTTTAGATTAAGGTTTCGAGGTGTGGATTGTATCGTGGTTCTCAGATTGTCTTAGCTTTCTCAAGATATTAGCCAGTGTGGGGTGTCTACAGTTACATACATCTGGATGAAGTGAAAAAATAAATATCATCTTGATCGAAAACTTTCGTGATCCCCAAGAATTTTTCAATGCTAGGAATTTAATCCCTATTGCGTGGTCCATTTGAGCCTTAGATTTTGGTTATATTTAGTGTCTCAATCTAAAATGATGTGAAAACAATAGATGGACGGTGTGGATAAAATTCATACATCAGGGTGGGCCCTCAGTGGCCATCTGAGCTTCCCCTATCCCCAGCTCCGAACAGGTACGGTTAGTACCTAATCCATGCCCGCCTATTACTGTGTACAATGGAATTTAAATAGGAGTTTTTTCCTACTGTACTCCTCACTTTTAAGCCACATACCTTATTAAGCCCTTCCAAACTTACCTTCCCAGACTACTCTCCTGTTATACAGACGCACATTTACTAGACCAAAATGCCCCTGCTTTATCAGAAATGTTATTTCTGAAAGCCGGGGTTTCCTATGGCTACGGATTATAACCGTAGCCATTGAAGTTAACCGCGAAGTGAATGACATTCATCGTGAAGTGAACGAAGTGAATGGAATTGGCCGCGAAGTGAAGAAAATTCACTACGAAGTGAAGGAAATTGACCGCGAAGTGAATGAAATTCACCATGAAGTGAATGGAATTGACCGCGAAGTGAAGGAAATTTATCGCTAAGTAAATGAATTGAATGAAATTCACCGTGAATTGAAGGGAATTGACCGCGAAGTGAAGTAAATTCACCGTGAAGTGAAGGAATTTGACCGCGAAGTGAATGTAATTGATCGCGAAGTGAAAGAAATTCACCATGAAGTGAAGGAAATTCACCGCGAATTGAAGGAAATTGACCACGAAGTGAATGAAATTCACCGCGAAGTGAAAGAAATTTACTACGAAGTGAAGGAAATTAACCGCGAAGTGAATGAAATTAACCGCGAAGTGATTGAAATTGACCACAAAGTGAATGAAATTTACCGCGAAGTTAATGAAATTCACTACGAACTAATTGAAATTGACTGCGAAGTGAATGAAATTGACCGCGAAGTGAATGAAATTGACTACGAAGTGAATGAAGTGAATGAAATTGACCATGAAGTGAATGAAATTCACCACGAAGTGAATGAAATTGATGGCGAAGTGAATGAAATTCATCGCGAACTGATTGAAATCAAACGTGAAGTGAATGAAATGGATTTTCAACCATCGACTTGATGGAATCTTGGAAAATAACTAGGTTAGTTGGTTAAAGTAGCTTCTCCTACCCCAAAAACATATATAGTATGTCAAGTAACTCATTCTGGTTCAGGAGATATGCTTGCTAAATGAATAAAGAAAGAATCGAATAAAAAGAGAAAAATATTGTTATATGCTTATATATACATCTTTACATAAATATGTTCTAGAGAAAAATGTAGGGAAAAAAAGTTCTCATTGTAAAAAAAATAATAATAATAAAAATGTACAGCCTGCGACGACACCACCGCCGTAGGTAGTGCAGTTTTCTTTTTTTTCTTTTTGCTGGTGCAATCCTCTACTGTTTTTGTGGGTCTTATCATGAGGTATGTGTTATATCCAAACCATCCATCCATTTGGCAAGCTCGTATTAAGGCTTGGGACAAAAAATAAGACAGATCTAACTATCAAGTGGACCACACTGTAAAAAGCAATGGGTGCTTGAACATCTACCATTGAAACCCTTTTAGGGGTCACAGAAGTTCTGGATCAATATGAAATTTGTTTTTCCTCTTCATCCAGGTCTTTGTGACCTTATGAATAGATTGGATGGAAAATAAATGTTATGATGAGCCCTATAGAATTTTTAGTGGTGAAAATTTTCCTGTTGTTATTTGTGGTGTGGTCCAGTTAATCTTTAGATGTGAATCCTTTTTTATATATATAATGTTCCAATTGATCTCGAAATATAAATGAACGTTGTGGATATAATAAATACGGAGCCCATGTAGCTTTAATCTCTTTTGAACCGTCCGTACAACTTGGAGGTCAAGGAGCGCCAGCGCTGTATTCGTACACCAGCCGTTCGGCTTCCGAAAGGGAAGCAGGGGTATTCTAATCCGGTGAAAAGTCATCCGTACAACATGGAAGTAGTCTTGGAAGGCAAGCTTCGACGGGGGGTAAAACATGAGTACGCGACTTGCCACTGTCAAAGATACCCGGAATAAAGTATGGCTGACGGTCTTGGCTTACTCGACTGTCAGACGCGGATTTCCTGCGATTAGCCATACGCGAGAAATTGCTGCACTGTAAACCTAGGTGGGGTCCAATAGTGATGTTTTTGAGAAATCCACCCTGTCCATCAGTTTCGTTAGATCATTTTAGGATCTGAGAAAAAAAATGAACAGAATCCAAAACTCAAGGTGGGCCGCACGCCACACCAGAGGAAAAGGTAATTAGGAAAATTCTTACCGTTGAAACCTCTCAGAGTAGAAAGTGATATTTTTATGCCATCCATACCGTTAATAAAATCATTCATAGTGAGATGGACTGAAAATACAAATATTATCCTTTGCAATTTTTTTTTGGCCCACGAATATTTCAACCGTGGATGTTCAATTCTCCCTTTTTCAGCCCACTTGAGTATTGTATTTGGTTCATCTTTTACATTATATCCGAAAATGAGTTCACAAAAACGAATGGACTAGGTGGATTTATCCTCAACATCATATTTAGCTACGACCACATTGACTTCTTGTGCAAGGCTTTCGCATAAAAATCTCCGTCTCAAAGGAGAAATGGGATCGCGTACTTTGCAAGTTACAAAGTACAATCTTATCGCTAAGAGTAAACTAGGTTGGGCCCACTGTAAATGCATGTTTTTTATCTACGCAGTCTATCTGTTTTTTCATTTCATTTAATGACTTGAACCCAAAATTGAAGTATATCCAAACCTTAGTTACAGTGGAAGTATTGATTTCAACAGATGAAACCTTACTAGGGCTCAAAGTGATGTTTATTTGTTAACCAACCTGTTCATAAGATCACACAAACATTGGACTAAGGAAAACAAAAATACAATCTTGATCTAAAACTTCCATGTCCCCCAACAACTTTTCAACAGTAGACGTTCAAATCATTCTTATGGTGTGGTCCACTTAAGTTTTGTATATGCTTCATTTTTTTATTATATATATAAAATTATCCGATAAAATGTATGGACTGGGGGCCCACAGAGTTTTTACGCTACTCAGTAGGCAATCCGCTTTCGTACGAGGACTCCAGGGCCGTGTGGACCGAGAAACGGATTGGCTACTCCCCTGCCACCAGCCAATGGTCGGTGAACCGTGGGCCCCACCATGATGTTTGTGTTTCATCCATGCTGCTCATCTACGTTTTCAGATCATTTTATGTTATGAAACCAAAAATGAACTATATACCAATCTCAACTGGACAACATTACGGGAAATAGTATTGAATGAGTGTAGACCATTAGAAACCTTTTTGGGGCCATAAAAGTTTGGATCAAGCTGATTTTTGTTTTTTCCCTTTATATGGGCCTGTATGACCTAATCAACAGATTGGATGTGAAATAAACAGTACAGTGGGCCTTAAGACCATTTTAATGGTGGATATCCAATTAATATTGTTTTCCTTTAGTGCGGTCCTGAGATTTAAATCCCTCTCATTTTTGGGATCAAGCACTAAAATGATTAAAAAAAAATGGATGAACGGAATGGATGAAACACATACATCATGGTGCGACCCATAGCGTACCGACCGCCAGCCACGGGGCTCTAGTCACGGGGAGTAGCCAATCCATTTCCGTGTGGACTGCCTGCCTCTATGAGGACCCCGCCCGGACAGTAATCCGTCCGGGCAGAGCTCTGTGGGGGCCATCGTGTCGTAAGTATTTTATCCACCGTTAAATGCTTGTTTTCAATAATTTTAATATGTGAAACCAAAAAAATGAGGCAGATCCAAGGCTTAAGTGGACCACAAAGGGGGATTTAACGTCCACCATTAAAAACTTATCAGGAACTTTTCGTACACTTCCGCGTGAAACAACTGCCAACGGATTCATAAGAAAATGACATGTCTCATCTGCACAGACGAAGAAATTTCGCAACGAGATACTCCCCAGCCAAAAAACTGACACGTGCAATATCATTTTGCAAGTCGATGTGAGTCAATCTCCGATGGGAAGTGGCTTAGATGCGGGCGCCGACCTCACCCAACACGGTGCCGCCCTGACCATGGGACCCATATTAATGTATTTGTAGTATATCCACGCCGTCCATCTGTTTTTAAAGATAATTGTAGGATAAGGTACTAAACAATAAGAATATCCAACTCTTAGGTGGACCACACTACAGGAAACAGTGGTAATTGATCATAAAAATTTTCTTGTGGGTCATTGAAGTTTTTGATGCACCTGATATTTGTTTTTTTTCTTCATCTAGGTCGA
Source organism: Magnolia officinalis (assembly GCA_021015155.1). Classification (NCBI taxonomy): domain Eukaryota; kingdom Viridiplantae; phylum Streptophyta; class Magnoliopsida; order Magnoliales; family Magnoliaceae; genus Magnolia; species Magnolia officinalis. The sequence goes on from JAJHSJ010000011.1 coordinate 11,271,041, forward strand.
GAGAACTTATCAGTAGGTTAGATTTCAAATAAAACTTACACTACGAACCAGGAGTTTTTTTAATGGTGTACGTTTAATGTCCACTTATTCTCGTAATGTAGTCCAATTGAGACTTGCATCTACTTTATTGTTAGTATCACAAACTTAAATGAGCTGAAAAAACACTACTAATAATAGTACCCTACATCTTTAAAATATTCATAACCTGAAATGGTTAAAACATAATGAGTTGATAACTCAATAGGATCATATCAATCTCGAGTTGAAAATCTCACAAATATTACTAAATTTAATCTCGACATATTAATCAAAATAAGACGAACATTGGAGGTAAAATCATAGTAAATAATTTGACATTCATGAATATGGAATAAATAAATTATTTAATATAACTTTTCTAAAAATATTAAGATTTGGAGTGGACAAAACACTCATGTGTGTTGATCCTTTTAGGAGATGACCCACGGCAGAGCACCGGTGTTGATCCTTTCAGGGTATGATCCTCGGCAGAGCACTGGTATAACCTTTTAGTGACATAAGCCCAGAACAATGCACCCATGTATACTGATTCTTTTAGGGAATCACTCAGGGTAGAGCACCCGTGCCGATCCTTTTGACAATGATCCTGGGCAGATCACCGGTGTCGTGCTGATCATTTTGGAAATGACCCTGGGCAGAACACCCATAAGAATCATTGCATAAAAGAATAATGGTTCATATACAATACATCTAACTTACAAGGAAACATTGCAACAAATAATATCAGAGCACCCATAACAAATAATATGGTGATCCTTTTAGGGCAGATCACCAGTAAGAATCATTACATAAAAAAAAATAAATAAATTGTTCACATAATAAATATTTATCATCACCACTAGATAATATCAAATACAAATAATAATAATAATAATAATGATATTTGCATTGGTTCGGTAGTCAAATAAAGAATATCCTTTAATAGGTAATTACTTATGAATCTTTCAATATCCAGATTATATAAGACAATTTCTTATGAATCTTTTAATGTGGATTGATCACTTACCTGCTACGGAAAAATTGTGTGATGGGAGGAAAATAATATGAAGCTATACTTATTTCTACGTGTACTAGTTTGAATTAATCAACTCTGAACTCGATGTTGAACCTTTACGGAGACTCTCCCTTCTCCTAAGCTTTCTTTTTCTTCTCACAAATTTTCTCTATAGTTTTCTCTCAATAGCATGAGAAATAGGGTATAAAAATAATGTCAGTTGAGTTGGTGGGTTCTGAATTTAAGGAAGGTTTAGATTGAGGAGTGGGTCCCACCATGATGATGACAATAATGGGTGATAGGTTCCCATCCACAACCGTACCTTAGAGAAGTGGGAAAGAGAGAGAGAGTCGTGGAGGATATGAATACACATGGATGTCATGCGTCACCATGTCACTTTGCTTTGGTTTTTTTTAGAATGAGCTCCACAGGAATCACGTGATAAATCTACACCGTTCATTAGTTTTGCCCTTCAAAGTTAGGACATGAGCTCAAAAATTATGGCCATCCACAGCTTAGGTGGGCCACATCAAAGGCAACAGTGGAACTCACAATTTATTATTTTTTATTTTTTTAAAAGCGGAGTATTACCGTCATTCTCTGGTGGGACGTGGACTAGATGCGCCCCGGCTTCACCCAACATGGTGCCGCCCTGATAGTGGGGCCCATATTAATGTATTTGTAGTATATCCACGCCGTTCATCTGTTTTTACAGATAATTCTAGGGTAATGTACCAAACAATAAGAATATCCAACTCTTAGTTGGACCACACTACAGGAAACAGTAGTAATTGATCATAAAAAAAATTTCTTGTGGACCATTAAAGTTTTTGATGCATCTGATATTTGTTTTTTCCCTTCATCCAGGTCCGAGAGATCTTATCAGAAGGTTGGATTTCAAATAAAACTTACAGTACGAACTAGAAGTTTTTTTTTAATGGTGGACGTTTAATGTCCACTTATTCCGCAGTGTAGTCCAACTGAGAATTGTATCTACTTCATTGTTAGTATCACAAACTTAAATGAGCTGAAAAAACTGATGGACGGTGTAGATATTCTAAATATACATCAAGGTGGGCCCCACAGTCAGGGCCGCACCGTGTTGGGTGAGGCGGGGCCATACCTAATCCACTCCCTTCTACGATGGGGCATACATCTACATCTATTTAGATCGTTCAAACCGTGATCCTGGCCGTGCATGGGCCAGAACCTACAAATTGGTCTTATAAGATGATCCTAACCATCGAATCAGTTGTGATAAAATAGACTTCAATCTATCGGTCAGATGGCTCAGGCAGTTCCATCATCCATGTTTTGGGATCCATGTACGGATGAGTCACCACCATTTAAGAATGGTCAGAAAACGCACTGGTACTGTGGACGCTGGCCCTTTATCTCTATAAAGAGGCGGTCGTACCTCTGTTCTTCTCAATTTTCTTCGCTCTGCCAAAGAGATGGGTGACTCTCGTCCTCCGTCGCTCTCACCTAAGGTAAGAATTTCGACTTCCAATTTCAACTTCCAAGTGATTTGAGTTTTGAGGTTGCGATTGGATGCACTATCTATTGCAATAATTTTGCTGATTTATTTGGTCGTGATATGAATATCTCATTTGTTCATTTGAGTTTTGAGGGTGCGTTTGGATGCATAAGCTATCACAATAATTTTGCTGATTTCTTTGGTCATGATATAAATACTCTCATTTGTTCGTTTCTGATCAATTTCAGCTGTGAAACTGATGGGTGCGGATTGACTGAGAACCGTTTGGTGGGGCCACCATGATGTTTGTGAGAAATCCACCCCGTCCATCCGTTTTTCCAGCTCATGCTGGTACATGAATCCAAAAATGAATCAGATCTAAAAATCAAGTGGTCCACACCATTGAAAACAGTGGGGATTGAACACCTACTGTTGAAACATTCATAGGGCTACAAAAGTTCTGGATCAGGCTAATATTTTGGTCTTTTCAGTTCATCCCAGTAGAACAACCTTATGAACTGTTTAGATGGCATATAAACATCAAGGTGGATCCAAGAAGGTTTCAATGGTCTCATCACTTTTGCGTGTCGCGTGGCTCTCTTGAGCTTTGGATCTGTCTCTTTTTTGGGTTCATGTCCATGTCCTAACATGAGCTGGCAAAACGGATGAACTGGGTGGATTTCTCACAAACGTCATTTGAAAATTTTTCTCAGGCCACTCACCAAAAAAAATATACCCTTCATATAATCGTAGCCACCGATTGTTGGATTTCTGCTCATTATCGTAATTTAGAAAACACGAAAACTCGACTAGACTCCAAACGACTCAAAACTCGTACGAGTTGTTTTATTTTGTAGTTGTATTTAATATTTAAAGATAAATGATTACATTCAATTGGTTGGATGATCAGTTCCAGTTCATCAGCGGATAACTTTTAGCATGTCATTTGCAAGTGGAATCCCATCCGTCCAATAAGTTGGCCCATCATGAGAATCCCCTTTTGTAACAGTTAGCACAATCGACTCATCAGGTGGAAAAAAAAAAAAAAAAACTTAGTACTTCGTTAATTATCGGCAGCTGTAAGTTCTTTTAGGTATGGCCCACCTGATGAGTAGATGGAGCTGATTTTCTGCATTTGGTGACCCTTTGGTGGTGCCAACCTATCGGATGAGGTGGATTTCCTACTCACGAAGTACCTGCTAGGTGGGCAGTAAGTCAGGAACTTACCGTGCAACCGGTTGGATAGATATAAGCATCACTCATGTTTAGAGGTACGCGACTCGTTCGGATCCGAACCTAACCGAAAGCCACGGTCGGGTCGGATCGAGTAGACACACTTGGACCCAACATTAAACCGAGTCGAGTTAGGATCATGTAGCAACTCGATTCGATCCAATCCGGTCCGATCCGATCCGGAAGGGAATCGGGTAGTATAAAGTCAGATTTTACTTCTTCTTTCTTGCCTTTACCCATCTTCTACCCGAACCCCAACCCTACCCAAGCCTGGCGTGGTGCGGCACCGTAGCCCGAGCCGACTTCCTCTCCTTCCATACTTTCTCTTCCTTTTTCTCTCTCGATTTCCCTCCTCTCTTTCTTTCTGTCCTCCTTTCTCTGCCGATTTCCCTCTTGTTTTCTTCCTAGCGCGCACCAGAGTCTCCAGCTCAGGTTGACTCAGCCCAGTCTAAATCGACCGGACAGACTCAACTCGATTCGACTCGGTTTCCCTAACCGAGTTAGACTCGGTTCGGGTCAGGGCAGTAAGTAATCGTTTCGGATCGAGCCAGCCCTACTGGACTCGGTCCCGAATTGGATCCAATTCGAGTTTGAGTTAGGTACTTGTAAAAACCAGATCGAGTTGAGTTGGACTTAATTCAGTCCGACTCGACTCAATGCCCACCTCTATTCATGTTTGAAACAGAGGTGTTCTCGAGTCCAATTAGCTGGAAATTGAAATGCCTACTAAGTTACTTTGTGGGCTCATGAGTAAACTCATTATGCTTTTATCGTACTAAGTAAACTCAGTTGGGCTCACCGTGAATGTATGCAGTTTATTCACATAGTTCACCTGTTTTTCTAGCTCATTTTAGGAGTTTAGCCAAAAATTGAAGCATACCCAAAGCTCAAGTGAACCACACCACGGAAACGGTGGAAATAATGATTTCCATTGATGAAACCTTGTTATGCCGCAATGATGTTTATTTGTCATCTAACTTATTCATAATATTACAAAGACATGGATGAAGGGAAAACACAAATATTAGCTTGATCTAAAACTTTCGTGCCCCTAAGAAATTTTCAACTGTAGAAATTCAATTCACGCTGTTTCCTATGGTGTGGTCTACTCAAGCTTTATATATACTTTATTTTTAAGCTCAAGCCTTAAAATTATCAAATAAAGTGGATGAACGAAGGAGATAAAATATATAAATTACGGTGGATCCTACAAAGCCTACTGAGTTACTCAGTAGGCAATCCCCTTCTAGGCTAAACCCCGAGTCATGGTCTACCGAGGAGATAACTTCCATGCTATTAAATGCATGCGACATTCGACCCTTTCAATGGGTTGACCCACCATGAGGATTATGTTAAGAGAAAATAAGGTGCGTGTTGGGGATTTGAGCTGCGGAATCACATAAATCTAGATCTAGGATAACAATCCAAGAGCAACAAGCAATCACAAGGGGACACAAAGATTTAACGTTGAAAACCCTTGCAGGAAAAAACCACGTCACCAAGCGACAAAAATCTACTATGAAATAGAAATTACAAAAAGAGAGGACTTACCCGATTCGAACAACCTCAAATCTCACCCTTGCTGCACCCTTTAGAAACCTTAAAAACCCTTTTAGAAACCATTAGAAAACTTGTAGAAAGCCTTGGCATACCTTAGAATAGCTCTAGGGACCCCTATTTATAGTTTAGGAAACTCCACTTACACACCTCTTTGGAAAAGCCCGAAAACCGCCTCAAATTTACGCAGTCCGCGCATGGGCTAGTCGAGCCAGGGCCTCAACTAGTTGAAGGACCCTTTCGACCGGTCGAACCTGACCCTCGATTGGTCGAGCGGCCCAGATCTCCAAAAAACAGCGTTTGTTGGACTTCGAGTCAAGTAGGCCTCGACCGGTCGAGTAACCCCCTCAATCAGTCGACCAGTGCGGTGAATACAAGATTTAATACATTCTTTTGCAACAATCTCCACTATGTCTTAATCTTTAACTGTGTAGCTTCTTGACCTATTCTCTTATCTTTGCATCTCATCATAGCTTCTCGTGTAAACTTCGTTCTTTTTTTCCGCCATTGCCAAGCCTAGAGAAGTTGCACAAAACTTGAACTTCTCTGCGGGAATGTTCTAGGTGAGCATATCTACCGGATCAAAATCTATGTGCCCAACCACCTTTATTCCTGTCTTCTCAAAAGGAAAGACGTATTCTTCTTACAATCTCACCGCTACCCAATATGTTTGCCAGGGTATTTACTCACAACATTGATAGCCTGTGAAATAACTGGTCTAATACAGACCATTACATGCATTATCAACCGCATTCTAATAAGGCTCATGATATATATCCTGCTTTTCCTCATCTGTTTTAGGACATGTCCTGGGGAAAACTTGAGGAGAGACGCGTAGGGAACGCTCTCCAACTTTGCCTGGTCCATCACATCCTTGATCAATACCTACACAAGGTATTTTTCCTGAGATAACCAAAGTCTACTCCTCTTTCAGTCTTAATGCCGAGAACCATCTTTGCAGTCCCCCGATCATTCATCTTGAATGTCCCACTTAACCAAGTCTTCAGTATATTGATTTCAGACATGTCATAATTGACGATCTACATATCATCAGTATACAATTTCTAACCCACCATGAAGGAATCAAACCACTGACTAGGCGACAGGTTGTACCACGACCTCCAGCAAACTCTTTTTCTCAGCCCCTTTAACTTCAAACCGCTCTGGTTGCTTCATGTAGATCTGCTCTTTCAATTTTTCTTGCAGAAGTGCAAACTCCACATCCATCCTTCTAGCTCGAGATCGTGTTGGCCAACCAGCGCCAATCACGGATCTAATAAACAATTGCTATACCGTCGGCGCGAATATCTCTAAAAAGCCGATCCCTTCTCTCTGAGTAATGCCCTTCGCTACCAACCTCGCTCTGCATCTATGTTGTATCCTCTTGAAGATCCACCTACATCCAACTGCTTTCGGCCCACTGGAAGCTCCACCAGCTCCCATGTGTCGATCTGGTACAACAAGTACATCACATCGCCCATAGTCACCTTCTATTTCTCAGCATTAAGCTCACCTAAAAGCATCTGAATAGAAGATGAATCCCCTGCGATATTGGAGTCGTCTATGTACCTCGCCGATATTATACGATTATGTTGTGTGATTCTTCTCACATATGGCTGCTCTTTGTTTCTTTGCCCGCGTGTCTTAGCCTTCCTGCCCCTGCCAGCTCATGTGGCCATACCCAACATGCCACACACGTGCAAAGGTGGAATCTACTACATCCACTGTAGCTCCACCTTTTGAAGTGCTCCCGATCAACCTGTACATATTACCGAGTCGTTGCACTTTCATGATTACTCATGCCCCCTTGATACCTTAAGAGCACTATCAATACCTCTGAACTTGCAGCTCATTGCCTCAAGTACACCAACAGAAATCATATTCTTCTTCATGTCAGGAACGTGCCTTACATCAGTTAGGATATGCTCCGTCCCATCAAACATCTTGATGCGCACAGTACCAATAGCTACAACATTACAGGCAATGTCAATAGCCATAATACCTGTCCACCATCGCACTCCCTGTAAATGGTGAACCAACTCCGATGGAGTCATGTGAAAAGATGCCCCTGTATCTAGAATTCACTCGTCCTTACGATCATCGTATGACTGTTTAATCGTAGACACGGACAAAACATCACCATCACATCCACTTGATCCATCTAACGTGGCAGTATTGGCCTCCCTGTATGAAACCTCAGATTCTTCTATCTTAGATTTAGGATTTTCACAATCCTTTTTCACATGTCCTTCTATTCCATAGTTCTAGCACTTTACCTATCATTTGCCTCTACCCTTGGATTTGGATCTAGAACATGTACCTTGTTCAGAATTTTTACCCCTTGTAAGCAATGCATCAAAAGATGTCCCCATGTCGCTGTTAAGCTTTTTCATGGTCTTTCCTTGAAGGGCCGAGATAACGGTGTCGACACAGGGTTTTATTCGTGGTACACATTGTGTCCTTAAATGACTCATAAGACGTCGGAAGAGAAGTCAGCAACATACATGCTTGTTCCTCATCTTTTATCTCTTCCTCCATATCCAGTAATTTGCAAACTAATTTATTAAAGTTTTAATGTGAGCCTCCAGATCTCCACCATCTGCCATCGTGAAGTTATACCATTGCCGCTTTAAGTGTAGGCGATTTTCAGATGATTTTTTCACATAAACATCCTCTAAATTCGCCCATAACTTAGCCGCAGTTTTCTCCATCATGAAATTGTAGAGAACCTTATCCGTGAGACATAAATGGATCAATGATAAGGCCTTCTTATCAAGAGTATTCTAATTATCATCAGACATAGTAAACTTTCACTCCTTAAGAGCACCATCTTTACCTTGCTTGATTAAGGAACTGATCATCTTGATCTTCCATAACTCAAAATTATTTTTCCCTAAGTACTTTTCAATCTCATACTTAGTGCTTCCCAATGATGCTAATACCTCAGATTCAGATCTGTGCCCCAACGATTGCTCTGATACCAATTGTTGGGGATTTGAGTTACGGAATCATACAGATCTAAATCTAGGATAACAATCCAAGAGCAACAAGCAATCACAAAGGAACACAAAGATTTAATGTGGAAAACCATTTCAGAAAAAAAAAACCACGGCACAAAGCGATAGAAATCTACTATGAAATAGAAATTACAAAGAGAGGACTTACCCGATTCGAACAACCTCGAATCTCACCCTTGTTACACCCTTTAGAAACCCTAAAAACCTTTTTAGGAACCCATTGGAAAACTGTTAGAAAGCCTTAACATACCTTAGAATAGCCCTACGGACCTCTATTTATAGTTTAGGAAACTCCACTTACGCACCTCTTTTGAAAAGTCCGGAAACCACATCAAATTTACGCAGTCCGCACATGGGCTGCGTAACCCTCGACTAGTCGAGCTAGGGCCTCAATTGGTCGAAGGACCCCTTCGACCGGTTGAGCGGCCCGGATCTCTAAAAAACAGTGCTCACTAGACTTCGAGTCCAACGGGTCTCGACCAGTCGAGCAACTCCCTCGACTGGTCAAGCAACGCGGTGAATACAAGATTTAAGACATCCTTTTACAACAGTGCATACCTCTCAAGTGGACCACATAATGGAAAACAGTATCTAGTCGTCCATAAGTAACAAAATACAAGCGTGGCACTGACCTCTAAGAGTGAATGTGGTTGATTTTTCTAAAACATGATCATCATGATGTGGCAAGCCTACTCTATGGTTTGAATGTTGGATGCAGATGAAAGGTGGGAAATTATCCTGCGGTTGGATAGTAATTTAGGTCCATCCCAATGCACCTGAGACCTCTTGAAAATAGTAAGGGAATTTTGTAAAAGAAAATGAAAATAAATTATTTTTTTTAAAAAAAATTACCTTATGGATTTTACCTTCTCATGCCTTTTTCAAAAATATTATCAAAAGCTAGGTGATATGATTATCATTCCACTGCTTTCCATTCGAAAGCAAACGGGTTTGTAGATGTAATGTTTACGTAAAATCAACCCTTTCCTTAACCCATGTTACGCCAAGGGCCTAAAAATCAATTGAATTCATGATTTAAATGGACTATATGATTGGAAACATTATACAATGCAATGCTCACCCTTTCAAAATATTTTATTTAGTGTGCCTATGTGAATCATGGATGTGTATGAATTTTAGGCCACAAGCCTTTTATTTTATTTTATGAAATCTAATGGTTAGAGTGTATTTCATATAATAATCATTGTGGGTTCTATATATAACTTATGTCCCCTCTCCTAATTGTGTTCCTTTGGTGTGACTTGACATAATCACATATCAACCTAAAATTTTCTCTTTGGGCCTAATATGGGAGTAAATAACTAATGGTTGGAATGGATCTTACATAAACATTGTGGGTTCTGTTAAGCTGAGACTAGTGTCCCATGGGGTTCCCTTTTTCTCTTTATGAATAATCTCTATGTAGCGATGGGGTGGGGAAAATAGTAGGGAGAGAGACATCTACCATTGACTTTTACATGGCCCACCATGATATTAATATGAAATTCACTCAACCATTAGATGCTAAATTAAAATTTGGGCCTAAAAATTAGGCCATTGTGATTCAAGTGGGCTATACCAAGTGAAATAGTTTGGAGGGTTATCCTTGCCTTGCATTGTGTTACCAATAATGTAGTCCACCTGAATCATAGATAGGGGTTAATTTTTAGGCCCTTGTCCTAACATGAAGTGAAGCACCTAATGGTAACGGTAGATTTTACATTGACATCACGGTGGGGCCCACCCATGCAGCTGACCTTTTTGCATGCGCCAACCTAACTTGCTGCTAAAAGAAATGTAAGGGAAGGCAGTGGAATGATGATCATATCGATTAATGAGGTAGCTTTCTGAAAAATGTATATTAATTACGTATCTTTTTGTAAAATACCCAAATATAAATGACGTATAAATTATTCAAGTCTTGCCGAGTCAAGCTGGGTTTTACGAAGTTTTATCGAGTTTTACCGAGTTTCCTGAGTCAAGTTCAGTTTCTCGAGTTTCGACTGACTTGTGACCAAATTGAGTTTATCTCTTGAGTTTTGACTGAGTCGTGATCAAACTGAGTTTTTACGAGTCTCTGAAAAAGCTCGTTGAGTTGAGTTGAGTCAACTCGGGCAAGTCGATTCAGAGTTTCTAGACTATTGAGTTATACAAAAATCCACCAATGAGAAGTTTCTTTGGGGATGTCCCACCCAATGTAAGGGCCCAATAGATGAATGTCTAGATCTTGTATATCTGTGACACGTGTATAATATTGAAATCCTTTTTGTTTTCAGGGTTCTAGACAATCTTTCCGGTCATTCGGATCAACGGATGAGATTTACCATCAAGATGCTCGAGAAATCCATCTGGGCCGTCCAATGAGCTTCTCCAGTCCATCAGTCACCGATTTCATCCGAGAGATAAGCAGTCCGTCGGTCACCGACTTCGTCCTAGACTTCGGTCATGATCAGGAAGTGGGCCCCACTGCCGAACCAACGGCATCCGAGAAGCAAAATGTCCCACAACCATGGGCTAAAGTGATAGTCGTCATGGCCTTCACAAGCGTAGTGGGCCTTCTCAGTGTCAGTTACACAATCAACGGTAATGGCAACCTTACCCCAGCCACCCTCTTTAATGGACGGCCTGTATCGTTCGGATTCTTTCTCTTAGTAGTCATGGTCACATTCTATATCTCTATCATAGCAATGATCATCCGGCCAGTCTTGCCATTGATAGCCAAAGTCCTTAACATAATGGCCTTGTTTGTGTGGTTTTAGGGGTCACGGTCCTGTTGTGGGCCATGCTTCCTAAAAGCATCAGCTGGATCCCATGGATTTTTTTTGCGGTCACGATCTTGATTGCTTTTGGAGTGGTAGTTTATGAGTGGTTTGTTTATGTAAAGAAGGTTAAAGAGAAAGGGACTACAATAAGGCCCACTACATAAGATGGGCCCACTATGTTTATGGATGAGGAATTGGATGGGTGGTTTGTTTGTATGAGTGGGTCCAAGGTCGGGTGATCAGCACCATTGATTTGATAGGCCCCACAAAGGAACCAAAAAAATCTCTCATATATGAATATCCTAGCCGTCCAATCTTTTGAGATTTTCGTGTAAAATGGGACGGTTGTTGTATTTTTTTTTTTTTTTTCCGGATCTGTCTATTTGTACTCGCCTGATTAGGCCTCGCATCAGGGATATTCATGTATGCCCATCAGATCAACATTCGGATATAGACTATGGGCCTGTTTTGTACTGATTGAACTGTTCGGATTGTCTCATTGGGGTGGCTTTGGGCCAAGGTATTGATGTGTATCCAGTTGTACACTATCCAATAATTTTTAATTTAGTTGTTAATATACTATATATCCAGTCATGCACACCTACACACATGCGCACCTTTGCACATGTATCATGGGCGTCTAATCCGTACGGTCGATGGGATTTCACATCCCATAAAACCCTAAGGGACAAATTTTCACCCTGATCTAAAAAATTCTGGTGAGCCATAGAAAAGAGAAATGCAAATCAGGAGAGGAAACTGTTTTCTTTTTTCATGGACCACCAAAGTTTTGGATCAAAGTAAAAATTGAGCACGGGGGTTTTCATGAGGTGCTGCTACACATGGACCGTTCAGATTTTATAATCACATCATGTGTGATGAATTCTCAAAAAAACTTAGCATCCGGTTGGATATATATATATATATAGAGAGAGAGAGAGAGAGAGAGAGAGAGAGAGAGAGAGAGATGAGAGAGAGAGAGAGAGAGAGAGAGAGAGAGAGAGAGAGAGTCATGCTCCCCCGTGCACCTACGCATGTGTGCGCACCTTTGCACATGTGTCATGGGTGTCTAATCTGAATGGTCCATGTGATGCAGAATCCCATGAAACCTCATGTGACAAATTTTCACCCTGATCTAAAATTCTGGTGGGCCATAGCAAAGAGAAATGTAAATAAAGGGAGGAAACTGTTTTCATTTTTCATGGCCCATCAAAGTTTTAGATCAAAGTAAAACTTGGGCCCAAGGGCTTTCACGAGGTGCTGCTTCACATGAACGGTTCAGATTTTGGATCCCCATCACGTATGATGGGTTCTCAAAAAAGTTAGTACGTAATACGTACGAACTGGTTCAATATATATATATAATATATATGTATATGGGAAAAGGTATTATACCTCATGATAACGTCCCATGAGGTCGAGCTGTGTGGCCCCACCGTGATGCGTGTCGACCATCAACACTGTGCATTTGATGGGTCCCCTTTAAACTATTGGATATCCTAAAAATCAGCCGTATACGGAACTCTGGTGAGCCATACCATCTAAAATCATGTGAAGACATGCCAAAAACATATAAAAGCACTTGGTGGGGCCAACTTGAAATTTCCATGTATCTGAAACTTGGTCTGAACCCTCATCTAATTGGGACACACATAATGGATGGGTTAGTTTTGCAAACCACATCTCGGTGGGCCCAAAAAATGATTATGTATGTTTTAATGGTGCACGACCCCTCTCAACTTCTGTATGTGGTGTGGCCCACACAAGTCACGGATTGACTTAATTTTTTGAGACCTAGGCCCACGATGGAATGGTGCATCTAACTGATGGGGTAGATGATCAAAACGCATCACGGTGAGGCCCACACAGCTCGACGTCATGGGACGTTCCCATCAGCTAGAGGACGCATAGTACCTTTTCCCCATATATATATATATATATATGGAAAAGGTACTATACGACTCGACCTCACGAGTCCGTTCCATGAGGTCGAGCTGTGTGGGCCCCACCGTGATGCGTTTCAAACATCTACCCCATCAGTCAGATACACCATTCCATCGTGGGCCTAGGTCTCAAAAATCAAGTCAATCCGTGACTTGTGTGGGCCACACCACATATAGAAGTGGAGAGGGGCCGTGCACTATTAAAACATTCATAACCATTATTGAGGGCCCACCAAGATGTGGTTTACAAATCCAGCCCATCCATTATGTGTGTCCCACTTGAATGAGGGTTCAGACCAAGTTTCAAGTGCATGCAAAACTCAGGTGGGCCCCACCAAGTGCTTTTATATATTTTAACGGTGTCTTCACATAAATTTAGATGGTATCGCCCACCTAAGTTCCGTATACGGCTGGTTTTTTGGGATATCCCATAATTTAAAGGGGACCCATCAAATGCACGGTGTTGATGGTCGAAATGCATCATGGTGGGGCCCACACAGCTCAACCTCACGGGAGCTTATAGTGAGGTCGAGTGCATAGTATAGTGCCTTTTCCCAAGATATATATATATATATATATATATATGGAAAAGGTTCTATGCGGTCAAGCTCATGGGTACTTCCCATAAGGTCGAGTTGTGTGGGCCCCACCGTGATGCGTGCCAAACATCTACCTCATCAGTAAGATGCACCACTCCATGGTGGGCCTAGGGCTGGGCTTAAAAATTAAGTCAATCAGTGACTTGTGTGGGCCACACCACATACAAAAGTTGAGAGGGGTTACCCTCCATTAAGATATTCATAATCATTTGTTGGGCCCACCGAGATGTGGTTAACAAATCCAGACCATCCATTATGTGTGTCCCACTTGGACGAGGGGTATATATATAGAAAAGGTTATGTGCGGTCGAGCTCATGGGAACTTCCCATGAGGTTGAGCTGTGTGGGCCCCACCATGATGCGTGTCGACCATCAACACCATGCATTTGATGGGTCCCCTTGAAATTATGGGATAGCCCAAAAATCAGCCGTATTAGGGAACTCAAGTGGGCCATACCATCTAAAATCATGTGAAGACATGCCTAAAACATATAAAAACACTTGGTGGGGTCCACTTGAAATTTGGATGCACCTGAAACCTGGTTTGCCCCCTCGTCCACGTGGGACATGCATAATGGATGATCTGGATTTGTGAACCACATCTCGTGAGCCCAACAAATGATTATGAATGTTTTAATGGAGGGTAACCCCTATCAACTTTTGTATGTGGTGTCGTCTACACGAGTCACTGACTTAATTTTTAAGTCCCAGGCCCACCATGGAATGGTGCATCTGACTGATGGGGTAGATGGTCGACACACATCACGGTGGGCCCACTCATGGGAAGTTCCCATGAGCTCGACCGCATACAACCTATTCATATATATATATAATGCTTATATGGACACTAAGAATTTTTTTCAGAACTCATCACACATGATATAGGTCTAAAATCTAAACCATTCATGTGTTGCAACACCCCATGAAACTCAGGCCCTCACTTTTACTTTGATCCAAAAGTTTGGTGGGACATGGTAAAAGGAAACAGTTTACTTCCTTAATTTGTTTCTCTCTTTTACCATGGCCCACCAAAGTTTTGAATAAGGGTTAAAAAATGAAGTTTGTCAAAAGCTCAAGTGAGCCAAGCTACAGGAGGAAATAGTGAGGATTGTATGTCTGCCATTGAAAATATTCATGGGCCATGGAAGTTTTAGATATCCCTTTTTTTTTTTCTTTTTTTTTTTGTTAGCTCCTGAGCTGGCAATCCTTATGCTTTCTGATAGCGGATCAGGGCCCGGCCTCACTCAAGACGGTGTGGCCCTTACTGTGGGGCTTACCTTGATATATGTATTATGTATCCACTCCTTCCATCTGTTTTTACAAATCATTTTAGGGCATTACCCCAAAAATTAAGCAGATCCAATTATCAGGTGGAACATACCATAAGAAACAGTGGTGACTGACCATTAATGGACCACAAAAGTTTTAAATCAAGCTGATATTTGTTTTCCCCTTCATTCAGGCTTATGTGACCTTATCAACAGATTGGATGGTAAATAAACACCACAGAAACATTAAGGTGCGCTCTAAGAAGTTAGTAATGGTAGGACGGTCAATCACCACTGTTTTATGGCATGGTCCACCTGATTATTGGATCTTACTTCATTTTTATTTTTTTTGGATTATACCGTAAAAGAATCAGGAAAAAATCGATGGGACGGAGTAGATACATAATACATATATCAAGGTGAGCCCCATGGTAAACCCACGGTCCTGGGTGAGGCCGGAGCCTCACATAATCCGCTCTCTGGCTTTCCATGGGTGAGATTTGGGTGCAACCCGTCCAGGACCTAGCTAGAGATGGACGGTCCTGTCAGGAGTTCCATGGCCCCACCATAATGTATATGTTTTATTCAGGCCGTCCATCCATTTTGAAATATAACTTTAGATGATGAGATTAAAAAAATGAGGTACATTTAATGCTCAAATGGACCATACCATAAGAAAACAATGGGGATTGAATGCCTACTACTGAAAACCTGTTGTCCGCTGTAAAGTTATGGAGCAAGCTGATATTTATTTATATTTTCTGTTCATCCATGTCTATATATGATTTTATGAATAGGTTTGGATGACAAATAAACATTACCATGGGCTATAGGAAGGTTTTAATGGTAGGGTCCTTGTCACCACCGCTTCCTGTGGTGTGGTCTACTTAAGCTTTCGATCTCCCTTCTTTTCAGGCTCATGCACTAAAATATTTCTCAAAATGGATGGATGGCTTGGATAAAACACTTATCATGATGGGCCTAAAAGAACCCCTACTTAGAGAGCGACAGAGGTGCTATTAGGGGCAATGTGGGAGGTATCCGCAAACCAAACTACACTTTAGTATAGGAAGCACGCAATGGATCGTCGTGTCTCCATTTTCCTTGAGTCAGCTAGCTTCGAAGGTAGGAATGCTGTCATCATTTTGAAAAATAATATAATTTTAAAACTCTTAGGAGTGACAGAAGTTTTGGATCAAGCTGATATTTATGTTTTTCCTTCATCTAAGTCTATAAGGATGGCAAATAAACATCACGGTGGGCCCTAAAAAGGTTTCAACAATGAAGGTCATCATCACCACTTCTTGTGATGTGGTCCACTTGAGCTTTTGATCCGACTCTCTTTTGTCTCATCCCGGATAAAACAAATATATCACAGCGGGCCCCCGTAAAGCCTCTTATTGGACCGTCCGTCTCTAGCTAGGTCCGGGTGGGGTAGTACACAATCCACTCCTGCTTTCCATATGGTAACTTAATAAGTGTGGCCTGACCTCACCGAAGACAATGGGACACTTACATATAGCATGGTCCACCTGAGATTTGAATTTGTTTCATTTTCAGTTTGGTACTCTTAAATTGATATGGAAAAACAGATGGACAACGTGGATGTAAAATACATACCTTAAGGTTGGCTTTCACCGGTGTTGCATCTAATTCACTTCGGCCTTCCATGGTAATGATGAAATTTCCATACATGGATTCAGTAATGACTAGGGTTGTCAATGGTCCGGGTTAGGGTCGGGTCAAGCTCTGTCCAAGCCCGGCCTGCAATTCTGAACCTAAGACGAAATCCAGCTCGGTCCCATAACGGGCTCAAATAATCTTGCCCGAGTTTGGCCCTGGACATTTACACAAAGCTCAACTTGAGTCTACCCGAGCCCTGAATATCCTCACGGATAAATGATATTTTGGTGTGCCTCATGTGTGTGAGAGAGAGGCAGAGAATGAAAGAAATGGGGATAATGAGGTTTAGAAAAGACCTATTGGGTTGGGCTGAGTTTATGGCCTTTTGGGGTGCTAAGCCCGAGTCTGGCCCAATTTATAACAAGCTCCGGATTTAAGCTTGAGCCCGACCGTCGGGCCTGATACACCACCCCAAACTTGGCCCAATACGGGCCAAGTCCGAAGGCCCATCGGGACTACCCAACCTATTGACAACCCTATTAGTGACCTGTCCAATATAGGCCCATGCTAGCTATGGGCACAAAATAATTACATGTTTTATATGTATTATTCGTCCATTTTCCAGCTCATTTTAATGCCAGTTTATGTCGGTACTCTTGCCTGATTGTAATAGTCTTGCACTAGTGGTAGACTCACAAGAGTTTCAACACTAGGTCAAGGGTTGGAGCAACCATATGTGGTGAAATCCTACCATGGCGAAGTGTGTGGGTGCGTGTGCATGTGAAAAAAAAGTACATGTAATTGCATGCTAAAAGCATCATAATTACATCTATATTTTTACTTGAAGAGAGATTAAGTTATTCAAGTAAAACTCAATCTTATTTTGTTTTAAAACTTTGCGAGCCCCACCATGATGTATGAGTTACATCCACACATTATATTCATTTTTTTCATATTATTTTAGCATATGATCTTAAAAATGGGCAAATCCATAGCTCAAGTAGACCTCACCAAAGAAATATAGTTGGATCAATGGTGGCGTCATTATTCCCACTACTTAAGATGTGGTCCACTCAAGCTTTGGAGTCGCCTCATTTTTTAGAGTCATGCCTTATAATGATCTGAAAAAATAGATGGATGGTGTGGATATAATGCATACATCATGGTAGGGCTTACATAGTCTAGCTACCTGATTTTTTTAGTCAAGATCCTACATTAATTTCTATTTGCATTTACTATTTACTATAGTAGTTAATAAATATTAAATTCATGAAAAATACAAGTAATACATTGAAACCAAAAAAAAAAAAAGAAAAAAAAGAAAGAGGCAGATCCAAATCTCAAGTGGGCCACACCAGAGGAAACAGTGGTGATTGAACATGCACCATTAAAATCTTATCGGGTGCCATAAAAGTTTTGGATCAAGCTGATATTTTTGTTTTTCCATCATTCAATCATGTGTAACATAATCAACAGGTTCGATGGAAAATAAAAATAATGATGAAAAAGATGAATGGAAAGCATAGATAAAATGTGGTAAATAATGATGAAAAAAATGAATGGATGGCATAGATAAAATATGGTGGGCCAAGTAGCTTTTCCAACACCGACTTCTAGTGAGATCTTGGTGTTGAAGTAGTTGATTCTGAATCGAAATCCGAATATGAAATTTCCATGTAGTCAATGTATAATGGAAATCTAAATATGAAATTTTCTAGGGGTGCCAATGGGCCAAGCTAGCCCATCAGGATTTTGGTACATGTCTCTCCTGATTGTTTCCCTAGCCACATGAATCACGGGTCATCCCGAGGTTTTGGCCGTTGACATAAGATAGGATTACATATATAATGGTCGGAGTGGATCTCACATAAACATCATGGTGGTCCCCTATAAAATAAAGGGTTAAAGTTATGTTGTACACTTATCAGGTATGTATGTCTCCCAAGGGGTTAGATTAGGTGCGGCCCCTACCTTACCCAAGATGGCGGGGACCTTACCGTGGAGCCCACCTTCATATCTTTATTTTATATCCACTTCTAACCATTAGATGTATACTATTTCACTATGCATGTGAAAAAAATAAAATGAAGGTGACTAGCGATTTAGGTCGACCACAAGAAGGGAAAGAGGTTGGACAGATATGTCACTCTTTATGTGTACATGGCCTACCGTTATTATTATGTAAAATCCTCCAACCATTCGATAACAAACCAAAACTTAGGCCTAGGGCCCTAACATCAGCCCCATGCATTATTCAGGTGGACCATGCAAAGGGAAATATTTAGAGGGTGAATGTTGCCCTACATATTGTTTTTCAATCATAAGGTGTACACTTGAAACACAGGAGGGTGATGTTTGGGCCCTAGGTTTAAAATGAGGTGACACGCCTTGTGGTCTGAGTGGATTCAATAAAAACAAAATAGTGGGGCCCACTTGAGGTAGCAACCCTCAGCAATTATCTGATTAAAAGTACTTGACAAAATACAATACAGAGTATCCACAATTCCTTTCTTAATATCGGTGATTCATAGTGAATTCCACTTGTATATATACACCATGTACCATGGATATTAATAATGGCTCGCTGATATTATTTGTAGTATGCAGTAAATATCAAGCGATCCGTTGTTAATATCCGCTATCCACAAGGAATATCATTAATCTGCAGTTAATATTCGTGATCCATGCGGTCCAACCATTTATATAACAAAAAAAGAGACCGACACTCTCCTCCTTTTCACAAACTCTTATCATTTACACAATAAGAAAAACCCATAGCTCACAATCCACTTCTAAAACAACACCAACCCTGAGGACATGTAATATATAACTTGAATTATTATTTATTTTTTCACGGAGGTACAGGTACACAAGTGCTCTTTCAGATGCGTATTTTAGCTAATATAATTTTTAGACAAACTTACATAGATACACACGTATGTATGCACATATGTATTCAAATACACCTTATAATAAACTTCATACCCTCATATATCATTGTATACTCGATCATTCATTAAACCAACCGTTGAAAAGCCTACTTCTTACTAGATTAAGATATCCGATTGTTCACTTCGCTTTTGGTCCACATGATCACAGTAAAATTGACTACATGATCTTCATAACTGCTTGTACATACATCCATTTAAGAACATGATTTGTTCATCTTTTTCGTCACCTATGTATATGTTTAAACAACCATCCAAATATCGATACAAGGAACTTGTTTGGTGTACAAATTACCTAAATCTAACAATGCATAAGCCTTACCCATTGATTAATCTAAAACCCATCTTTTTTACTTATGTGATACAACAAATTGACTGTACATCACCTTATATACATGATTATGGTCCTAACCATCTGATTACTTTGATTATAACAAATCATCTAACTATTCATCATATTAAGATATGTCAATTGGGCCACTAAAATACCAAGGTAAACTATTTAATATGAAGCTCATGGAGTATACTTCCAATCTATGTGTTAGTTTCCATATGGAGGATACACACATGTCGCTAGACATCATGAAGTGATGTAAGCCGTTAAAATGTGCCTTCGCGACCGTCGAGAGATCATTAATGATATTGGGTTTGTAGAGTAACAAGCCACAATTAAGATTAGATTTGTATCAGATGGACGTTTTCCAAGTCTAGGGATTTATGTGTCAAAAGCATTGAAACTAAAGAAACTCGGAGGTCTCTAGCATATTGAACCCATTCATCGTATGGGACAAGTGTCCTACTATAATAAAGAGTTGAGAACAACGCCTACTTTATACCTGAAAGGACTATTGTGGGTAGTATATCATTATTTTAGAGAGACTAGGCATGAGGGAAAGAATTTATACAGTGCCATTGTGTGCATAGTCAGCAGGTTCATAGCAATTAATATGTGAAGTATAGCGTGTTTGTGTTGTTCACGCTGAGTTTGTAAGCCGAGTATAGGTTCTGTACTGGCAACATGAGATTGGCAAGTGATCCTCACCTTTAGTTTTCTCCTCTTATTCGTTTACCTGGAATTGTAATTTTCTTTTTTGGGTCCTAACGGGCCTCGTAC
Organism: Magnolia officinalis; assembly: GCA_021015155.1. NCBI lineage: Eukaryota > Viridiplantae > Streptophyta > Magnoliopsida > Magnoliales > Magnoliaceae > Magnolia > Magnolia officinalis. Next base: position 11,291,615 of record JAJHSJ010000011.1, read on the forward strand.
TTTCAAGTTCATCCTTTTGTCTCATGTCTAGCATTCTTTGCCTCGGGTTTAGCCATTTTTATTAGGGTTTAGCCCTTTTGCTTAGAGGAATGTCATTTTCTTTTCCTTTTGACTCATGGGCGGCTTTCCTTTAATGTCTTTACTTGATTATCGGAGTTTTAGATTTGTTCTTTACATTATTTGATTCCTGAGCACCTTTTTGTTAAATAACTTAAATATTAATTCCTTTTCGAATTTGACTCTTATTCACTTCTTTGTACTATGTTATAATCTTGTATTGTTACAATTGTTGCATTGCTAATCTCTCTTGAATTATTGTAGAGTATAGATTTTTTGTTAAGTTGTTCATTCATGGAAATTACAAGCATCATTATTATAGTGTGCTTAAACTAGATTTTGGATTACACTGTGAGTGCTTGAGAATTGATTTACATTGTGTCACCATGAAATACATGTTATTTAATTTGAATATTTAAAATTCAGAATGGTCAATATTTGAATTTGAATTTGAATTTTGGTTAGATGACAAATTGGTGATGTATGGCTGATTTGCTCACCTACGTGCATGATTGATTTGCCGCCTCGGTGGACTGGTTAGGTTAGCATGGTTGATTTTTGAAAGGTTCTCGATGTTTAGAGTCATGTGAGATCTTGTCGCTCCATTGGATTGTTGAGCATGATTGATTTGCTTAGTTGGATCGATGATGTATGGTTGATTTATTCACCTACGTGCATGATTTATTTGCCACTTCGATGGACTGGTTATGCAGCATGGTTGAGTTGCGAAAAGTTCTTAATATTTAGAGTCATGCAAGATCTTGTCTCTCCATTGGATTGTTGAGTATGGTTGACTTGCTCACTAGCATGGATGGTTAATTTGTCGTTTCGTTGGACTGATTAGGTGAACATGGTTGATTTATGAAAGGTTCCTAACAACTAGAGCTGTACAAGATCCTGATTCTTGTATAAGTCTTGCTGGAACGGTTCAGTGAGCATGGTTGATTTACAAAAGGTTCCTAACTGCAAGATTATGGACCGGTGAATTTAAGTACATGCCTTGCTGGACCGGTTAGATAAGTATGGTTGATTTGTGAAAGGTGGGAGTTAGTAGGCCTATTTGTAAGTGCTGGAGTCGCCACTAGCCAATTAATCTCAAAATCCCGCAGTCGGCTAGAACCCGCGAAATGTGTAAGGTTGGAGAAATTCGAAGACTCTCCTACTTTAGATTGACTCCTAGTCTACGGTCCGGGATTCCGGGTAAGGGACCTCGGTTACAAAGAGGGAAGGTGTTAGGCACCCTCTTTATTCATACAAATGTACGGTCTCTACTTGGTGTAGTAAGACAATCTCAAGGGTTGAATGATGTAGTCGAAGTAGGGCTAGGCACATATGGATTTTCTGATGAGGCAAGATCCGAGATTTCAGCAGGCCACAGAGCGTATGTCCAACGATGTGTCTAGAAGGCGAATGTGATGATGCTTATGCCAAAAAAAAAAAGGTAAAGAAAAGTGGACTAGATCACTAAGAATTTCTGATGTGACAGGATCCGATGTGCGGTAAGTCACAAAGCATACGTTCACTAGAGATTTAGAGAAGCAGGGGGGTTGAGAAGGGAATAAATGTCATGATGAATGTTTGCATATAAAATGAAAAGATCTTTGGCTTGAACTTGAATAGGCTAGGACATGGGTTGCACCATGATCAATCTGGGCTAGACTTGGAATTGAGAAGGTTAGGAGGAAGCTAAGAGATGGCTAGAAACCTTGGAGGCTTGGGAGCTCTCTCTCACCCTCACTCTCACTCTCTTCTTCTCTCTCTCTCTCACACTTGGAAAGTGGAAGTTGTTGTTGTGACAATGTGAATAGGAGAGGACTATTTATAGCCTTCTCCAATGACAATATGGTAATTGTTGGGTTTGAGAGGGGTAAATGCTGACATGACAGCTTGAGATTGGTTGAGGAGAGAGGGACGCCACGTGACGCACTCCCATTGGCTCTTGGGGTTGGTAAAATGGTAAATAATGCTGGATGGAGGGGTAATTTCAAAAGAAAGTTGATTTTCGAGCGCAGAGACAGTTGTTGCTCGGAGGACACATGCGCCCCGCGAGCGGAGGTAATCGGAGTACCGCCGGCGGTAGTCAAACTATCGCCCAGGCCAGGCTTTGTTCAGTGGGCCTCGTTTGGTGCGCTAGCTCGTCCGATTGTCTTCTTTCAGGCTTTTGGGTTTGAATAGGTGGGTTTTCATGCTGAATTACTTATACACTTTGATTCTGATAGGGTTTAGGTTTGGATTGGAATTCTAGGCTAGGTTTAGGGTCTAAGTTTAGGTTTAAGCTGGGATTTAGAGGTTCGGATTAGGGTTTCAGGGTTCGGATTAAGGTTTTGGGGTCCGGATTAGGGCTTCGGGTTCAGATTAGGGTTTGGGGTTTCGGATTAGTACTTTGGGGTTTGGATTAGGGTTTCGGGGTTCGGATTAGGGTTTCGAGATGCAGATTATATCTTAGTTCTCGGATTGTCTTAGCTTTCTTAAGATATTAGCCGGGGTGGGGTTTCTACAGTTACATACATCTGGATGAAGTGAAAAAATAAATATCATCTTGATCGAAAACTTTTTTGATCCCCAAGAATTTTTCAACGCTAGGAATTTAATCCCTATTGTGTGGTCCATTTGAGCTTGGATTTTGGTTATATTTAGTGTCTCAATATAAAATGATGTGAAAAAAATAGATGGACGGTGTGGATAAAATTCATACATCAGGGTGGGCCCTCAGTGGCCGTCAGAGCTTCCCCTATCCCCAGCTCCGAACAGGTACAGTTAGTACCTAATCCGTGCCCGCCTATTACTGTGTACAATGGAATTTAAGTAGGAGTTTTTTCCTACTGTACTCCTCACTTTTAAGCCACGTACCTTATTAAGCCCTTCCAAACTTACCTTACCATACTACTCCCTACTGTACGGACGCACATTTACTGGACCAAAATGCCCCTGCTTGATCAGAAATGTTATTTTTGAAAGTCGGGGTTCCCTATGGCTACGGATTATAACCGTAGCCATTGAAATTAACTGCGAAGTGAATGGAATTGACAGCGAAGTGAATGACATTCACCGTGAAGTGAACGAAGTGAATGGAATTGGCCGCGAAGTGAAGAAAATTTACCGAGAAGTGAAGAAAATTCACTACGAAGTGAAGGAAATTGACCACGAAGTGAAGGAAATTGACCGCGAAGTGAATGGAATGGACTGCGAAGTGAAGGAAATTTACCGCTAAGTAAATGAATTGAATGAAATTCACCGTGAATTGAAGGGAATTGACCGCGAAGTGAAGAAATTTGACCGCGAAGTGAATGTAATTGACCACGAAGTGAAGGAAATTCACCACGAAGTGAAGGAATTGACCACGAAGTGAATGAAATTCACCGCGAAGTGAACGAAGTGAATGAAATTGGCCGTGAAGTGAAAGAAATTCACCACGAAGTGAAGGAAATTAACCACGAAGTGAATGAAATTCACTGCGAACTGATTGAAATTGACCACGAAGTGAATGAATTTCACTGCGAACTAATTGAAATTGACTGCGAAGTGAATGAAATTCACCGCGAAGTGAATGGAGTGAATGAAATTGACCGCGAAGTGAAGTGAATGGAGTGAATGAAATTGACTGCGAAGTGAATGAACTGATGAAATTGACCGCGAAGTGAATGAAATTGATCGCGCAGTGAATGAAATTCACCGCGAACTGATTGAAATTGAACGTGAAGTGAATGAAATAGATTTTCAATCATCGACCTGATGGAATCTTGAAAAATAACTAGGTTGGTTGGTTAAAGTAGCTTCTCCTACCCAAAATCATATACGTCAAGTAACTCAGTAGCTTCTTCTACCCAAAATCATATATGGTACGTCAAGTAACTCATTCTGGTTTAGGAGATATGCTTGTTAAATGAATAAAGAAATAATTGAATAAAAAGAGAAAAATATTGTTATATGCTTATATATGCATCTTTACATAAATATGTTCTAGAGAAAAATGTAGGGGAAAAAAGTTTCCTTGTAAAAAAATAATAATAATAATAATAATGTACAGCCCGTGACGGCACTACCGCTATAGGCAGTGCAGTTTTTTTTATTTTTTTCTTTTTCTGGTGCAATCCTCTACTGCTTTTGTGGGTCTTATCATAAGGTATATGTGTTATATCCAAACCATCCATCCATTTGCCAAGCTCATATTAAGGCTTGGGACAAAAAAATAAGATAGATCTAACTATCAAGTGGACCACACGGTAAAAAACAGTGGGGGATTGAACGTCTACCATTGAAAACCTTTTAGGGAATACAGAAGTTCTGGATTAATATAAAATTTGTTTTTCCTCTTTATCTGGGTCTTTGTGACCTTATGTATAGATTGGATAGAAAATAAATGTTATGATGGGCCCTGCGAAATTTTTAATGGCGAAAATCAATTTTACTGTTGTTATTTGTGGTATAGTCCAGTTGATCTTTGAATATGATCTTTTATATATATATATATATATATATATATATATATATATATATATATATATATATATATATATATATATATATATATATATATATAATGTTTTCCACTTATCTCGAAATATAGATGAACGTTGTGGATATAATAAATACATAACTGCGGTGCGCATGTAACTTTGATCTCTTTTGAACCGTCCGTACAACTGGGAGGTCAAGGGGAGTCAGCGCTCGTATTCGCACACCAGCCGTTCTGCTTCCGAAAGGGAAGCAGGGGTATCCTTATTCGGCGAAAAGTCCGTATAGCAGTGTAGTCTTTGAAGGCAAGTTTCGACGGGCGTACGATCGGAAAAAACTTTTTGCACGCGACTTGCCACTGTCAAATATAGCCGGAATAAAGTGTTGCTGACGGTCTTAGCTTAGTCGACGTCAACGCGGATTTCTTGCGAAAAGCCTTATGCAAGAAGTTGCTGCACTGTATACCTAGGTGGGCTCAAAAGTGATGTTTTTGAGAAATCCACTGTGTCCATCGGTTTCGTTAGTTCATTTTAAGATCTGAGAGTAAAAATGAAAAGAATCTAAAACTCAAGTGGGCTGCACGCCGCATCAAAGGAAAAGGTGGGTAAGAAAATTCTTGCGGTTGAAACCTTTCTGAGTCGAAAGTGATATTTTCATGCCATTCATACCGACACCGTTAATAAAATCATTCATACTGAGATGGACTGAAAAGACAAATATTATCCTTTGCAAATTTTTTTGGCCCTACGAATATTTCAACTGTGGACGTTCACTCCTCACTTTTTCAGCCCACTTGAGTATTGTATTCGGCTCATTTTTACGTTACATCCTATTATGGGTTCACAAAGTGAATGAACGGAATGGATTTATCCCAAACATCATATTTATTTACGATCATAGTAGCTTCTTGCGCAAGCAAGGCTTTTGCAGAAAATCCCCGTCTCAAAGGAGAAAAGAAATCAGATTGCGTACCGAGTTACAAAGTTCGATCTTATCGCACTGAGTAAATTATGGTGGCCCTACCACAAATGCATGTTGTTTAATGATTTGAGTTCAAAATTAAAGCATATCCTAACCTTAAGTGGACCGTACCAAAGGAAGTATTGATTTTCACCATTGAAACCTTACTAAGGCATAAAGTAATATTTATTTGTCAACCAACCTGTTCATAATATCACACAGACATGGACTAAGGGAAAACAAAAATACAATCTTGATCTAAAACTTCTGTGTACCCCCAACAACTTTTTAACAGTAGACATTCAATTCATATTGTTTCTTATGATGTGGTCCACTTCAGCTTTATATATGATTCATTTTTTTAAAGTAAATCTAAAATCATCTGGTAAAATGTATGTACGGATGGGATAAAATGTATGAATGACTGTGGGCCCCACAGAGTTTGTTACGCTACTGAGCAATCCGCTTCCGTACGAGGACTCCAAGGCCGCATGGACCGAGAAACGGATTGGCTACTCCCCTGACACCAGCCAATGGCTGATGGTCGGTGATCCGTGGGCCCACCATGATGTTTGTGTTTCATCCATGCTGTTCATCTACTTTTTCAGATCATTTTATGGAATGAAACCAAAAATGAACTATATACCAATCTCAAATGGGCAACATTACGGGAAATAGTATTGAATGAGTGTAGACCATTAGAAATCTTTTTGGGGCCATAAAAGTTTGGATCAAGCTGATTTTTGTTTTTTCCCTTTATATGGGCCTGTATGACCTAATCAACAGATTGGATGTGAAATAAACAGTACAGTGGGCCTTAAGAGTATTTTAATGGTGGATATCCAATTAATATTGTTTTCCTGTGGTGTGGTCCTGAGATTTAAATCCCTCTTATTTTGGGATCAAGCACTAAAATGATCAGAAAAAATGGATGAACAGAATGGATGAAACACATACATCATGGTGGGACCCACAGAGTACCGACCACCAGCCACGGGGCTGTAGTCCTGCGGAGTAGCCAATCCGTTTCAGTGTGGACCTGCCTGCCTCTATGAACACCTTTAAATAAATTAATTTTTTAAAAAAAAACATTTGGCAACTTTTCATAAGCCGTGTGGACCTGCATTTACATCCAGATACGTTATCTGGACCATCCAATGTGTCCAGCAACTCTTCATAAGCTACATGAACAATAAATGATGCAGATGATCCAAACCATCCATTCAACACCATGCAAAAATGATGCAGATAATTCATAAAAGATACCTCAATTCAAGTATATTTAAGACCATTCAATTGCAACGATATTTGCACATTATTCTTTTAAAAAAAAGATGGACTGGACCTAATGGACGGTCCAGATAGATGATGCGATGCTAACATGCCCAAAAGCAACCAGGCGCATGGAAACTTTTCGTACACTTCCGCGTGAAACAATTGTCAACGCGTGTGATGAACCATTGGAAAAGTTCAACGCAATGACGTCTTATCTGCACAGACGAAAAATTTCCCAACGAGATACTCCCCAGCCAAAAAACGGACACGTGTAATATTATTTTGCAAATTGATGTGAGTCATTCTCCGATGAGACGTGGATTAGATGCGGCCCCGACCTCACCCAACACGGTGCCGCCCTAATTGTGGGGCCCATATTAATGTATTTGTAGTATATCCACGCCGTCCATCTGTTTTTAAAGATAATTCTAGTGTAAAGTACCAAAAAATAAGAATATTCAACTCTTAGGTGGACCACACTACAGGAAAAAGTAGTAATTGATCATAAAAAATTTCTTGTGGGCCATTAGAGTTTTTGATGCATCTGATACTTGTTTTTTTCCTTCATCCAGGACCGAGAGATCTTATCAGCAGGTTGGATTTCAAATAAAACTTACAGTACGAACTAAGAGTTTTTTTAATGGTGGACGTTTAATGTCCACTCATTCGCGTAGTGTAGTTCAATTGAGAATTGTATCTACTTCATTGTTAGTGTCACACACTTAAATGAGCTGAAAAAACTGATGGACGGTGTAGATATTCTAAATATACATCAAGGTGGGCCCCACAGTGAGGGCCGCACCGTGTTGGGTGAGGCGGGGCCATACCTAATTCGCTCCCTTCTACGATGGGGCATACATCAACATCTATTCAGATCGTTCAAACCGTGATCCTGGCCGTGCATGGGCCAGAACCTACAAATTGGTCTTATAAGATGATCCTAACCATCGAATCGGTTGTGATAAAATAGACTTCAATCTATCGGTCAGATGGCTCAGGCAGTTCCATTATCCATGTTTTGGGATCCATGTACGGATGAGTCACCACCATTTAAGAATGGTAAGAAAACGCAAGTGGTAGTGTGGTCTCTGACCCTCTATAAAGAGACGGTCGTACCTCTGTTTTTCTCAATTTTCTTCGTTCTGCCAAACAGATGGGCGACTCTCGTCCTCCCTCGCTCTCACCTAAGGTAAGAATTTCGACTTCCAATTTCAACTTCCAAGTGATTTGAGTTTTGAGGTTGCGTTTGGATGCACAATCTATTGCAATAATTTTGCTGATTTATTTGGTCGTGATATGAATTCTCTCATTTGTTCATTTGAGTTTTGAGGGTGCGTTTGGATGCATAAGCTATCACAATAATTTTGCCGATTTCTTTGGTCATGACATAAATACTCTCATTTGTTCATTTCTGATCAATTTCAGCTGTGAAACTGATGGGTGCCGATTGACTGAGAACCGTACCGTGGGGCCACCATGATGTTCGTGAGAAATCCACCCCGTCCATCCGTTTTTCCAGCTCATGCTAGTACACGAATCCAAAAATTAATCAGATCCAAAAATCAAGTGGGCCACACCATTGAAAACAGTGGGGATTGAACACCTACTGTTGAAACATTCATGGGGCTACAAAAGTTCTGGATCAGGCTAATATTTCGGTGTTTTCAGTTCATCCCAGTAGAATAACCTTATGAACTGTTTAGATGGCATATAAACATCAAGGTGGACCCAAGAAGGTTTCAATGGTCTCATCGCTTTTTCGTGTCGCGTGGCTCTCTCGAGCTCTGGATCTGTCTCTTTTTTGGGTTCGTGTACTAACATGAGCTGGCAAAACGGATGAACGGGGTGGATTTCTCACAAACGTCGTTCGAAAAATTTTCTCGGGCCACTCACCGAAAAAAATATACCCTTCAAATAATCCTAGCCACCGACTGTTGGATTTCTGCTCACTTATATCGTAATTTAGAAAACACTCAAACTCGACTCAAAACTCGTACGAGTTGTTTTATTTTGTAGTTGTATTTAATATTTAAAGATAAATGATTACATCCAACTGGTTGGACTATCAGTTCCAGTTCATCAGCGGATTACTTTCAGCATGTCATTTGCATGTGGAATCCCACCCGTCCAATAGGTTGGCCCATTATGAGAATCCCCTTTTGTGACAGTTAGCACAATCGACTCATTAGGTGGAAAAAAAAAACTTGTACTTCGTTAATTATCGGCAGCTGTAAGTTATTTTAGGTATGGCCCACCTGATGAGTGGATGGAGCTGATTTTCTCCATACGGTGACCCTTAGGTAGTGCCAACCTAACGGATGAAGTGGATTTCCTACTCACGAAGTTATCTGCTAGGTGGGCAGTAAGTCAGAAACTTATCGTGCAACCGGTTGGATACATGTTAGCATCACTCATTCCAACGCCAAACCGAGTCAAGTTCGGGTCATATAGCAACTCGTTTCGATCAAATCCGGTTTGATCTGCTCCGAATGAGAACCGGGTAATATAAAATCAGATTTTACTTCTTTTTTACCTTTACCCTTCTTCTACCCGAACTCCACCGTAGCCCAAGCCGACTTCCTCTCCTTCACTCCTCCTTTCTCTCCTCCTTTCTCTCCTCTTTCTCTCCTGATTTCCCTCATCTCCTTCTTTCTCTCCTGCTTTCTCTCCCGATTTCCGTCATCTCCTTCTTTCTCTCCTCCTCTCCCGATTTCCCTCTTGTTTCCTTCCTAGCATCAGAGTCTCCGACTCGACTTGACTGAGCCCAGTCCGAATCGACCGGACAGACTCAACTCGATCCGACTTGGTTCGGGTCAGGGCAGCAAGGAATCGGTTCGAATCGAGTCAGCCCTGCTGGACTCGGCCCAAATCGGATCGAGTTTGAGTCAAGTATTTGTAAAAACCGAATCAAGTCAAGTTGGACCTAATCTGATCTGACTCGACTCGATGCCCACCTCTACTCATGTTTGAAAGAGAGGTGTTCTCGAGTCCAACGTACTGGAAATCAAAATGCGTATTGAGTTACTTTGTGGGCCACCATGAGTAAACTCATTATGCTTTTATCGTACCGAGTAAACTCAATCGGGCCCACCGTGAATGTATGCAGTTTATTCACGCAGTTCATCCATTTTTCTAGCTCATTTTAGGAGTAGTAAAAAATTGAAGCATACCCAAAAATCAAGTGAACCACACCACAGAAACAGTGGGAACAATGATTTCCGGCGTTGAAACCTTGCTATGCCTGCAATGATGTTTATTTGTCATCTAACTTATTCATAATATCACAAAGACCTGGATGAAGGGAAAACACAAATATCAGCTTGATCCAAAACTTTCGTGCCCCCAGGAAATTTTCAGCGGTAGAAATTCAATTCACGTTGTTTCCTATGGTGTGGTCTACTCAAGCTTTATATATACTTTATTTTTGAGCTCAAGCTTTAAAATGATCAGATAAAGGGGATGAACGGAGGAGATAAAATACATAAATTAGGGTGGATCCTACAGAGCCTACTGAGTTACTCAGTAGGCAATCCCCTTCCAGGCTGGACCCCGAGTCATGGTCTACCGAGGAGATAACTTCCATGCTATTAAATGCATGCGACATCCGACCCTTTCAATAGGTTGGCCCACCATGAGGATTTTGTTAAGAGAAAATAAGGTGCGTACCTCTCAAGTGGACCACATAATGGAAAAATGTCTAGTCGTCCATAAGTAACAAAATACAAGTGTGGCACTGATCTCTAAGAGTGAATGTGGTTGATTTTTGTAAAACATGATCATCATGATGTTGCAAGCCTACTCTACGGTTTGAATGTTGGACGCAGATGAAAGGGGGAAATTATCCTGTGGTTGGACAGTAATTTAGGTCCAACCCAATGCACTTGAGACCTCTTGAAAATAGAAAGGGAATTTTGTAAAAGAAAGTTAAAATAAAATCAAAGAAAAAATCACCTTATGGATTTTACCTTCTCATGCCTTTTTCAAAAATATTATCAAAAGCTACCTCATTCAGTGATATAGTTATCATTCCACTGCATTCCATTCAAAAGCAAACTGGTCAGTGGATGTAATGTTTATGTAAAATACTCATCAACCTATGTTATGCCAAGGGCCTAAAAATCAATTCCATCTATGAATTAAATGGACTATATAATTGGAAACAGTATACAGATGAACGCTCACCCTTCAAAATATATCAATTGGTGTGCAAATGTGAATCATGGATGTGTATGAATTTTAGGCCACAAGCCTTTTTTTTTTTCTTTTTTTCTTTAATGGAATCTAATGATTAGAGTGTATTTCATATAATAATCATCATGAGTATTATAAAACTTAAGGGCCCGTTTGGCCGGGCAGATTGGAAGATAGATCCCGGGATTGGCCAGGCATGCCAAACAGACACAGGATCCTGATCCCAGGATATAGCAATCCCATGTATCTTTAGACAATCCACTGACATCACCATCATTACCTTTAAATCGCATCCAATCCACCCTAATCCCTTCAAAATTGCCTGGGACATGTTTGGTTCGAGGGATTGAAAGGGATTAGAAGGTTTAATCCTGGGATTAGCCGGGCGTGCCAAACAAACCAGATATAGCAATCCTGGGATATAGCAATCCCATAGATCTTGCACCAATCCACTGACACATCTATCATTACCTTGAAATCCATGCAATCCACTCTAACACCATCCAATCCCATCCAATCTGCCCGGCCAAATAGGCCCTAAGGGTGTATGTCCTTTTCCCAATTGTATTGGTGTGACCCAACATAATCACATATCAGCCTAAAATTTTCTCTTTGGGCCTAATATGGGAGTAAATATCTAATGGTTTGGAGTGGATCTTACATAAACATCACTTATGGGTTTGGTTAAGCTAACACTAGTATCCTATGTAGTTCCCTTTTTGTCTTTATGAATAATCTCTATAGAGATATGCTGCAGTGAAAAAAGTTGGGAGAGAGACATCCACCATTGACTTTTACATCATCCTGATGTTAATATGAAATCCACTCAACCATTAGATGCTACATTAAAATTTGGGCCTAAAAATTAGGCTATTGTGATTCTGGTGGGCCATACCAATTAAGTTAAACAGTTTGGAGGGTTATTGTTACCTTGCATTGTATTACCAATAATGTGGTCCACCTAAATAATAGATGGGGGTTAATTTTTAGGCCATTGTCCTAATTATATGAAGTGAAGCACCTAATGGTAACGGTAGATTTTACGTAGACATCACGGTGGGGCACATCGATGCAGCTGACCTTTTTGCATGCGCCAGAAAACTTGCTGCTAAAAGAAATGTAAGAGAAGGCAGTGCAATGATAATCATATTGATTAATGAGGTAGCTTTTTGAAAAAGGTATGTTAATTAGGTACCTTTTTGTAAAACACCCAATTACAATGTATAAATAATTCATAAATTATTCGAGTTGTGCCGAGTCAAGCTGGGTTTTACGAAATTCTGTCCAGTTTTACCGAGTTTCTATACATGAATGTCTAGATCTTGTATATCTGTGCCACGTGTATAATATTGAAATCCTTTTTGTTTTCAGGGTTCTAGACAATCTTTCCGGTCATTCGGATCAACGGATGAGATTTACCATCAAGATGCTCGAGAAATCCATCTGGGCCTTCCAATGAGCTTCTCCAGTCCATCAGTCGCCGATTTCATCCGAGAGATAAGCAGTCCTTCGGTCACCGACTTCGTCCTAGACTTCGGCCATGATCAGGAAGTGGGCCCCACTGCTGAAGCAACGGTATCCGAGAAGCAAAATGTCCCACAACCATGGGCTAAAGTAATAGTCGTGATGGCCTTCACAAGTGTAGTGGGCCTACTGAGTGTCAGTTACACAATCAACGAGAATGGCAACCTTACCCCAACCACCCTATTTAATGGACGGCCTGTATCGTTCGGATTCTTTCTCATAGTAGTCTTGGTCACATTCTATATCTCTATCATAGCAATGATCATTCGGCCAGTCTTGCCATTGATAGCCAAAGTCCTTAACATCATGGCCTTTGTTTGTGTGGTTTTAGGGGTCACGGTCCTGTTGTGGGCCATGCTTCCTAAAAGCATTAGCTGGGTCCCATGGATTTTTTTTGCGGTCACGATCTTGATTGCTTTTGGAGTGATAGTTTATGAGTGGTTTGCTTATGTAAAGAAGGTTAAAGAGAAAGGGACTACAATAAGGCCCACTACATAAGATGGGCCCACTATGTTTATAGATGAGGAATTGGATGGATGGTTTGTTTGTACGAGTGGTCCATGGTCGGGAGATCAGCACCATTGATTTGATAGGCCCCACAATGTAACCAAAAAAATCTCTCATATAGGAATATCCTAGCCGTCCAATCTTTTGAGATTTTCGTGTAAGATGGGTCGGTTGTTGTATTTTTTTTTTTTTCCTGATCTGTGTATTTGTACTCGCTTGATTAGGCCTAGGATTGTCGCATCAGGGATATTCATGGATGCCCATCAGATCAACATTCGGATATAGACTATGGGCCTGTTTGTACTGATTGAACGGTTCAGATTGTCTCATTGGGGAGGCTTCAGGCCAAAGTATTGATGTGTATCCAGTTGTACAACATCCAATAAATTTTAGATTATTTGTTAAGATATTATGCATATGGAAATGCTTCTATGCGGTCGAGCTCACGGGAACTTTCTATGAGGTCGAACTGTGTGGGCCCCACCGTGTTGTGTGCCAAACATGTACCCCATCAGTCAGATACAACATTCCATGGTGGGCTTCGTGCTTAAAAATCAAGTCAATCCATGACTTGTGTGGGCCACACCACATACAAAAGTTGAGAGGGGTTGTCCTCTCATTAAAACATTCATAATTATTTTTTGGGCCCACCGAGGTGTGGTTCACAAATCCGTCCCATCCATTATGTGTGTCTCACTATTACAAGGGGTCAGACCAAGTTTCAGACACATCCAAATTTTAGGTGGGCCCCACAAAGTGCTTTTATATGTTTTAGGTATGTTTTCACATTATTTTAATGGTATGGCCCACCTGAGTTTCTTATACAGATAATTTTTGGGATACCCCACCATTTAAAGAGGACCCATCAAATGCACGGTATTGATGTTCGACATGCAACATGGTGGGGCCCACACAACTCTACCTCATGGGAAGTTCGGTCGTCTGTGAGGTCAAGCTGTGTGGGCCCCACCGTGATGCCTTTCGAACATCAACACCGTCCACCGGATGCACCATTCCATGGTGGGCCTGGACGGCCCAAAATCAAGTCAATCCGTGACTTTAGTGGGCTACACCACATACAGAAGTGCAGAGGGGCCGTGCACCATTAAAACATTCATAACCATTTTTGAGGGCCCACTGAGATGTGGTTTGCAAATCCAACCCCATCCATTATGTGTGTCCCACTTGAATGAGGGTTCAGACCAAGTTTCAGGTGCATGGAAAACTCAAGTGGGCCCCATGTCACGCCCCAAACCCAGGGACGGACAGCTTCCGTGATGCCCCGAATCCGGCACTCGACTTCCATTCACCAAGTCCCGAGTTCGGCGCACCACAAGGAAGATTTTTGACTGAATTTTTTTTTTTGTATATACATGAAATAATACCCGAGCATAAAGATCCATGATCAAATTACCAAGCGACACTCTCCAATAGAAATCCTGATGGTTACAAGTACAATGCTTTCCAAAAGGTACACAATGTCAATATTGCAAAATCGAAAAATAGATGCAATGCATCAAGAAAACAAAGTCTTCCAAGCTACTCCAGCCCTGAAAAAAAAAAAACGGGAAATAGGTGGCTTAGGCAAAAAGCCTAGTGAGTACACACGTATGTGCAGTGTGTCCTACATGCAAGCATGATAAATATGTTACAAGGAAATCATATATGTGAAAGGCATGTAGCACGTAAAGTATGATGTCAATGCCAATGCAATGCATATGCATCATAGTAATACTCCAAGTCAGTGCTACCAGCATCACCAAGTTATATTTTCATTTCTCCTATACCACAACCATAACCGTATTACACGCATCCGTAATCACATCATCATCATCATATTGTCATGCCATAATTATACAATATCAGAAATACTGACAAGTCCATGAGTCAAACAATATCAGAATACGCAATACATGAGATCAACTATACAAATGAGGAGTCATAAAGAGTCAAGTATTAGATGTCGTATCTAAACCATATAAATGCAGAAACACAGGTAACCTAAAATGCCATATGTCACGGATGTAATAAAATATGTGGTGTGAATGGAATGACCATGCTGGAGTGTGAAGTCAGAATGATAGTACGTAGTATCGCAGGCTATGGGGTCTATCACAAGGGACTTCTATCCAAACCAGTCTCATACTTAAATTTGGATAGTCAGACTCAATGTGGTAAACTCCTGATCTCAGGTTAGTCACGCGCCCCGACCGAAATCCTGGCCATTGCGAAGGTACATGTACAAATAGTTGCGCACCACCAGCCCGAGTGGATAGTGAATAAATGAATGAATGAATGAGTATGCAACTCCTGCTCAATAAGTTCACATATCAGTACAGTTCCTCTCTAAGATCATCACCGGGGTTTAGTACACTCCAAATGACCCTGCCGCACAGTCCAAGTGAGCGTAAGAAACCTCACTATCCGCCTGGCCAATAGTCTACCAATACCTATCCGGCACGTCGATAGCGGACCCATTCGCGAGTTGGTTAAACTCAGCCTAGTATTGCCCCTACCCTCGGGCGGGTAAGGCCACACCCCCTCTCAACCGACCACGACACAGTGGGAGACGCGGCCTCCTGGTATTCAGCACTCGGGCGCTCATGTATCCACTCAGTGTCGACGTTGGGGCGTCTCCTGGCCCGGAGGTTTAGGGATTTTCACCCAGGGACATCTATGGC
The DNA here is from genome assembly GCA_021015155.1 of Magnolia officinalis. Lineage (NCBI taxonomy): Eukaryota > Viridiplantae > Streptophyta > Magnoliopsida > Magnoliales > Magnoliaceae > Magnolia > Magnolia officinalis. Next base: position 11,307,265 of record JAJHSJ010000011.1, read on the forward strand.
GCCCGTATGCTAGAACCAACATTTCCGGTGTCCCGTCTGGCCATCCACGATATGCCTGTGGAGGCTACGGCCCTGATGTCGCTAGGGCGTACAGTAATCATAATGCAGGATGCATGAGTCATACAATCCAGTCATGCAGCAATCCAGTGCATACCGTGTACTCATGTGAGACAATCTCCGCCTATCAGGGGTCTCATAATCATCATGCCCAATGACATATGCAACGGTCAACCACCTCTCATAACAAACATACAGATGATGCGTATGGTCATGTATCATGATGCTATGCTATCACATACTCATAATCGGCATCGGCGAGAATGGGCCTAATAAGGCCTAAGGGAAGGTCACAATGTGGACATTCAACCATCATTGTCCGTCAATGTGGACATTTAACCAACATTGCTCCCAAGGAGTGGCCCACATAAACATTAATACATACATCATGGCGAAATCACACATCACATTGGTCCTCATATACATCGCTTTGGGTCTCACACAAGGGCCACACATTCATCGCATTGGGCCTCACTCATGGGCCGCATATACATCACATTGGGTCGTATCATATGGGCCTTACACATCGCAATGGGCCTCGGCACATGGGCCATGAATACACCACATCAGGCTTCACAACCCATGGGCTTTAAATACACAATAGGTGGGCCCTACACATGGGCCTCAAATACATCACAATGAGCCACAACCCATGGGCCTAAAATACATCTCAATGAGCCACGTCCATGGGTCTCAAATACATTACATTGGGCCTCGTCCATGGGCCTCGAATACATTGCAAGTGGCCTCAAATCTATTTCACAGGTAGACCACATACCTGGGCCTAATACACATCACTATGACCCACATCACATGGGCCGAAAATACATCACAATGAGCTTCATCATATGGGCCGGAAATATATCGCAATGGGCCTTGCCCATAGGCCACGAATACATGGCTACACCAATTATGACGAGTCTTATACTACAACCACTTCACACGTCTCATAGTTAATGGCTCATATTTGGTGTCGCATGGTTAAGGGCCAAGAGCCACATTTCATCGTACCATTTACGATTTAGAGATCACAGCGTATAGAATCCAAGACCTTGATGGCATTAGCTTGGGTAACATAACCCTACATCACATTCGGTTTAGTGTACAACTTAGTTATATATGATTCAAGTGGCGGTATCTATATCGATAAGCACAAACCTATGTTGTTGAATGGCCATCAATGCCACTTGATTTCATACGGTTAGGTGGCCTTGTACGTATTTCTCATTCATACAATTAGATGACTACATATACTCCACCATTGCCTATGATTAGGTGGCTATATATACATCAAATACTTACATGATTAATAGACCAAACAGGTATATCACACCCTCACACCACTAGAGTCTACATATTTGTTATAATTAAACATGTTTAAGGGTTTAAACACAAGTCACATGTTCCTATTACTAAGGGTCGTACTCTAAACAAAGTGCCAAATGATCAAGGGTTGTCCATAATCAGCTCATTTAAGGGATTAATCATCATTACTTCAAAAATTTCAATACCAGTTCGTCATATGTTCAATTCATGGAGATTACAAACTCTTGCCAAAGAGGCCCAATGGTTGGCCCAAACAAGGCTACCATTGATGGGCCCACATGACATTCACTCAAAATGGGCCTTAACATTCTTGGGCCCACACATCAATGGAATTTACAATGAGTTCTATGTGGTGGAGCTCACAGGGCTTTCCCATGAGGTTAAGTCGTGTGTGACCCACTTAAGACTTAGGTCTGCTTTGATTCTAGTCCAAATCCTAAAATGATATGAAGAAGTGGATGGTCCGCATGGATTAAATAGATACACCATGGTGGCCTTAGGTTGGATTTAATAGTTAAATACTTATTCTCACAGCCTTATATTGTATGGTCCAATTCAGGTTGGATTGACTGATCTTTGGGACAATGCCCTAAAGGGAACCCAGTACATGGGCTAGATGGATTGAATATCTAATACATCATTAGGATGACCCATAATAAATTTTTAGTGATGAGAGTTCAATTTACATTATTTCATAATGTACGGCTATCTAATCATTGGATGGGCCTGAGTCTTGATAACATACCGTCAAAAGGATTGATAAAATAGATAAATGATGAGGATCTTGAATATAATTCATGTCATAACCATGGTGAATTAAGTGGCATAACACCTACATCAAAGTGGGCCATACCACACACAAGTTAAGAGGGTTACCCTCCCTTAAATATTCATAATTATTTGTTGGGCCCACAGAGGTGTGGTTCATAAATCCAGCCCATCCATTATGTGTGTCCCACTTGGTTGAGGGGTCAGACCAAGTTTCAGATACATCCAAATTTCAGGTGAACCTAACACATGATTTTACATGCTCGAGCTTCGAGTTGTACGAATGGTTCAAGGAGATCAAAGTTACATGGGTCCTAAAGTGATGTATTTATTATACCTACACCGTTCATCTATTTTTTTAGAGATCATTAAAAAAAATTATCCAAAAATGAGTCATAACCAAAGATTATCTAGACCTCACCACAAACCGTAGTGGAGATAATGATTTCACCGTTAAACAATTTTACAGGGTCCACCTTAATATTTATTTTCCATTCAATCTGTTCATAAGGTCACAAAGACCTGAATTAAGGGGAAAAACTAATTTCATATTGGTCCAAAACTTCAATGACCCAAAAAGAGTTCCAATGGTAGTCGTTCAATCCCTGGTACGTTTGTAGTGTGGCCCACTTGATAGTTATATCTATCTTAATTTTTTTTTTCCTCAAGCCTTAGGACAAGCTCACCAACTGGATGGATGGTTTAGATATAATATATACCACATGATCGGACCCATAAAATTGCTGATTTATTCAGCTTCATCAATTTATTTTTATTTTATTTTTTTGATGGTGTGGGCCACCTGAGTTCCGTGTATGGCTGAAATTTGGGGGTGGCTCATTTTTAAACGGTACCCATCAAATGCATGGGACTGATGTTTGACACACATCATGGTGAGGCCTGTGGTGGGCCACCTTCTTCTAGCGTCAGCAGAGACGATCCTTGCTGCAGCGTCAGACGCTGGCAGCAACAGCGTCATTGCTGTTTTGTTTTTTTTTTTTTTTTCTTGTTTTTCATATATGGGGCCCAAACAGGACGATCCAGTCCATCTATTGTGTGTGTCCCACGTGGTGGAGGGTTCTGTCCAAGTTTCAGATGCATAAAAATTTCAAATGGTCCCCAGTAAGTACTTTTATATGTTTTAGCATGTCTTCACATGATTTTTGATGGTGTGGCCTACCAGAGAACTGTATTAGCTTCATGTTTCTGGCTCAACGCCTAAAATGATCTGACAAATTGAATGGACGGCGTGGATTTAATACATACATCATGGGTGGGGCCCATTTTGGACCCACACCTCTTCCCTTCTTTTTCTTTGAAACGGCGGCAGGCGTCTGGACGCTGCACCCCACCAAGTGCTTTTATATATTTTTGGCATGTATTCACATGATTTTAGATAGTATGGCCCACCTGAGTTCCATATACGGTTGATTTTGGGCCGTCGAGGCTCACCATGGAATGGTGCATATGGCGGACGGTGTTGATGTTCGAAAGGCATCACGGTGGGGCCCACACAGCTCGACCTCACAGACGACCGCTTTACGCTCGAGCGCATAGTACCTTTTCCCATATATATATATATATATATATATATATATATATATATATATATATATATATATATATATATATATATATATATATACTATGCGCTTGAGCGTAAGCGGTCGTCCGTGAGGTCGAGCATCAACATCGTCCACCAGATGCACCATTCCATAGTGGGCTGGACGGCCCAAAATCAGCCGTATACGGAACTCAGGTGGGCCATACCATCTAAAATCATGTGAATACATGCCAAAAACATATAAAAGCACTTGGTGGGGCCCATTTGAGTTTTCCATGCGCCTAAAACTTGGTCTAAACCCTCATTCAAGTGGGACACACATAATGGATGGGGCTGCATTTGCAAACCACATCTCGATGGGCCCTCAAAAATGGTTATGAATGTTTTAATGGTGCACGACCCCTTTGCACTTCTGTATGTGGTGTGGCCCACTAAAGTCACGGATTGACTTGATTTTGAGCTGTCCAGGCTCACCATGGAATGATGCATCTGGTGGACGGTGTTGATGTTCGAAAGACATCACGGTGGGGCCCACACAGCTCGACCTCCCGCTTTACGCTCGAGCGCATAGTACCTTTTCCCATATATATATATATATATATATATATATATATATATATATATATATATATAGGACAAGGTACAATGGGCTCGAGGTGATTTTAAAGCCCCATGAGGTCGAGCTGTGTGGGCCCCACTGTGATGCGTTTCGAACATCTACCCCATCAGTTAGATGCACCATTCCATTGTGGGCCCAGGTGTCAAAAATCAAGTCAATCAGTGACTTGTGTGGGCCACACCACATATAGAAGTGGAGAGGGTCCGTGCACCATTAAAACATTCATAATCATTTTTTGGGCCCACCGAGATGTGGTTTGCAAATCCAGCTCATCCATTATGTGTGTCCTACTTGGATGAGGGTTCAGACCAACTTTTAGTAGCATTCAAAACTCAGGTGGGCCCCACCAAGTGCTTTTATATGTTTTTGGCATGTCTTCACATGATTTTAGATGGTATGGCCCACCTGAGTTCCGTATACGGCTGATTTGTGGATATCTCATAATTTAAAGGAGACCCATCAAAGGCACGGTGTTGATGGTCGACACGCATCACAGTGAGGCCCACATAGCTCGACCTCACTGGAGGTTAAAATTAGCTCGAGCGCATAGTATATATATATATATGTTAACGTGCGCACTAGGTCTCGCATGAACTTGTGAGAATTTTTTCAAAACTCATCACACGCAATATAGGTCTAAAATCTGAACCGTTCATGTGTTACAGCAACCCATAAAACTTGTGGGGCTGACTTTCACTTTGATCCAAAACTTTGGTGGGCCATGATAAAAGGAAACGGTTTACTCCTTTAATTTTTCTCTCTTTTACCATGGCCCACCGATGTTTTGAATAAGGGTTAAAAAATGAAATTCGTCAACAACTCAAGTAAGCCTGAGTGATAGGAAATAGTGAGGATTGAACGTCTGCCATTGAAAATGTTCATGGGGCATGGAAATTTTAGATATCCCCATATTTTTTTAGCTCGTGTCAGCTGGCAATCCTTGCTCTCTGAGAGCGGGACGCGGATTTACTGCTAAAGCCTTTCTCAGGGAGTTCCTGTGCAAGGATGCAGGGTGGGGCCCACCAAGATGTTTTTGAGAAATTCACCCCTTCGAGAGCTCATTTTAGGATCTACGATCAGTTATGTGTATCAAAAACTTAAACGGGTCACACGAGAGGAAACAGTGGGTTTTCAGTGTGAATAGTTGAAACATTCTTTACTTATAAAGTTTGTGTCAGGAATTTTTTTTTCCAGTATTTTCACTTCATCCCAGTGGTAGTGACCTTATAAATGGTCTAGATGGCATATAAACATCAAGTGGAGCCCAGGAAGGTTTGAACGGTAGAAATTTCTTTTCCCAATTTTCCCTCTCGTGTGACCCACTTGAGTTTTGTATCCACCTCATGTTTAGTCTCATTTCTTAAAATGATCTCTCAAAACGGATGGACAGTGTGGATTTCATAAAAACATCTAGATGGGCCTCACACAGTATCCTTTCTTAAGACCTTCATGGAAAAGGCTTTCCCAGGAAATCCGCGTCCCTGGGAGCGGATCAGGGCCCGGGCTCACGGACGCGGATTGCGTCCTACCCCCGCCCGGACGGTAATCCATCCGGGCAGGGCTCCGTGAGCCCCACCGTGATGTAAGTATTTTATCCACACCATTAATCGTTTTTATTGGATCATTTTGAAGTATAATCTGAAAGTTGTGGCAGGTTCATGTCTTAATTGAACCACAAAATAGGGATTGAACTTCCACCATTTAAAAGTTCATGGGAGCTGGAGAAGTTTCGGATCAAGCTTATATTTGTGTTTTCACTTCATCCACGTCTACATGACCTTATTAATAGGTTTGATGGTAAGAAAAACATCACAGTGGCCCTTAGAAATGTTTCAACGGTGGTTGTCATTATCACTGCAGATTACTTTGGTGTGGTCCACTGGAGCTGTGGGCCTGCCTCATTTTTAGGATTATAACATAAAATGGTCCAATAAAAACAATTAACTGCATGGATAAAACACTTACATCACTGTGGGCCCCTCAGGGCTCTGCCCGTACGGATTACCATACGGGTGGGGGTTGGACGCAATCCTCCGCTTCCCTGGCCTCACTCCAGACGGTGCGGCCCTTGCCGTGGAGCTCACCTTGATACGTGCACGCTGTCCATCAATTTTTACATATCATTTTAGGGTATTATTTCAAAATTTAAGCAGATCCAATTATCAGGTGGACCATATCATAAGAAACAGTGGTGATTAATCATTATTGGACCACAAAAGTTTTAGATCAAGTTGATATTTGTTTGTTCCCTTCATCTAGGCTTACGTGACCTTATCAATTAATTGGATGGTTAATAAACATTACAGAAACATTAAGGTGAGCTCTAGGAAGTTTGCAATGGTATGACAGTCAATCATCACTGTTTGTTTCTTATGTTATGGCCCACCTGAAAATTGGATCTTACTTCGTGTTTTTTTTGGATAATACTCTAATGGCCCGTTTGGCCGGTCGGATTGGAAGGGATTGGTTGGTATTGAAAGGGATTTGAAGTTAAATCCAGGGATTGGCCGGGCGTGCCAAACAGAGACGGTGATCCGATCCCAATCCCATGGATCTGGAGACAATCCACTGACAACACCATCATTACATTTAAATCCCATCCAATCCATCCTAATACTTTCAAATTTGCATAAGGTTGTGTTTGGTCTGATGGATTGGAAGGTAACGGGAGGGTGCGATCCCGGGATTGGCCGGGCGTGCCAAACAGACTACCCATAGCAATCCAGGATATAGCAATCCCCTGAATCTCAAGACAATCCACTGACAACGCCATTATTACCTAGAAATCCACGCCATCCACCTTAATACCATTCAATCCCTTCCACTCCACCCGGCCAAACGGGCCCTAAAAGAATCAGGAAAAAACGGATGGGACGGAGTAGATACATAATCCGCTCTCTCGCCTTTCATGGGTGTGATTTGGGTGCAAACCGTCCAGGGGCTAGAGATGGACGGACCTGTTATGAGCTCCATGGGCCCACCATAATGTATGTGTTTTACTCAGGCCGTTCATCCATTTTGAAAAAGAAAAAAACTTTAAATGATGAGATTTAAAAAGAAAAGAAAAATAGGCATATTTAATGCTCAAATGGACTATACCGTAAAGAAACGGTGGCCATTTGACTGCCCACGACTATGACTAAAAACTTGCTGTGATATATAGAAGTTTTGGAGCAAGCTGATGTTTATTTTTTCCCTCCATCCATGTCTATATGATTTTATGAATAGTTTTGGATGACAAATAAACGTCACTGTGGGCTCTTGGAAGGTTTTAATGGTAGGGTCCTTGTCACCACTGCTTCCTATGGTGTGGTCCACTTAAGTTTTCAATCTACCTTCTTTTCAGGCTCATGCACTAAAATATTCTCTCAAAATGGATGGTCGGCCTGGATAAAACACTTATCATGATGGGCCTCAAAGAGCCCTACCTAGATAGAGAAAGAGGGTGCTATTAGGGGCCATGTGGGAGGTGTCAGCTAACCAAATTACCACGCACGTGCATAAATTAGTAGGTGGTAGGGGTGTACATCCAGTCAAACTGAGTCGAGCTGGCCTCAGCTCGACTTGGCTCGGCCACTAGCTGACATTAGCTTGAACTCGGCTCGGCTCAGCTCAGTCGTCGAGTCTGACCGGCCAGCTCGGCTCGGTTCGGTGAGCAGCTCAGGCCAGTTCGAATTCGAGCTGAGTTCACCATTGTAGCATTTTCACAAACACCTGGATTGCAACTTCAAAATCTCATTGTATTTGAGACAACAACCATGGTTTTTCAGGTATTTTATCAAACACCTTCTAAGCAACATAAAAATCAAGAAAAAAAAAGAGTTGGTTTCGTACACATACCTTCCTTGTCACCAGCCACACTTCTTTAAGTCATTTCATCAAACACTTGGTGAGCAACATCAATATCAAAGTAACTGAGTCACCGAACTAGTTCGATCCGAGTTCGATTCAAGCTAGGTTTGATTCGAGTCGAGTCGAATTGGGGCCAACTCGAACTCGACTCGAACTCATTTTCGAGCAGCTCGACTCGGCTCGAACTCAGCTTCGTATTGAGCTTTTTCGAGTCGAGTCGAGCTAGCTAACCGAGCTAGCTCAGTTTGTGTACACCCTTATTAGGTAGGAATGTTGTCAACATTTTGAAAAATGATTTTAGGAGATGGCCTTAAAGATGAAACAAATTGAATGCTCAAGTGAAAACAATAAGGATTAAATGCCAACGGCTAAAAAACCCTCTTAGGAGTGACAAAAGGTTTGGATCAAGCTGATATTTATGTTTTCCCTTCATCTAAGTCTATGTCTATGTGACCTTCTGAACAAGTTGGATGGCAAATAAACATCATGGTGGGCCTTTAAAAGGTTTCAACGATGTGGTCATCATCACCACTCCTTATGATGTGGTCCACTCGTGCTTTGATATGCCTCTCTTTTGTCTCATCCCCCTAAAATGGTCTCTTAAAATGGATGATGGCTTTGATAAAACAAATATATCACGGTGGGCCCCATAAAGCCCCTTATCGGACTGTCCATCTCTGGCTAGGTCCTAATAGGGTAGTACACAATCCACTCCTGCTTTCCATATGGTTAGAGTTGTACATGAGCAAACTAAGGCTCGAGTACTCGCTCGACTCGACTCGGAATACTCGACTCGTACTCGACTCGTCTGAGTTAGAGCCGAGTACGAGCGGATTTCCACCACTCGTTTAGATTATGAGTAGAGTACGAGTCTAGAGGTACTCGACTCGGTACTCGACTCATACACTTATATATAAGCCCGCCCGAAAAACAGAACCCTACCCCAACCGTCATTTTCAAGCAACGCCCAAACCCTTCCTTCTTCCCTCCCAGCGAGCGTTCGAAAAAAACCTCTCTCTCTCTCTCTCTCTCTCTCTCTCTCTCTCTCCCATCCCTCTCCCAGCGCCCGTCCGGCTGTCCTCTTCTTCCCTCTCTCTCTCACTCGCCCTTGTCCCCTGTCCGGCGGTGCTAGACCCTGCCACTCGTCCCTGCGGCCTATTCGGTGCCCCTGTCCGGTGACGGAGCTCGTCTCTGTCACTCGTCCAGTGCCTCAGCTCGTCCTTGCCACGTCCGTCATCTCCCTGCCCTGCACGCAGCTGCCGGTCATTCTTGCCCTGCACGACGCAGCTGCCGGTCGTTCCTGCTCAGTTCTTGCCCAGCTCGCCGGTAAGGTTTTAGCCTTTTGGGATTAACCTGATATTTGTGTTTTCTCTTGATATTTGGGATTAACCTGAAATTTCTAAACTTCAAGTTAATACCGTGCCCTAAAATGAGGAACCATCCTAACCATTGATTACCCTTTTGGGATTACCCTTTGGACTATCAAACCAATAGCAACAAGCAAGTCACTATCCCAAATCAGATTGGCGGAACCATCCTAACCGTTGATTTATGTACATTTGCTTGTTGAACAGGACCACTCAAAACTTGGACTCGACTCGACTCGTTTACTACTCGTACTCGGGCGAGTAGAGTACGAGCAGGGAGTCCATGCTCGTTGGCCGAGTATAGCCGAGTATGAGCAGCACTTGGGAATTAAGAGCCGAGTATGAGTAGGGCGATACTCTACTCGACTCGACTCGACTCGTGTACAGCTCTACATATGGTAATGTATTAAATGCGGCTTGACGTCACCGAAGACAATGGGACACTTACCTATAGCATGGTCCACCTGAGATTTGAATTTGTTTCATTTTTCAGCTTCGTGCTCTTAAAACGATATGGAAAAACAGATGGACATCATGGATGTAAAATACATACCTTAAGGTTGGCTTTCATTGGTGCTGCATCTAATTCACTTCGGCCTTCCATAGTACAATGTAATGACGAAATTTCCATACATGGATTCATTAGCGACTAGGGTTGTTAATGGGCCAGGTTAAGGTCAGGCCAAGCTCTGTCCAAGCTCGGCCTGCAATTCTGAACTTAAGACCAAATCCATCTCGGGCCCATGATGGGCTCAAATAATCTTGCCTGAGTTTGGCCTTGGACATTTAAACAAAGCTCAACCTGAGTCTGCCCGAGCCCGAGCCCTGAATATTCCTGTGGATAAATGATATTTTGGTGTGCCTCATGTGAGAGAGAGAGAGAGGCAGAGAATGAAAGAAAATGGGGAAATTAGGATTAGAAAAGACCTATTGGGTTGGGTAGGGCTGGGTTTATGGGCATTTGGGGTGCTAAGCTCGAGTCTGGCCTGATTTACAATTAGGCTCCTAATTTAAGCCTGAGCCCGACCGTCGGGCCTGATACACCAACCCAAATCTGATCCAATATGGGCGAAGCCCGAAGGCCCATCAGTACTACCCAACCTATTGACAACCCTATAAGTAAGTTGTCCAGTATAGGTCCGTGAGACACCATGGGCACAAAATAATTACAAATTTTATTCGTATTATTCATCCACTTTCTAGCTCATTTTAATGCTAGTTTATGTTGAAACTCTTGCCTGGTTGTAACACTCTCGCACCAGCGGTAGACTCACAAGAGTATCAACACGAAGTCAAGGGTTGGAGTACCTATATGTGGTGAAATCCTACCATGGCATGGGTGTGTGTGCATGTGAAAAAAAAAAGTACATGTAATTGCATGCTAAAGCATCATAATTACATCTATTTTTATTTTATTTTTTTACATGAAGAGATAAATTATTCAAATAAAACTCAACCTTATTTCATTGTTAAAACTCTATGAGCCCCACCATGATGTGTGAGTTATGTCCACATTGTTTATTCATTTTTTAAATATCATTTTAGCATACGATCTTAAAAATGGGCAAATCTATAGTTCAAGTGGACCACACCAAATAAAATTGTAGGTTCAATGGTGGTGTTATTATTCCCACTACTTATGATGTGGTCCACTTAAGCATTGGATCTGCCTTTTTTTTAGAGTCATGCCTTAAAATGATCTGGAAAAAAAATAGATGGACGGTGTGGATATAATGCACACATCATGGGGGCTTACATGGTATGCGTCATTTTCAAGTCAAGATCCTACATTAATTTTTATTGACATTGACTATTTACTATAGTAGTTAATAAATATTAAATTCATGAAAAATACAAGTAATACATAGTACACCCCCCCGGATCAATACCAAGACCTCACTGCTAGCCACCCCACGAAGTAATACATTGAAACAAAAACAAAACAAAAAAGAGGCAGACCCAAATCTCAAGTGGACTGCACCAGAGGAAACCGTGGTGATTAAATGCGTACCATTAAAATCTTCATGGGCGCCATAGAAGTTTTGGATCAAGTTGATATTTTTGTTTTTCCTTCATTCAAGCGTGTGTTACATAATCAACAGGTTGGATGGCAAATAAAAATTACAGTGGGTCCTAGACACATTTTAACGATGGGTGTTCAATCATCACTTTAGTCCACCAAAGATTTGGATCTACCTCATTTTAGGGTTCATGCCTTAAAATAATGACGAAAAAAAAATGAATGGACAACATAGATAAAATATGGTGGGCCCATGTAGCTTTTCCAACATCATCTGATTGCGAGATCTTGGTGTTGAAGTAGTCAATTCTAAATCGAAATCCAAATATAAAATTTTCAAATAGTCAATGCAGAATCGAAATCTAAATATGAAATTTCCAGTCATGTTTTTAGGGGTGCCAATGGGTCGAGCTAGCTGTTGGGGGGCCTTGCACAAAACCTTAGGATCTAGCCTCCCAAAAACACTAGAATTATGGGCTAATAAAGCAATAAAATAAATCAAAGCACAAACCACACGACACAAGGAATTTTTACGTGGAAAACCTTCAAAGAGGTAAAAACCATGAGACTTAGTCCAGAGCAACAATCCACTATAAAGTAAAACGTTACAACCGATCACAAGCACACACCGCTTGGATCAAACATTCTTCACTCACGTAGGAGTTGATAAACAATAAGAGAATAAAAGAAAACGGAGAGATCTCACCGATCGTGAGGACGTAGAAGCGCTGAGACGTCGATTGCACAATAGATCACCTCTACGAGCATAACCCTCCCTTCCACAAGCTTCCTCTCTCTTTTTTTCTCTCTCTCACCGTAGCCATAAAAAACCCTTAGCACAATAGCTTTAGAAAGCCTTCTCAATGCCCTAAAAAAGCCCTAAGGACCCCTATTTATAGTTTAGGCAACTTGCTTCTGCACCTCTTGCGACACTGCCTCAAATTTACACAGTCCACACAACATCCGGACATGAATCTACGTAACCTTGACTGGTCATGTAAAGTCCTCGACCAGTCGAGAACCTCCCTCGACTGGTCGAGCACCACGGAGTCGCAAACCAATTTGCTCATTGAACTTTGAGTCAAGCACCACTCAACTGGTCGAGCACCATCCTCAACCAGTCAAGCAGCCCACTTAACCGGTCGAGCAACACAGTAAAACATATCCGATTTACACCATGCTGCCCAATCTTTCCTCTGAACTGAGGAGGAAAACTCCATTAAATCTCTCCTTTTCCGACTTAGGAAGGATTCACCTTCTTCAAGCTAGCCCGGTTTCTACAAACCTCAAACTTGCCCTTGAGCAAAGCCTTGGTCATCATGTCTGACCCATTATCGTCCGTGTGGACTTTCTCAAGCTGTAACACCTTTTGTTCCAAAGTATCCCTGATCCAGTGACACCGAATCTTTATGTGCTTCGACTTGGAGTGTTGACTTGGATTCTTGCTCGAGTATATAGCACTTTGACTATCGCAATAGACTACGCGCTACTCCTGCTTTAGGCTAGTTCCTGTAGAAACCTCTTCATCCAAAGCATCTCTTTACATGCCTCTGTGACCGGCCTATGTCGTTGACAATGCTACGACCTTATATAGTTTGCTCTGCTAAGAGACCACTCCTCTAGCAAACGTGAACATGAACTCCGATATATACTTCCTGAAGTCTATGTCACCTGCCATATTTACATCTGTGTAGCCCTCTAACACAGGTTTTCTGTCACCATAGCATAGGCTCAATCTGGATGAGCCTCTTAGATACCGCAGTATCTATTTCGTAGCTGCCTAATGTTCTTTGCTAGGATTGACAAGATACCAGCTGACAATACCAACCGCATATGCTATGTCTGGGAGCGTACACACCACAACATACATCAAACTTCCTACCGCTGACGTGTAGGGTATCTTCTGCATCTCATCCACCTTTGCTTTCGTCTTGGGACACTGCATGTCACTCAATCTGAAATGACCATCCAGTGGAGTACTGACCGACTTCGCTACATTCATTTTGAACCGCTCTAGGACTTTTTCAATATACTGCTCTTGTGACAGTCAAAGCTTCCTGCTGCTTCTGTTATGGGTTATCTTCATTCCTAGGATCTTCTTAGCTGTGACCAAGTCTTTCATCACGAACGACTTGCCCAACTCCTATTTTAACTTGTCAATCTTCTTGATGTCTTTTTCCATGATTAGCATGTCATCAACGTATAACAACAGAACTAAGAAATCACCATCTAAGAACTTGCGCGTGAATACACAGTGGCCAATTCCATTCTGTCATATCCGTGCTTTAACATGAACGAGTCAAACTTCTTGTACCATTGCCGTGGAGCTTGTTTCAGCCCATACAAGCTCTTCCTCAGCCTACACACCATATGCTCTTTGCCCTTGACTTCAAACCCCTCTGGTTGGTGCATATATATCTCTTCTTCCAGGTCACCATGGAGGAAGGCAGGTTTAACATCTAACTGCTCTATCTCCAGATCCGTGCTAGCCGTCAACCCAAGCAACACTCATATGGATGTCATCTTCACCACTGGTGAAAATATCTCCTCAAAGTCTATACCTTTTCTCTGACCAAACCCTTTTACCACAAGTTTGACCTTGAACATCGTTTGTGAATTCTTCTGCTCAATCTTCTTTCTGAACACGCACTTGTTGCTCAGAGCTTTCTTACCCTTAGACAATTTCACCATGTCATAGGTATGGTTCTTATGCAAGGATTTCATCTCTTCTTGCATAGCTTTCAACCACTCCCCCTTATGCTCGTCAACTAGGGCCTCAGAATAATCTTCTGGCTCTCTCCTATCAATGAGCATAATGTACTCATGCGGCGAGTACCTCTTAGATGATTGTCTGTCCCTAGATGACCTCCTCACCTGTGGCTCAATAGGTGGATCAAGTGGGGGTTGCTCCCCCGATCTATCTTTTGTAGAAATTCCCTCGTCCTCTGCACCTTGTTGTATTCCCCCGTCATCAGGTACCACTGGAGGAATAACCGAATCCATATCCTCTAGCTCTCCTGAACTAAGCTGCGTCTTTCCTATCTTACAAATGTCTTCAATGCATTGGTCTTCAAAGAAAACTACATCTCTGCTCCTGACGAGCTTCTTCTCAGTCGAATCCCACAATCTGTAGCCGAATTTCTCATCACCATACCCCAAGAACATAGATTGTCTGATCTTCATATCGAGCTTGAACCTCTCGTCCATTGGTACGTGAATGGATGCCCTGCATCCAAACACCCTGAGATGACTGTACGATGGATCTTGTCCAGTCCACACCTTTTCGGGTACTTCTTCATTCAACGGGGCTGATGGAGACCTTTTTATCAAATATACTGTCATGTGCATTACTTCTCCCCATAACGTTTTGGGCAACTTCACATAGGATAACATGCATCTGATTCTTTTAACAATGGTGCAATTCATTCGCTCAGCCATACCATTATGCTGGGGGGTCTTGAGAACCGTCGCTCATGCTGTATACCCAGAGACTTGCAATACTCATGAAAGTCACCGATGTATTCACCACTATTGTCAGTGCAGATGTACTTCAATGATCTACCTGTATCTCTCTAGACCATAGCATGAAACATTATAAACACACCAAAGACCTCGTCCTTGGATTTCAAAACATAAACCCAAACCCTCCTAGATGCATCATCTATAAAAGTGATAAAATACAATGCCCTACCCAAGGTTTTGTCCTCATAGGACCACAAACATCAGAATAAACCAAATCTAATGCATGCACTTTATTAACATGAGAAACAGATTTAACAAATGAAACTCTATATTGTTTCCCTGATAAACAACTAATACAGGTTTTGAGAGGTATATCTGTCACGTCTGGAAAGAGCCGCTTCCTCGCTAGTAGTCGAAGTCGTTCGTGTGGCCTAGACGCCTGTGCCACATGTCAATAGCTGAATCTTCCGCTGCGTTCAACCCACCCTTGCACACATTGATACTTACCTTATAAAGGGTGCAACACTTCTTTCCTCTGGCTGTGATCATTGAACCCTTGATGAGCTTCCAGCACCCACCAGCAAACCGGCTTTCATAGCCATCATCATCCAACCTTCCCATCGACATCAAGTTGAGGCGAAGGTCTGGGATATGCCTCACATCCTTGAGAACCAATGTGCAGCCCACATCGATCTTCACACAAATATCACTGATCCCCTACGATCTTCAATATGCCAGAATTTTCCATCTTCATGGTCTTATACTCACCTGACTTGTAACTTGTGAAGAAGTCCCTGTGTGGAGTCGCATGAAACGAGGCTCCCGAATCTATCACCCAATCGGTGTCCTAACTCATAACCGTGAGACATACTTCGTGATCTGCTGAAAGAATAACTACAACATCACCATCTGAAGCGACTGCAGTGGAATCTGATTCATCTTCATTCTCCTTTCCTTTTCCTTTCTTGTCGTTCTTCTTACAACATTCATGCTTATAGTGACCTTTCTTGCCACAATTCTAGCATTCAACATCCTTCTTGGTACTTAACTTGCCTCTTGATTTATCTCGGGCCTTCCCGCCCTTTCTGTTAATTCCTCTCCACCGTTCTTGTGTCACAAGGGCCTCTTGCTGAGTAGACCCCTAAGACTTCCTCATTGTCTCCTTATTGAAGAGACGGCTAGTTACCTGTTCCATAGATACTTTTGTGTCTGACGCGGAGTAACTCAGAGACACCACTAATGTCTCCCAACTATCAGACAATGAACTAAGCAATAGTAAAGCCTGTAATTAGAGCTGAGCATTTTATACCCGAACCGGTGGATCTGACCCGATCAGACCCGATCCGACCCGATTTGAACAGAACCGATGGTCAGGATCGGTCAGGATCGGGTAGTTTAAGTCAGATCCGAAATATTTTTGGGGCGGATTCGGGTAGTCCTTGTTCCGACTCGACCCGATCCGTATTCCGATCCGATTGGATCCGATTCGATCCGATCCGACCTAATCCGGAGTTATGTGTTTCATCCATTCCGTTCATCCATTTTATAGATCATTCCAGGGATTTATATAAAAAAATGATAGGGATATAAATATCAGGTGGACCACACCACAGGAAAACAATAATGATTGAATATCCACCATTATAATCCTCCCAAGGCCCACTGTACTGTTTATTTGAAATCTAATCTGTTGATTAGGTCATAAGGACCCAGATGAAGGGAAACAATAAATATCAGCTTGATCAAAAAATTTTATGGCCTCCAAAACGTTTTTAATGGTTAACATTCATTTAACATTGTTTCCTATAATGTGGTCCACTTGAGATTTCGATGTACCTCATTTTTTTTCTCATAAATAAAATGATCTATAAAAATAGATAAAGGGCATGGATGAAACACATACATCATGGTGGGGCCCACAGAACACCGACCACCAGCCAGTGGCCGATGGCAAGGGGAGTAGCCAGTCCATTTCTGGTAGGGTACCAGCGTCTGGCGCACCTCGAGCTTCGGGCGCTCCTCGAGCTCCGAGTTGTACGAACGGTTCAAAGGAGATCAAAGTGATATGGGCTCCACAGTGATGTATTTATTATATCTACACCGTTCATATGTTTTTAGAGAAAATGATAGAGAATTATCCCCCCAAAAAAAAAAAATATCCAAAGATCACATGGACCACACCTCAAATAACAGTAGAAAATGATTTTCACCGTTAAACAATTCATGTGGTCCACTTAATAGTTAAATCTGTCTTATTTTTCATCTCAAGCCTTAAGAAGTGCTTGCCAAATGGATGGACGGTTTGGATATAGCATATAGCCTATGATCAGACCCACATAACTCACAAACATCAATATAATATTGATTACGTGACTCGTGCTTGAGTGAAAGGCAAGCTACTGCCATTTTGGGCAGTGCACCTGGCATGTCAAAAATTAAATTTCAGTAAACGTACATACACTGTAAATTGAAATATTCCAGAGCTATGTGGGGCCGACCTTGATGTATGTATTTTATTTAAGCCGTTTATCTATTTTGAAATACTATTTTACACCATAGGCATAATAATTTGGTATATTAAAGACTGAAGTGGACCACACCACATGAAACAGTTGAATTAACGTTCATACGATTTGAATCATACCCAACCCGATCCGACTCGGTTTCCCTGACCGAGTCCGACTTTGTTCGGGTCTGGCCAATCATGCATCGGATCTGTCCGAGTCCGGTGACCCGGATTGAGTCTCGGATCTGTTCGGGTTCGGGTCTAGCCTTGGGGATTTCGGGTAGGATCGGGTTAGGCGTAATCCGTTCCGATCCGGACCGTTGCCCAGCTCTACCTGTAATTCATCGTCCAGGACCATCTTCATGGTGGAGAGTTGGTTCAATATATTGCTAACTTCATTCATGTGCTCAGCCATAGAACCACCATCTTTGAACTTGAGATTCACAAGTCGTCTTATCAAAAATATCTTATTGTCGGCTTTCTTCCACTCATACAGCCCTTGCAGTTTCTGTCATAAGCTAGCGGCTGAGGTCTTCGTAAACACATGGTGGAATACAGAATCGTCCAACCATTGTCTAATAAACCCCACTGCCTTTCGGTCCAATTTCTTCTAATCATCATTTGTCATTGCTGATATGCCAAGGATTGAAGCATACAAGTCCTTGCAATAAAGCAAGTCCTCCATCTTAGCCTTCCATATGGTCCAGTTAGAACCATTGAGACTGATCATCCTGGATGAGCCACATTCCATAATTCAAAACCGATCCCACTCCATTAAATAAACCTGTCTTTGATACCACTTTGTTGGGGGCCTTGCATAAAACCTTAGGATCTAGCCTCCCAAAAATACCAGAATTATGGGCTAATAAAGCAATGAAATAAATCAAAGCACAAACCACATGACACAAGGGATTTTTACGTGGAAAACCCTCAAAGAGGTAAAAACCACGGGACATAGTCCATAGCAACAATCCACTATAAAGTAGAACGTTACAACCAATCACAAGCACACACCGCTTGGATCAAACCTTCTTCACTCACGTAAGAGTGGATAAATAATAAGAGAATAAAAGAAAATGGAGAGATCTTATCGATCACGAGGACGTAGAAGCGCTGAGACGTCGATTACACAATAGATCACCTCTACTAGCATAACCCTCCCTTCTATAAGCTTCCTCTCTCTTTTCTCTCTCTTCTCTCTCTCACCTTGGCCGTAAAAAATCGTTAGCACAATAGCTTTAGAAAGCCTTCTCAATGCCCTAGAAAAGCCCTAGGGACCCCTATTTATAGTTTAGGCAACTTGCTTCCGCACCTCTTGCGACACCGCCTCAAATTTACGCAGTTCGCATAAAATTCGGACATGAATCTGCTTAACCTTAATTGGTCGAGCAAAGTCCTCGACCGGTTGAGAACTTCCCTCGACTGGTTGAGCACCATAGAGTCGCAAACTAATTTACTATTGGGACTTAAATATTGCATAATTTCTCCCATTTATATCTTGGTTTTATGAACATGAATCTGCATAATATTCTATTTTACTCATGTATGTGTTGTAAGATGAATTTAAGTGCTTGGATTGAAAAAAGGGTGTTAAAAGCATAAATTTGATGCTAAAAAATCACCAAGTCAAGGGATGGATCTTAGGAGACCAAGATTGAAGAATTCACATGCTAAAGATCCAAGAAAACCAAGTGAAGAATGAAGAAAATCAAAGATTTGAAGTGAAGAATTCTGAAATCGTCTTGAAAAAGTGTATTCTGAAGCTCTGAGGTCTATTTTGGAAAACTACGCAGCAAAAAATCTATTTTAAATAAACTGTACAGTGAGAAGTCTATTTTGGGAAACTGCGTATATTTGAGGTGGTTTATAGGGTTTTTCAACTTTGTACGAAAATTGGAGTTCCCTACTTATAAATAAGGCTTCCTAGGGCATTCCTAAGCATAATTAGAAGCATTCAAGAGCAATATTTCAGGTTTTTAAAGGGTTTTCAATTTTATATGTTATTTTTTTCCTTTTAGATCATTTCTATTTGCATTTATTTCTTTCTTGTTACTTTCTTTTTATATTCTAGTTATGTTTTTCTAAGTTCCCTCTAGCCCAAGCTAGAAGGGAAGCACATAGGTTTAATAATTTTTTAAGTTATGATGATTGATTGTTTTAATTATAAGAAAAATGGTGTATGCATGTTATCTATTATTTATGTTTTGTTTTTTATTCTCTTGTGAGATCCATATGTTTCCATCATATGAGATCCACATTGATGGACAGGCTTACCCTAGATCAATCAGATTTCCTAGATAGGAGAGGTTCTCAACCTGTTATATTTCTTTGATTTTCATTATCTCATTGATGTTGAATTCTTAAAATCACTTACGCTTGAGAATATATATCATTAATGGTGCAAATCCACGATTTTCTAATTTTTTTATATCATTTATTTAAAATATTTAAACTGTTTTATTTCCGATTAGGCTGACCATAGTGCTCAGATCCTAGTTGTGTTATCCAAGTCATCATGATTTTGGAACATTAACCTATGTGTGGAACTTTGAAGCTTGGGTATTGTTTTAATTCAGTTGAATTACATCCATTCAAAAATTTCAAAATCAAATCATCAAATTAGTTTTTATTACTTAGTTTATTTCGCATTCGATTTTCTCATTCTCGCAATTCATCTCCCTGTGGGATCGACCCTGTATTCACAGAATATTACTTATGAACCTCTGCACTTGGAGGCAAGCAATCATTTACTCGCTGGATTTTGAGTCGAGTACCACTTTACTGGTCGAGCAGCACGATAAAACACATCCGATTTACACCATGCTGCCCAATCTCTCCTCTGAACTGAGGAGGAAAACCCCATCACTAGCCCCTTCAGGATTTCGGGCTTGGGATGGAATATCAAACCTAGGGTTAGGATTAGACTTAAGTTTCAAGCTCATTTTCAAATCAGGCCAATCTTAGACTAAGACATCCAAAAAACCAATAACCTGCCCTGACCCGCATTTCATCTCCCTATGGGATCGACTCTATATTCACAGGATATTACTTATGACCCTCTACACTTGGAGGTAAGCAATCAAGTTTTTGGCGCCGTTGCCGAGGAGAGACTGAGATAGATTAGATCTGTGCAAGATAGCTAAGGTAAGTTCTCTTCTAAAGCTTCCAAATTTTCTATAGATTTTATTTTTTTTTCTTTGAAAGTAAATTCAGTTGGGTCTTTCAAGCACTAACTATGACATAAGGTTGCCCTGCTTAGAATTTTATCACCCAAGTGCATGGTTGTCCTACAGTTGCTGTTTGACAACAAAGATCATCCGTTGTATCTATTTTCCAGATTAGCATAGTTTACTTTCTGCATTAGTTTTACTTTTATTGATATTTTTTTTATTTTTGCTTTGCGGATTGAATCCTCATGGTCGGCCCTCCTGCCTGGGTTGTTGATTTACTTTTGCTTTGTGGATTGAACCCTCATGATCGGCCTTGCCGCCTGGGTTGTTGATTTATTTTTTCTTTGTGGACCGAACCCTCATGGTCGGCCCTGCCGCCTGAGTTGTTGATTTATTTTTGCTTTGTGGACTGAATCCTCATGGTCGGCCCTGCCACCTGGGTTGTTGATTTATTTTGCTTTGTGGATTGAACCCTCATGATTAGCCCTGCCGCCTGGGTTGTTGGTTAAGTTTTTGCTTTTATTTTAAGTATCATACTTGCTATTTGAATTAGTGGTATTTGTTGTGTGGTGTGGATGGTTTATGTCCCGCTGGAGTAGGGATCAAAACAATCGACTCTCCTCCAAAGGCGGACTAGTTTCATGCCTTGATCATTTACTTAGAAGAGACACTCAACATCACTTGGATTCCATGGCAGACCCAGTTGATAATCCAAATCCAAATCTGCCAGATCCAACTATAAATTAAAACAGAGAAAATCAACCCGATCCTCCTCTTGAGGATGAAAATGAAGTTCATAAGAATGTGTTAAACTAACCACGGACTTTACGTGAACATCTACACCCTCAGAGATCAACTTTACCATCTTGCATAGTGTTCTCCGCTCACACAGGGAACATTGATTTTAAACCAGGTGTGATTCAATTGATTCCTAAATTTCATGGCTCGGATTCTGAAAGCCCCTACTTGCACCTCAAGGACTTTGAGGAAGTAATTGCAACATTACAAGTAAACAATGACAATAGGGATGTACTTAAGCTTAGGTTATTCTCATTTTCTCTAAAAGATCAGGCCAAAGCATGGCTCAACTCTCTAAGACCTAATACCATCACTACATGGCAAGCCTTAAGTAGAGAGTTTTTGAAAAAGTTTTTTCCCGAGCACAAAACAAATGCACTAAAACAAGAAATCATGTCATTCTCTCAAAAGAGGAATGAACTATTTTTTCAAGCTTGCGCTTCAAAGACCTTCTAATTACTTGTCCACATCATTGTTATGAATCATTGCACGTGATTGATGTGTTTCGAACGGGGCTCACCATGGATACCCGTCAGTTCATAGAGATGATGTGTAGTGAAACCTTTCTTGACAAAGATCATAATGAGGCTTGAAATTTTCTAGATATGTTAGCAGATAATACGCAGACATGAGCTGTCACTGCTAAATCAGACCAAACTAGACCCATTCCTAGAGAGAAAGCGGGGATGTATGTCCTAAGAGAGGAAGACGACCTTAGTGCAAAATTTGCTGCATTGGCTAGAAAGGTCGCGAAGCCTCGAAAATTAGGAAGGTTTATATGGTTAAAGCAAACACTTCCTTCGGTAATTTTTGTAGCATTTGTAGTGGTACAGACCATGACATAAAGGATTGTCCAATAATCTCAATTGTACAAAATATCACGCATGAGCATGATCAAGCAAATGCTATAAATAACTACCAAAGGTCAGTTATGCAACCAATGGAAAACACGTATAATCCAAATTGGCGTAACCATCCTAATCTTAGTTAGAAGAATGGACCACAAATTAATGCGCCCAATACACCTCAAATGCCTCTACAAAATAACTTTTTTGGGGCACCTAACAATGCACCATATGTGACCCCGCCAAAGCGATCATCTGTGAAGGATACATTGACCTCATTCATGAACTCTCAAGCTCAAATGAATCAGTCTCTAATCCAATCAAATCAGGAATTAAAGACGGTCGTGGCTAGGATTGAGACTCAACTAAATGATAGGAAAAAAGGCACACTTCCTTCTCAACCTGTGCGAAACCCTAGAAACACACATTTCATTGGAGACTCACATCCAAGTGAGCTACATCATGAACACGCTAAGGCCATCATTACCTTGAGAAGTGAAAAAAAGGTAGATAACAAGATAATGCAACTGTTAGAAATACCAGAGGATGAGCCATTATCTCAAGAGAATGATGAACCGGCTATGGTTCAAGACCCACAACAACAAAAAGATAAAGAGACTAAGTTATATGAGCCTCCAATTTCGTTCTCATCTAGACTACGGAATCCGACTGTCCCCATGAAATATCAAGAGGTGTTGGATGTGCTCCAAAAGGTTACTATTAATATTCCTCTGCTTGATGTCATTAGACAAATTCCATCATATGCTAAATATCTCAAGGATTTGTGCATTGTAAAGAGGAAATTAAATGTGCACAAAAGGCCTTCCTTACTGAGAAAGTGAGCGTTATCATTCAACAAAGGGTCATACCCAAATATAAAGACTCGGGAAGTCCTACTATTCCTTGTATTATTGAAAATTTCCAAATTGAGCATGCTTTGCTAGATTTGGGTGCAACTGTCAACTTAATACCTTATTCGGTTTACAAACAAATGGGGTTAGGCGAGCTTAAACCAACCACAATTACGCTCCAACTCACTGATCACTCCATTAAGGTATCAAGGGAAATTTTAGAGGACGTGTTAGTCCAAGTGGAGAAATTCTACTTCCCCATAGATTTTATTGTACTGGACACTGAACCATGTGTAAATGCTAGCACTCAAGTTCCCATAATTTTAAGCCGCCCATTCATAGCAACTTCAAATGCAATCATAAATTGCAGGAATGAAATGATGAACTTGTCTTTTGGTAACATGACTCTAGAGCTAAATATTTTCAATCTATGTAAGCAGCCCATTGATAATAATGAAATCCATGAGCTGAATTTCATTGACTCCTTGATAGAAGAAGAGGAATTGGAACCTAGTCTGACTAAGGAATTGATTCAAGTCTTTAGGGACTTAAAAAATTCTGATTTAGAAAAAGTGCTTGCTGAAATTTGTAATGATAATGAAAGCATTACCACCCAGGACATTGGTATGTACCAACAGAGACTGCGCACTCAAATCTTATTTATCGAGGACTCGCAACATCTGCCATCACCAACCAATATTCCAAAGCTTGATTTAAAACCACTACCAAATGAGTTTAAGTATGTATACTTAGGTGAAAATAAAACTTATCCTATGGTGATATCTTCATTTTTAGACAAGGATCAAGAGATTAAATTGTTGAATATTCTAAGGGACCACAAAGGAGCCTTGGGTTAGACCATTTTTGACATCAAGGGTATAAGCCCTTCCATATACACCCACCAGATTCACCTCAATGAGGACACCAAACCAATTAGATAACCTCAAAGGCGTCTCAATTCAAATATGATGGAAGTTATAAAAAATGAGGTGATCAAATTATTGGTTGTGGGAATCATCTACCCAATATTCGATAGTGTTTGGGTGAGTCCAACTCAAGTAGTCCTAAAGAAATCTGAAATAACTATTGTGCAGAATTCTAATAATGAACTCATACCAACACGTGTCACCACTGGTTGGCGTGTTTGTATTGACTATAGAAAATTGAACCAGGTCACAAAAAAGGACCATTTCCCTCTACCATTCATTGATCAAGTTTTAGAGAGGGTAACAGGTCACTCCTTCTATAGTTTTCTTGATGAATATTCTGGATATAACCAAATAGAGATAGCCTTGGAAGACCAAGAGAAAACCACATTCACTTGTCCATTTGACACTTTTGCTTTCAAATGGATATCATTTGGATTGTGTAATGCCCCAGTAACTTTTCAACAGTGTATGTTAAGTATTTTTTTAAATATGGTTGGAAAGTTTCTTGAGATTTTCATGGATAACTTTTCTATATTTGGGAGTAGTTTTGAGGAATGCCTCAACAATTTATCTCTTGTCTTGTTTAGGTGTGAAGAGAAACACCTTGTCTTAAATTGGGAGAAACGTCATTTCATGGTTCAAAAATGAATTATTTTGGGCCATGTTATCTCCAAAAATGGAATCGAGGTAGATCGCTCAAAACTCGACATTATTGCTAATTTACCCATCCCCCGAATTGTTAGAGATATTAGATCACTTCTAAGGCATGCTAGTTTTTATAGAAGATTCATCAATGATTTTGGTGTCATTACTAGACCCTTGACTAATCTTTTTCAAAAGGATGTTCCATTTAAGTGGACAGATGAGTGTGCAAGTGCCTTTAATAAAATTAAATCATCCCTTACCACTGCACCTATCATGCGTCCACCAGATTGGACACTTCCTTTTGAATTAATGTGTGATGCAAGTAATTATGCCATAGGGGCTATTTTGGGCCAAAGGAAAGATAAAAGGCCCTATGTTATTCACTATGCGAGTAAAACTGTAAACTCGGCCCAAGTGAACTACTCAACAACTGAAAAAGAGTTACTTGCAGTAGTTTTTACTTTGGATAAGTTTAGGTCCTACTTGCTGGGATCCAAAGTAGTCATTTTCACGGACCACTCAACTTTGAAATATTTGTTATCTAAGAAGGATGCAAAGCTGAGACTTTTGAGATAGATCCTCCTACTCCAAGAATTTGACTTAGAGATAAAAGATAAGAAAGGAGAAGAAAATCATAGTGGCCGATCACCTTTCTAGATTGGTGTTAGATGATTCCACTGAGGAGATGCATATCTAGAACACTTTCCCTGATAAACAATTATTTATGATAACCAAATTGTCTTGGTACGCGATATAATGAACTATCTTAAAATGGAAAAAATGTCATATCATCGGAAGTCACAAGATAAGAAGTGTTTTGAAACCGAGGTTAGGAACTTCTTCTGGGATGACCCGTATTTATATAAATAAGAGACTGATCAGATTTTTAGACGTTGTATCCCAGAGGATGAAGTTCAGAGTGTCATTTCTTTTTACCACATAGAAGCATGTGGTGGCCATTTTTCTGCTAAGAAAACAACTTCAAAAATCCTGCAGTATGGTTTTTACTGGCCCATCGTGTTTAAAGACACCCATGCTTTCTGTGTTGCTTGTGATAGATGTCAAAGGTTGGGAAGAGTGTCTCGGCGCAACATGATGCCTTTATCCCCAATTTTACCATTGGAGATATTTGATTATTGGGATATGAATTTTATGGGGCCATTTCCATCTTCTTTTGGATTTCTTTATATATTGGTTAGTGTGGACTATGTTTCAAAATGGATTGAGGTAGTTCTAAGTAGGACCAATGACAACAAAGTGGTCATACGATTCCTCAAGGAAATTTTTTTTCTAGATTTGAAACTCCAAAGGCCATCATTAGTAATGACGGGTCTCACTTTTGCAATATGACATTTGAGGCTTTGATGAAGAAATATGGCATCAAGCATAAAGTTAGCACCCCATACCACCCACAAATGAGTGGGTAAGCTGAGGTTTCTAATCGGGAAATCAAACACATTTTAGAGAAAACTATGATGTCAGATAGGAAGGATTGGTCCCTCAGACTATCCGACGCTTTATAGGCTTATAGGACTGCTTATAAGACCCCGATTAGAATGTCTTCATACAGATTGGTGTACGGGAAGGCTTGTCACTTGCCTGTGGAATTGGAACATAGAGCCTATTGGGCAATAAAGAAATTAAACTTTGATATGGACCAAGCAAGTGGACAAAGGAAATTAGAGTTGAATGAATTAGAAGAGTTGAGGAGAGACTCCTATGAAAATTCTAAAATCTACAAAGAGAGGACCAAAGCTTTTTATAACAAAAACATCCTGAGGAAGAATTTTGAACCTCAGCAAAAAGTCTTATTGTACAATTCCCGTCTCTAGTTTTTTCCGAGAAAGTTAAGATCAAGATGGACAGGCTCCTTCATTGTGAAGAATGTTTATACTCATGGGGTTGTTGAAATTGAGAATCCACGTAATGACAGCGTACAAGGTTAATGGTCAGAGATTGAAGCCTTATGTGGAAAACTTTCATTTAGGAGAGGAGTCTGTCCCTCTTCATGAGCCAGAATATTCAGATTAATGCTCCTAGTCTGATGGAGCATTTATGTAGGATTTGTATCATATTCAATTTTTTTTAGTGTCACCTAGTAGGTGAGTTCTTCATGGTAGGTACTATCCACCATTTCTTTTATTTTTATTGTTCTTTGCATTATATTATCATTACATTGAGGACAACGTAGATTTTAAGTTAGGGGGTGTGGATAGTCATCCATGTGAGGTTTTTTTTTTTTTTTTTAATTATTATTATTATTTTTAGGTTTTAGTTAGGTTTAAGTTTTTTTTTAAAGGTTTATGGAAAAAAAATTTTCAACATTTTCAAAATAATATTTTTATATAGAAGAATGTGAACATGATATTTTGCAAATTCCAAAGGCAAAGTTAATACTCAGTCTAGGTTGATAGTAGTCAGAAATCTGATAACTGAAAATTATAGACTTGAGTTCAATTATCTAATCACTAGTTTAAAGTGAGTTGTAATTTGATGTACTGAATTCACAATACACCCTAGCTAACTAAGTGAGGAATATGATATGTGAACTAGAATAACAAATTTTAATTCAAACAAAGTTGAATAAACTAGTACCATTGATATATACTTAAAAGAAAGAATATTGAAGGAAAAAAAATGATGGAAAAAGAAAATTTTATTATAGAGAATGAATACAATGACCATAACAATCGTGTCAGTAATCCGGAGTAAGGATACCTAAGTATCCATTACAGTTACCATTACGAGTACGATACCTTATGTTATGAAGCAAACCTAGTGAAAATCTTCATCTAAGGGTGGTCTATAATAATGAAGATATGATGATAAAAGAAGAAATATCATGAAGAAAATGAAATAACTAAAGATTTCATATTCTTGGAATGATTGAAAGGAGTTAGGATAGGGATCATGCATATTTCTCAAAGTTAGACTAGTGTCACGAGCACCTAAGTATATTGGATCATAACTATTCTAAATTTTGATTAGGTCTCTGAATTCAAGGATGTAATGGATTAAGAAATTGAAATTCTAACTAACTTCAGGCTTAGGGTAAGTATTCTTTTTTTTTGGAATTCATATGATGAATGGAGGCATAATTGTATAAATTTCTGAGTGTTAAACTATTTTTCATGTTTTCAATGTTTGTGGGTAACATTTTTGAAAACCCTTACGAGACTATAACTCGTCCACTAGGAGAAACCTAGGGGTTTAAAGGCTTATTGCATATGCTAAATGCAATCGAGATTACCTGCAAAAGTGATGTAGTTAGATTTTTTTTTCCATTTTAATTTTATTTCTAGAATTAGTTTTTATTTTTATTTTTATTTTTCTTCGCTTATTTTGCTCGGGACTAGTAAAATGCTAGTTGGGGGGTGTGTTGGGACTCAAATATTGCATAATTTTCCTCATTTATATCTTGGTTTTATGAACATGAATCCGCTTAATATTCTATTGTACTTATGTATGTGTTGCAAGGTGAATTTAAGTGCTTGGATTGAAAAAGGATGTTAAAAGCATGAATTTGATGCTAAAAATCACCAAGTCAAGGGATGGATCTTAAGAGACCAAGATTGAAGAATTCACATGCCGAATATCTAAGAAAACCAAGTGAGGAATGAAGAAAATTGAAGATTTGAAGGGAAGAATCCTGAAATCGTTCTGAAAAAGTGAATTCTGAAGCTCTGAGGTCTATTTTGAAAACTACGTAGCAAGAAATCTATTTTAAATAAACTATGCAGCGAGAAGTCTATTTTGGGAAACTGCGTATATTTGAGGCGGTTTATAAGTTTTTCAACTTTGTACGAAAATTGAAGTTCCCTACTTATAAATAGGGCTTCTTAGGGCATTCCTAAGCATCATTAGAAGTATTCAAGAGTAATATTTAGGGTTTTTAAAGGGTTTTCAATTTTATAAGTTGTTTTTTTTTTTTTTTTTTCCTTTTAAATCATTTCTATTTACATTTATTTCTTTCTTGTTGCTTTCTTTTTCTATTCTAGTTATGTTTTTCTAAGTTCCTTCTAGCCCAAGCTAGAAGGAAAGTACATGGGTTTAATAATTCTTTAAGTTATAATGATTGATTGTTTTAATGATAAGAATAATGGTGTATGCATGTTATTTATTATTTATGTTTTATTTTTTATCCTCTTGTGAGATCCATATGTTTCCATCATATGAGATCCACATTGATGGATAGGCTTACCCTAGATCAATCAGATTTCCTAGATAGGAGAGGTTCTCAACCTATTATATTTCTTTTATTTTCATTATCTCGTTGATGTTGAATTCTTAAAATCACTGGCGCTTGAAAATATATATCAATGATGCAAATCCATGATTTTCTAATTTTTTATATCATTTATTTAAAATATTTAAACTGTTTTATTTTCCAATTAGGCTGACCATAGTGCTCAGATCATAGTTGTGTTATCCAAGTCATCATGATTTTGGAACATTAACCTATGTGTGAAACTTTGAAGCTTGGGTGTTGTTTTAATTCGGTTGAATTACATCCATTCAAAAATTCCAAAATCAAATCATCAGATTAGTTTTTATTACTTAGTTTGTTTCGCATTTGATTTTCTCATTCTCGCAATTCATCTCCCTATGGGATCGACCATGTATTCACAAAATATTACTTACGAACCTTTGCACTTGGAGGCAAGCAATCATTTACTCGCTGAATTTTGAGTCGAGTACCACTTGACTGGTCGAGCAGCACGGTAAAACACATCCGATTTACACCATACTGCCCAATCTCTCCTCTGAACTGAGGAGGAAAACCCCATCACTAGCCCCTTCAGGATTTCGGGCTTGGGATGGAATATCAAACCTAGGGTTAGGATTAGACTTAAGTTTCAAGCTCATTTTCAAATCAGGCCAATCTTAGACTAAGACATCCAAAAAAGCAATAACTTGCCCTAACCTGCTAGAGTTAAAACAACATTACTAATTAAACTTTTAGCATAGAGAGGGAAAGTTATTTCACCATTGCCTAAAAGGAGTTGCCAATTGGGGTGGGTCCTACTATGGTGTTTATACAAAATCCACCAGACCACAAGCTGTGTCACCCCATGTTAGGCCTGGGTCTCAGAAGTCAGTCCTATCCGTGTTTTAGGTGGATCACACAAATGGAAAAGGTGTATAGGGTAATGCTTACCATCCAAATTGTTTCCCTTTGTGTGGACCATATAAATAATGGATGGGCCTAATATTTCGGCCCTAGGCTTAAATTTTGGTTTGGTATATAATGGTTGGAGTGCATTTTAACTAATCATCATGGTGTACCCTATATATATATACCCTATATATAGATATATATATATATATATATATATATATATATATATATATATATATATATATATATATATATATATATATATATATATATATATATCAAGGGTACATGTCTCTCGTGATTGTTTTCCCAGTGTGGCCACATGAATCACGGATCATCCCAAGATTTTGGCCATTGCATATATAATGGCTGGAGTGGATCTCACATAAACATCATGGTGGATACCCTATAAAATAAAGGGTGGGTTCTCAAGAAAAGTTATGTTGTACACTTATCACGTCTGTAGGTCTCCCAAGGGGATAGATTAGGTGCGGTCCCTACCTTACCCAAGATGACGGAGCCCTTACCGTGGAGCCCACCTTGATATCTTTATTTTATATCCACTTCAACCATTAGATGTACACTACTTCACTATGCATGTGGGAAAAAATAAAAATAAAAAAATGAGGGTGACTAGTGATTTAGGTCGACTGCAAGAAGGGAAAGAGGTTGGAGATATGTTTGTCTACTCTTTATGTTTACATGACCTAATGTTATTATGTAAAATTCACTGCAACCAATCGATAACAAACCGAAACTTAGGCCAAGGGTCCAAACATCAGCCCCATGCATTATTCGGGTGGACCATACAAAGGGAAATATTTAGAGGGTGAATGTTGCCCTATATATTGTTTTTCAATAATAAGATGTACACTTGAAACACAAGCGGGTGATGTTTGGGCCTTAGGTTTAAAATGAGGTGACACACCTTGTGGTCGGAGTGGATTCAATAAAAACAAAATGGTGGGGCCCACTTGAGGTAGCAACCCTCAATAATTAGCTCATTAAAAGTACTTGACAAAATACAATATAGCGTATCCACAATTCTTTCGTTAATATCGGTGATCCATAGTGAATTCCACTTATATACACCGTGTACCATGGATATTAATAATGGTCTGCTGATATTATTTGCAGTCCATAGTAAATATGGACAATTCACTGTTAATATCTGCGGTCCACAGGAAATATCATTAGTCCGCAGTTAATATTCACAATCCATGCGGCCTAACCATTTATATAACAAAAAAAAAAAAAAAAAAAAAAAAAACAGACTCATACTCTCCTCCTTTGTACAAACTCTTACCATTCACACAATAAGAAAAACCCGTATCTCACAATCCACTTCTAAAACAACACTAACTCTGAGGACGTTTATTATATAACTTGAATTATTATTATTTTCACATAGGTACAGGTACACAAGTGCTCTTTCACATGTGTATTTTAGCTAATATAATTTTTAGACAAACTTAGATACACACATATGTGTATTCGAATACAGCTTATAATAAACTTCAGACCCTCATATATCATCGTATACTCAATTATTCATTAAACCAACCGTTGAAAAGCCTACTTGTTACTAGATTAAGATATCTGATAGTTCACTTTGCTTTTAGTCCACATGATCACAGTAAAATTGACTACAAGATCTTCTTAACTACTTGTACATATATCCATTTAAGAACATGATTTTCATCTTGTTTGTCACCTATGTATATGTTTGAACTACCATTGAAATATCGATATAAGGAACTTGTTTGGTGTACAAATTACCTAAATCTAATAGTGCATAAGCCTTACCCATGGATTAATCTAAAACCCATCTTTTTAACTTATGTGATACATCAAACTGACCGTACATCACCTTATATACATGATTATGTTCCTAACCATCTGATTACTTTGATTATAACTCATCATCTAACTATTCATCATATTAAGATATGTCAATTGGGCCACTAAAATACCAAGGTAAACTATCTAATATGAAGCTCGTGGAGTATACTTCCAATCTATAGGTTAGTTTCCATATGGGGGACACACACATGTCGCTAGACATCATGAAGTGATGTAAGCCGTTAAAATGCGCCTTCGCGACCATCGAGAGATCATTAGCGATATCAGGTTTGTTGAGTAACAAGCCACAATCAAGATTTGATTTGTCTCAGATGGACAGTTTTCCAAGTCTAGGGATTTATGTGTGTCAAAAGCATTGAAACTAAAGAAACTTGGAGGTCTCCAGCATATCCAACCCATTCATTGTATGGGACAAGTATCCTACTATAACAAAGATTGAGTTGAGAATAACGCCTACTTTATACGCAAAAGGACTATTGTGGGTAGTATATCATTATTTTAGAGAGACTAGGCACGACGGGAAGAATTTATACAGTGCCATTGTGTGCATAGTGTTCAGGTTCATAACAAATTGTGAAGTATAGCGTGTTTGTGTTGTTCATGCCAAGTTTGTAAGCCAAGTATAGGTTTTGTATGGGCAACATAAGATTGGTAAGTGATCCTCACTTTTAGTTTTCTCCTCTTGTTCGTTTACCTTGAATTGTAATTTTCTTTCTTGGGTCCTAAGGGGCCTCATACGATCGTTTCTTCTTAAGTTTAGTTTAATCAAGTATTTGAAATTGCTTCCTTTTAAGTTCATCCTTTTGTCTCATGTCTAGCATTGTTTGCCTCGGGTTTAGCCATTTTTCTTAAGGTTTAGCCCTTTTCACTTAGAGGAATGCCTTTTTCTTTTCCTTTTGATTCATGGGCAGCTTTCCTTTAATGTCTTTACTTGATTATCGGAGTTTTAGATTTGTTCCTTACATGATTTGATTCCTTAGAGCACCTTTTCGTTAAATAACTTAAATATTAATTCCTTTTCGAATTTTGACTCTTATTTACTTCTTTGTACTATGTTATAATCTTGTATTGTTACAATTGTTGCATTACTAATCTCTCTGGAATTATTGTAGAGTATAAATTTTTTGTTAAGTTGTTCATTCATGGAAATTACATGCATCATTATTATTGTGTGCTTAAACTAGATTTTGGATTACACTGTGAGTACTTGAGAATTGATTTACATTGTGTCACCATGAAATACATGGTTTTTAATTTGAATATTTCAAATTCAGAATGGTGAATATTTGAATTTGAATTTTAGTTAGATGACAAATCGGTGATGTATGGTTGATTTGCTCACCTACGTGCATGATTGATTTGCCGCCTCACTGGACTAGTTAGGTAAGCATGGTTAATTTTTGAAAGGTTTCTCGACGTTTAGAGTCGTGTGAGATCTTGTCGCTCAATTGAATTGTTGAGCATGGTTGATTTGCTCGGTTGGATCAGTGATGTATGGTTGACTTATTCACTTGCGTGCACGATTTATTTGCCACTTCAATGGACCGGTTATATGAGCATGGTTTTGTTGCGAAAAGTTCTTAACATTTAGAGTCATGTAAGATCTTGTCTCTCCATTGGATTGTTAAGTATGGTTGATTTGCTCACCAACATGGATGGTTAATTTACCGTTTCGTCGGACTGATTAGGTGCCCATGGTTGATTTATGAAAGTTTTTTAAAATCTAGAGTTGTACAAGATCCTAATTATTGTATAAGTCTTGCTGGAACAGTTCAGTGAACATAGTTGATTTACAAAGGTTCCTAACTGCAAGATCATGGACCGGTGAATTTAAGTACATGCCTTGCTGGACCATGGTTAGATAAGTATGGTTGATTTGTGAAAGTTTCTTAAAGTCTAGAGCTATGTGAGTTCATGGAAAACTGTTAATCGAATTTGGATGTGATATACAATTGTATACACTACAGCATTTATGGTATTATGACATCATTCATGATACCTTGACATAAATTACATTGTTGACATTATTTTGTAGATATCTTATTTACTTTTGTTTGAACTGTTTTATTTAGTGCCTTTTTTAGAATTCAATTATAGTGGATATGATCTTATTGGGCTTCTAGTTCACCCAAATTAATTACTCTCATAAGTTAGCAAGATGAGAGTGGAGTAGTAAAGGAAGAATACCTTAATGAATACTTCCATTAGATCATAGTCCTTTATATTAATTTTATTTAATTAAAAATTTATATCGAACTTAAAGAAGAATGTAATGAAAGAGATTTAGTAAGAATAAATGATTTTGATTTAGAAATTATAAAGCTTATTTTGAAATTTAAGTTTAAATTATTATAGTTTAGAGAATGTAATTATGGTTTGGTTTGGATAAATAATAATGTTAATATGATGGATAACTGCATGAATATTAGTTCACACCCTAAAACTAGGGATCATGGTCACCATACTCATATTTTGAATTTCAAAGTGTGACGGGACAATGCATTTAATTGAACACTCGTGAGAAAAAAAGGGAGGGTGACAATTTCTTGAGGTCATTTAGATGCTTGTAAAATCTTTAAGTTATAAGGGGATTGTTGGGGGCCTTGCATAAAACCTTAGGATCTAACCTCCCGAAACAAACCAAAATTATGAATAATAAAGCAATGAAATAAATCAAAGCATAAATCACACACCGCATAAGAGATTTTTACGTGGAAAACCCTCAAAGAGGTAAAAAAACCACGAGACCTCGTCCAGATCAACAATCCACTATGAAGTAGAACGTTACAATCGTCTTCACTCACGCAGGAGTGGATAAATAATGAGATAAAAAAACGGAGAGATCTCACCGATTATAAGGACATAGAAGCGCTGAGATATAAATTACACAGTAGATAACCTCCATGAGCATAACCTCCCTTCTACAAGCTTCCTCTTTCTCTTTCTCTCTTTCTCACACACCTTTGATAGCCCTCTTGTGTTTTTCATATGTATGTCTATATCCTAGAAAACCCTAGGGATCCCTATTTATAGTTTTAGGAAACTCCCTTTCCGCATCCTTATTGCGAAAGGACTCAAAAATCTGCAATCCGCACAAAATCGCGGAACAAATCTGTGTAACTATGACTGGTCGAGATGAGGCCACAACCGGTCGAGCGCCACCCACGACCGGTCGAGCACCTCCAGAGAAAATAGTCCAAAGTCGTTGGACTTTGAGTCGAGTCAGGGCTCGACTCCTCGACTGGTCGTGAACCAGCTCTGGACCGGTCGTGTAAGGCTCACGACCGGTCGAGCACGGGGAAAAAACCCTATCAAATCTCTCCCTTTTTGACCCAAGATCAATTTACCTTCTTCAAGGCAGCCAAGTTTCTACAAACCTCAAACTTGCCCTTGAGCAAAGCCTTGGTCATCATGTTTGACCCGTTATCGTCCGTGTGGACCTTCTCAAGCTGTAACACCTTCTGTTCCAAAATATCTCTGATCCAGTGATACCGAATCTCTATGTGCTTTGACTTGGAATGCTGACTTGAATTTTTTACTCAAGTGTATAACACTCTGACTATCGCAATAGACCACGTGCTGCTCCTGTTTCAGGCTAAGTTCTTGTAGGAACCTCTTCATCCAAAGCATCTCTTTATATGCCTCTATGACTGCAATGTACTCAGCCTCTATCGTCGACAATGCTATGACCTTCTGTAGCTTGCTCTGCCAAGAAATCGCTCCCCCTGCAAACGTGAACATGAACCCTGATGTAGACTTCCTAGAGTCTATGTCGCCTGCCATATTTACATCTGTGTAGCCCTCTAACACAGGTTTTCTGTTACCATAGCGTAGACTCAACCTGGATGAGCCTCTTAGATACCGCAATATCCACTTAACCGCTGCCCAATGTTCTTTGCCAGGATTGGCAAGATACCGGCTGACTACACCAACCGCATATGTTATGTCTAGGCGTGTACACACCATAATATACATCAAACTTCCTACAGTTGACGCGTAGGGTATCTTCTGCATCTCTTCCACCTATGCCTTCGTCTTGGGACACTGTCTGTCACTCAATCTGAAGTGACCATCCAGTGGAGTACTGACCGGTTTTGTTGCATTCATATTGAACCGCTCTAGGATTTTCTCAATATACCGCTCTTATGACAGCCAAAGTTTCCTGCTGCTTCTGTCACGGGTTATCTCCATTCCTAGGATCTGTTTAGCCAGGCCCAAGTCTTTCATCGCAAAAGACTTGCTCAACTCCTGTTTCAACCTGTCGATCTTCTTAATGTCTTTTCCCATGATGAGCATGTCATCAACGTATAATAGCAGAACTAAGAAATCCCTATCTGAGAACTTGCCCGTCAACACACAGTGGTCTGACTCCGTTCTATCATACCCATGCTTCAACATAAACGAGTTAAAATTCTTGTACCATTGCCATGAAGTTTGTTTCAGCCCATACAAGCTCTTCCTTAGCCTACACACCATATGCTCTTTGCCCTTGACTTCGAACCCCTCTATTTGGTGCATGTATATCTCTTCTTCCAGGTCACTATGGAGGAAGGCAGTTTTAACATCTAACTGCTCTATCTTTAGATCCATGCTAGCCGCCAACCTAAGCAACACCCGTATGGATGTCATCTTCACCACTGGTGAGAATTTCTCCTCGAAGTTTATTCCTTTCCTCTGACCAAACCCTTTCACCAAGTCTGGCCTTGAACCTCGTCTGTGAATTCTTCTGCTCAACCTTCTTTCTGAACACCCACTTGTTGTTTAAAGCTTTCTTGCCCTTAAGCAATTTCACCATATCATAGGTGTGGTTCTTATGCAAGGATTCCATCTCCTCTTGCATAGCTTTCAACCACTCCCCCTTAGCTCGTCGGCTAGGGCCTCAGAATAATCTTCTGGCTCTCCCCCATCAGTCAGCATAATGTACTCATGTGGTGAGTACCTCTTGGACGGCTGTCTATCCCTACATGACCTCCTCACCTGTGGCTCAACAGGTGGATCAAGTGGGGGCTGCTCCCTTGGTCCATCTTCTAAAGGAACTCTCTCGTCCTTTGCACCTTATTGTACTCCCTCGTCATCAGGCACTACGGAGGAATAATCGAATCCATGTCCTCTAGCTCACCTGAACTAGGCTGATTCTTCTTTAGCTTACCAATGTCTTCTATACATTGATCTTTAAAGAAAACCACATCTTTGCTCCTGACGAGTTTCTTCTCGGTCGGATCCCATAACCTATAACCGAACTTTTTA
This sequence comes from Magnolia officinalis, assembly GCA_021015155.1. NCBI lineage: Eukaryota > Viridiplantae > Streptophyta > Magnoliopsida > Magnoliales > Magnoliaceae > Magnolia > Magnolia officinalis. Next base: position 11,344,273 of record JAJHSJ010000011.1, read on the forward strand.
TCACTGTACCCTAAGAACACACACTGCCTGATCTTCATATCGAGCTTGGACCTCTCGTCCTTTGGTACGTGAACGGATGCCTTGCATCCAAATACCCTGAGATGACTATACGATGGGTCTTGTCCAGTCCACACCTTCTCAGGTACTTCTCCATTCAACGGGGCTGATGGAGACCTGTTTATCAAATACACTGCCGTGTGCATTACTTCTCCCTAGAACGTCTTGGGAAACTTCGCATGGGATAACATGTATCTGATTCTCTCAACAATAGTGCGATTCATTCGCTCAGCTACATCATTATGCTGGGGGGTCTTGGGAACCGTCTGTTCATGTCGAATACCCAGGGACTTACAATACTCATGAAAGTTGTCAATGTATTCACCACCATTGTCAGTGCGGATGCACTTCAATGATCTACCTGTCTCTCTCTCGACCATAGCATGAAATAATTTAAACACACCAAAGACCTCGTCCAGACTCTCCTAGATGCATCATCTATAAAAGTAACAAAATACAATGCCCCACCCAAGGTTTTTGTCCTCACAGGACCACAAACATCAGAATAAACCAAATCTAATGCATGTACTTTATTAACATGAGAAGTAGATTTAAGTAATGAAACTCTATGTTGTTTCTCTGATAAACAATCAATATAAGTTTTGAGAGCTATACCTGTCACGTATGGAAGGAGCTACTTCTTTGCTAGTACCTGAAGCTCTTTTTTACTCATGTGGCATAGACACTTGTGCCATATGTCAATAGCTGAATCTTCCGCTGCGTTTAACCCACCCCTGGACATACTGACACTTGCCTTGTAAAGGGTGCAACACTTCTTTCTTTTGGCTGCGATCAACGAATCCTTGATGATCTTCCAGCGCCCACCAACAAACCAGCTTTAATAGCCATCATCATCCAACCTTTCCATCGACATTAAGTTGAGGCGAAGGTCTGGGATATGCTCACATCCCTGAGAACCAATGTGCAGCCCACATCGGTCTTCACACAAATATCACTGACCCCTACGATCTTCGATACGTTATAATTTTCCATCTTCACTGTCCCATAGTCACCTGACTTGTAGCTTGTGAAGAAGTCTCTGCGTGGAGTCGCATGAAAAGAAGCTCCCGAGTCAATCACCCAGTCGGTGTCCTGACTCGTAGCCGCGAGACAAATATCGTGATCTGTTGAAAGAATAACTACAACGTTGCCATCTGAAGCGATCGTAGTGGAATCTGATTCATCTTCCTTTTCATTTCCTTTTCCTTTCTTGTTGTTCTTCTTACCACGACATTCATGCTTGTAGTGGCCCTTCTTGCCACAATTCCAGCAATCAACATCCTTCCTGTTACTCGACTTGCCTCTTGATTTATCTCGAGCCTTCCCGCCCTTTCTGTTCTTTCCTCTCCCCCGTTCCTGTGTCATAAGGGCCTCTTGTTGAGTAGACCCTTGAGACTTCCTTCTTGTCTCCTCATTGAAGAGACAACTGGTTAATTGTTCCATGAATATCTTTCCGTCTGGCGCGGAGTTACTTAGAGACACCACCAATGTCTCCCAACTGTCAGGCAATGAACTAAGTAATAGTAAAGCCTGCAATTCATCATCCAAGACCATCTTCATAACGGAGAGTTGGTTCACTATATTACTGACCTCATTCATGTGCTCGGCCACAGAACCACCATCCTTGAACTTGAGATTCACACGTCGCCTTATCAGAAAATTTTTATTACCGGTTGTTTTTCTCTCATACGGCCCTTCTAATTTCAACCATAGGCTAGCGACTGAGGTATTTGTAAACACATGGTGGAACACAGAATCATCCAACCATTGTCTAATAAACCCCACCGCCTTTCGGTCCATTTTCTTCCAATCATCATCAGACATATCCTTGGATTTTGCTGATATACCTAAAATTGGAGAATATAGGTCATTGCAATAAAGTCCTCCATCTTAGCCTTCCATATGATCCAGCTAAACCATTGAGGCTGACCATCCTTGATGAGTCACCTTCTATAATTCAAAAAAAAAAAAAAAAAAGCTCGATCCTACCCGTTCAATGAACTTTTCTCTGATACCACTTTGTTGGGGGCCTTGCACAAAACCTTAGGATCTAGCCTCCCGAAACAAACCAGAATTATGAATAATAAAGCAATGAAATAAATCAAAGCATAAATCATACACCACACAAGTGATTTTTACGTGGAAAACCCTCAAAGAGGTAAAAAACCACAGGACCTCGTCCAGATCAACAATCCACTATGAAGTAAAACGTTACAACCATCTTCACTCACGTAGGAGTGGATAAACAATGAGAGAATAAAAGAAAAACGGAGAGATTTCACCGATTACGAGGACGTAAAAGTGTTGAGATATAAATTGTACAGTAGATAACCTCCACAAGCATAACCTCCCTTCTACAAGCTTCCTCTTCCTCTTTTTCTCTTTCTCTCACACCTTTGATAGCCCTCTTGTGTTTTTCATATGTATGTTTATATCCTAGAAAACCCTAGGGACCCCTATTTATAGTTTTAGGAAACTCCCTTCCGCATCATTGTTGCGAAATAACTCAAAAATCCGCAATCCGCACAAAATCGCGGAACAAATCTGCGTAACTACGACCGATCGAGACGAGGCCACGACCGGTCAAGCTCCACCCACGATTGGTCGAACACCTCCAGAGAAAATAGTCCAAAGTTGCTGGACTTTGAGTCAAGTCAGGGCTCGACTCCTCGACTGGTCGTGGACCAGCCCTCGACCGGTCGTGTAAGGCTCACGACCAGTCGAGCATGGGAAAAAAACCCCATCAGGGATTACAGGTAATCAAACTGTAGGGATTGTTTGGATACCTACATTTGCATGTAAAGGCTTTGTAGGCTATAAACACATTATAACTTTTAGTTATAAATTGAAACCAGACAAAAAGCTATGTTTCAAATTATAGGGAAAGTCTTTACAAATAAAATAAATAAATAAATAAATAAATAATTATTATACATAAAAGAATACAATGATTGGTACACTCATGATGCGTTGGGCCCACTATAATGTGTACGGTACATCCAATCAATCCATCATGTGTTTCCCTTATGCTTTCCTATGGCCTAAAAAGTAAAAATAAAATAAAATAAAATAAAACTACTTAATTGATCATCAAATATACCACATGAAAGAGAAGGATGATATGTCCCCGTTAAAAAATTTAGAGTGCATTTTGGGCCCATCGTGATGGGTAGAGGACATCCAATTCATCTAAGTACATGCTGCTTTGTTGTCCTCAAGTGCTTTTCATATGATTTAACAATTCCGGTAGGATTTACTATCTAAAGCTTTATGTGTTGTAAATATACTTTATACATTATAAATACTTCACACTTGATCGATACAACATGGTGGGCCGTGTAGATTTTGCACCCCAATAATTTTTAGAGTCCGGATCCTCTGTTACCCGGTCAACAGAGAATTCCTAATACTCTAAAATTCATTGGTCCACGTCAACGCTCACTGAAAAAATAAAAAAAATAAAAAAAAGCTTCGGACGCCAAACCAGTAGGGTAACAGAAAAATCCTGTTGACCCGATAACAGAGGATCCCGACTCTAATTTCTAACGTGTAAACGACAACTCCGGAATAAGAGGAAATTCAAGTACGGCGCGGGTTGGCTACCGACAGTTTGACTACCGAGACTCTACTGAAGTGACCTTAGCCAGTCCTACAATCCCTACCATCATGTATGTTTTATATCTGCACCATTCATCTATTTAAAGAGATTATTTTAGGGCAGGAGCTAAATAATGAGCATGGATCCAAAGCTGGAGTACACACCCACCACAGAAATCAGCAGGAAGAGTGACACACACCGTTACAAACTTCCAAGGCTACAGAAGTTTTAAATCAAACTGGTATTTTCGTTTTTCCTTGTTCTATGTCCGTGTTAGCTTATGAAGGTTGGATCTCAAATAAATATCATGGTGACCTTAGAAAGGTTTCAACGGTGGGCGTCACTCTCTCTACTTTTTTCTGTGGTGGAGTCTACTTAAGTTTTGGATCTACTTCATTCTTTGTATTTTGCGTAAAATGATCTCTCCAAATGGGTGGACGGTGTGGATACAACACATATATCACAGCGGGGCCTACAGAACTTGATGACGTCAATTCAGTGGCGACTCTCGATACTCAAAACCTATCAGTAGCTAATCCGCGTCCGTGCAAGTAGTGATAATTATTTCCAATGCTTTTACATTATAATATAGAAATCCAACAGGCACTTTAGGGTTTTCATCACCGACACTCCGGCCTGAATTTTTAGGACCTTTCTTTCTCATTACTTGTTTCTCTTTCTCTTTAATATCTCAACTCAATGCTTAAATGAGTCCCGTGCAGAGATTTCCTGATCTGGTTTGTGTCAATGGTCATTTCCTATTGTTGCCTGTAATGTGTTTGATAAAATGCTTGAACGAGTTTCTTGGTTATTTTTCTTTTAGCTTTTCTTGTTTTGAATACTTATTTGTTTTCCACTAGGATCCTCTGTTATTAACCATGACTGAGGCCCTATTATGCCCTCTTTATATCATCAGTTCATCGTCCTTAATGTGGGTGATGAAATGTCCAAACGGAAATCCGATCATTATCAGGGATCTTTGCCTATAACTAGTTTGATGGGGCCTTTGCCTATAACTAGTTTGATGGGATGTGTAGATGAAAGAAAAAACGAAACCCCCTTCTTTTTACTCCTCTTGAGGCACTAGCCATGATCATGTTTGTCGTTGATGCTCGTTCTCATGCTTAGGGTCAACCAAACAAATCAAAGCGGACTGTCACTTTATCCGGGAGAAAGTTAACAACGGTAAAATTTCTACACTGTATTTCAAGTCTTAAGATCAACTTGCAGATGTGTTCATGGAAGCTCTTAGTCTCAAGGTCCAACCCTAACCACTCTTCTCTTTTCTGTTCTTTTTCTTTCCACTGTCTTCTCTTGCCTCTTATCTTTGTCTTATATCACAAACCAACAGAGGTCACTAGATTGTGAGCGAGCACGCGTGTTGGGGTTGGTCGACATACTGTTAAGTAATGTTAAGGTCGAGCTTTGTGGGCCACACTATGATGTGAAATGGACATCCACCCCGTCCATTAGATGTGTTGGCCCCTGTGCAACCATCTAGTAGGTTGTCCGCATCATGAGGAGTACCTTGTGCAAAAATCAACCACATCTACTTGAGTGTAACACACTTGTATTTTGTTATTTACCAATGGACAAACATTGTTTTCTATAGTGTGGCCCACCTGATGAGTGGATGCGGCTGATTTTGCACAAGATGATCCTCATGGTGCAGCCAACATATTGGAAGGATTGAATATTGCATGCACATGATAGGTTGGATCGTAAAGCATGATCCAACTGTTTGGACCTGAGGCCTCATACATACATACACAAATATAGGGTTTTGCTAAAGTCCCCACCTTCATGGGGATGTTACCCACGTCTCCAACATCCTAAAACCTTTTAAATGGCACATAAGGTGATCTATTGTTGATCCGAACCATTCATTCATACACCTAGGAGCAAGCCATGATGCAAAACTCATGCCAATCGGGTGATCTCAAGTGTCCAATCAATAGCATGAAACAGACAATCAATATTGATTGGAGAAACATATTAATTCGACGATTGTAACCATGTGATTTATGGCTCATAAACAATGGACAGTTGTAACAAATTGGCCCCATTGCGGGGGAGCCCATTGCAAGGGAAGGAGCCCACTGTAGGGAAGTCTCACTCGCTGGAATGGAGCCATTCCAACAAAGGGGAGTTCTCAGTTAGGTCGTCGTATTTGTTGCTGTCTCGTGCGCTGGTGGTCAACACTCTCGGCCATGCTTTTTATTCGTGGTCTTGTGGTGTGCCTCCGTAGGTGGCAGCATTTGCCTGGTTAGCTGGTAGAAACACAATCCTCACCATTGACAATCTTTGAAATAGGTCCTCCATAATCCCAAACTGTTGCCCTCTTTGATTAAGTGCCAAAAAAAAAAATAAATAAATAAATAAATCAGTGGACCACCTTTTCATCCACTGCTCTTTCTCTCGGATAGTTTGGTCTGCCATTTTGAGACTTGCTTCAGTCTTCTTGGTGATGCCTCTTGCGGTCCTTGATTTGCTTCTTATGTGGCACTCTGAAGGAGGCTCCCTCGGAAGAAGAAAGTGGAGAGTGGCGTTGTTGGCTTCTTTTTGGTCTATATGGCTGGAACGAAATAATCGCTACTTTTGTGACTCTGCTGAGTTGGGTGTTAGGGTACTGGATAGGGTAGCTCTCTCTATCAGGGAATGGGCTCCCTAGTATGTTTGTTTTTGTGCATTCCTCTTGGGTTTGCTTTCTAGCAGTTGGGGCTTTGTTTCTGCTCCTTTTAGGCTTCTTTTCTTTGGGTATGTTCTCTTTAGTTCCAGTTTCTTTTCTTTCTTGTTGCGTTGCTCCTTGTTTTTGTTGTTGCTAGTTTGTCTTAATAAAATTATCATATTTCAAAAAATGAAATTGGCCCCATTCAATGGGATCCTATCAGCGTGATTCTTATACCATGGCTTGCTCCTAGTTATATGAATGAGTGAACAGTTTAGATTGACAATAGGTCATCCGGTGTGCCATTTGAAAGGTTTGGGGACGTTGCTCATGTCCCCACGATCAGGTCAGATTGACGATAGGTTACCACGGGTCTTGTTTTTCCATTTCACTATATGAAGGACGTCCATTAAACCATAGGTCAAGTCATATCTTACTACATCTACCCATGTCCTTTTGGACCTTCCCCTACCCTTTTAGAGCCCTCAACTTGAAGTAAGTCACTCCTAACTGGTAGGAGAAAAATGCTAACACAAGGTCAATTGCAAAAGAGAGATTTCTTCCTTCCTAATAGATGTGTTCTTTGTAGAAAAGAGCAAAGAATGAGCTTGTCATTTCTTGTCCTGCCCTTTTGGGTGGTAGGAGTCATTCCTTAATGACTCTCAACCATGCTGGCGGGCATAATCGAGAAGGGTGACCATCATTGGCAAAGGTTGTACATGTATCATAGAGGTCTCCAAGGCAAGGTGTTTGGCTCGAAATTTGGTTGTTCGGTATGTGTCTATGGTGTCAGGCATGCTAGAGCCTAATACGACTCCATTCGAACTGAACGCCTTTGACCCCAAGTGTCGAGATAGATAGAGAGAGATCGTGAGTGATCATTTATGACTGAGAACTAAGAAGTTCGACTGTCTATTTAAGCACTTGTAAAAGAGATCAGACAATTTGCGAAGGGGAGGGTTCGTCATTCTAATGAGTTCTTTTCACCTTTCAGCCGAAATGATTTTTTCTTACCGTGATAGTAGTGATTGATTAATTAGAAAAAATGAAAGTAGGAACGGAATCACATTAAGAAAAGATAATAAAAACTTACAAAAGATAATCATCGACGATCTAAGCGATTGCAGCTAGATGATGAGGTCATAGAGTTAATGTCTTCCTCGATGTAGCGACTTAGGTGTAGACGAAGGGAATTATACTACTAGAAGAAAAAAGAAAAAAGTCTTCCTTGGTCTAGTCTAGTGACTTGGGCGTAGACGAAGGAAATCATACTACTTCTAAACTAAGTCGGTCTAGCACTGCAACATAGACTAACTGGATTACACTACTCCTAGGCTAAAGCTAGTCTAGCACAACAACGTAGTTAGGTTAGATTACACCAAGCTAAGTTAAGCTAAGATAAATTAAGATAAGATAAACAGCATTCGCTATAGAGATTGTGTTGTGTTGGGTTGATGAGGGCTCGAAAATTTTCGATATTCCTCATATTTATAGGACTTTGGGTTAGTAGCTAGAGAGAGATCTTCATGTCAACTTCTCACGTCTGTTGATGTGGAAGTAACTATCTAGTCCTGTAAACAATTATGACTTGTTATGTAATGTCGCATGTGTTAGTCATTTGTCATGGGTTGGTCATTGGTTGCGTGCATGTCCTGCACTCATGACATGAGAGGAGAGTTCTCATGATGCCACGTGTTGGTGATCATTATCATTTCTTTGCTTAAGCGTGTTATGCGCCGTGAAACTTGACTAACATGGTATTGTTGTTATGTTGCTTTATAGTTCTTTAAGCGATTTTAGCCGTGAAGGTTTCTTTTATGTGATGTCATGGTGTATCGATCAAATTCATCGCTAGCCATGACCGTATTTCGGTCGATACCCATTGTCGGTCATGTGGGCACTATGGTGAGTAGTCGACTTTACCACGTGAGCGAAATACGTGATACGTGTCCCATGTCAGGAGCTAGTTAGACTTACCTCTTTTAGGCTACTCATGAGTTTTCGGATTCTAATCAAATTTGGCCATTAGAGCAGCCAAAGAGATCTTCCATTTGTCTCTTATTGAGATCTCGCTAATATGTTGTATCATTTGAGTCGTTAGATTTGACACGGTCAGATCAAGCGTAAACAATGCTCCCACGTCTCTTCGCATTCAACTAAAATGTGAGAGACGTAGCCGCATGTCATGGAGAGTCGCACCAACATCTCCCATGTGACAGTGTTTGGTTGATTTGCAATCTACAAGGGCGATGAAGCGGCGGATCTCTCCCACAGGAAGACGAATAAGTGTTTCCATGTGGCATAACCCCATTGATTCGTTCGACCGCCTTCACCGTCTTTGCTTCAAAGGTCACTTATTGTCATGATTCCGCATTGAATGCGAGCACTATCTCACAACGATCTTTTTTCTATTTAAGATCCTCTTACCCCGTTCCTTCATTCGCCCTACTCGTTCATAGACTATTTTGGTGCAAGTGCTTTCCCTAGCAATGGCGACAGATGCCTCATCCCCTCTGGAACTACATTTGAGATCCATAATGCATATCTGATCGGTCGAATGAAATTGGCTTTCAATACCGGTTCGACCTCTTCTTTGATCTTTAAGGTCACTTCAGCCATCATTAGATGTGGGAGCTACTTGAATGGCTGCGTAACCTTCCTTGATTGGGAGACGATGCTTGACCAACCTTCTATCGAGCCCTGACATCTCATGGTAGTCTCAAGCGAAACAATCAGAATACTCCTTCGATAGAGCATAATCTTTGCTTGGACCTGCGGCTCTAATAATCGTTGACGCACGTCGGCTGAGGGTCATGTTCAGTCCTTGAGTTTCTATTAGAGGGTCTTGAACGTCAGTTAGAGAATCATCTAGTTTAGAGGCCGCCTCGAGATCTTGAGAGTCTATTCCATCGTTAGAGACTTCATCTCTTTCCAAGACACATTCAGCTATGTTGACGAAATAACCGTTCAACAATCCTGTATGCTGAAGATGCCTTTTTATTTTATCTAAAATGGCCGTGATATTGGCCGATGCTCCGACTGATGACGCTCTGCTCATTATGGAATCTCCTTGATGATGCATCTATTTGACATTGGCCAATAAGGAATGATTGTAGTTAACCAATTCGGTTTAAGCACCTCCATGATATTTGTTGCAAGCATCAAATGGTCAATGGAGGCAGTAATGTTGTGAGTTGGCCATTTTTGTCCTTACTATAAAAAAAGAAGGCCCTATTTCATGACCATATGAATTGGCCACAAAAGGGCAGCTATTGGCCCATAACCCTTGACCTTACAAAAAAAAAAAAAAAATCTAGAAAATCAGGAAGTGATAAAAGGAGGAAGGGATGCAACAATTGGAGTGTATAAAATCTTCCCCAAGCAAAACATTATATCTTGAAGAGGATTCAATCACGAAAAAGGTCAACAAACCTTTTTTGTTGTCGGCTAATACTTCGATGGGGTAGAACCCCTTGAGTATCAATGACACCACCAGCAAAGTTACTGATAATGACTTCGGTCGTAATTAGATCCTTTTCAGTTTTGCCCAGTTTCTTTAAAATAGAAACTGGCAGTATGTTGATGGTTGCATTGTTGTCAACCAATTATTTGGTCACAAGGCATTCGTTAAAGTGTGCCTAGATGTATAAGGACATTAGATGTTGGTCATTTTATAGGTTGGTTTTGCTCTCAAGACTCTTTGCCTGGCTCTACTGTAACGAGGAGAACAAGTTTGCTCTTGGTTTTTTCAATAGGAGCGTCGTATTGAACGACCACTTTAGCTCTGTAGTTTTCCACATATCTCTTTTTTGAATCCTTTTGGATATCGCTTTACATTTTAAAGTTCATGACTATCCTATGTGTAATAATGTGGGTAAAACTTTAAAAGCTACCCAGGTTATGCATATGGAAATTACTACAATTAATTATAGTAAAATCACACTCATATATTGGTAAGATCCTCTAGTCTAGGAGCCCTAGCCACACTTCTAATCGTCCATCTTTCCAATGATTTCATGGTTAAGGTGTTTACGCTTGATTTGACCATGTCAGATCTAGCGACTTAAATGATGCCACATGGCAACGAGATCTCAATAAGAGACAAACGGAAGATCTCTTCAGTTACTCTGATAGCTGAATTTGATCAGAATTCGAAAAGTCATGAGTAGCCCAAAAGGGGTAAGTCCAGCTGGCTACTGCCATGGGACGTGTGTCACGTATTTTGCTCACATGGTAGAGTTGACCACTCATTGTAGTGGCCACATGATTGACAATGGGTATCAACCGAAATGCGGTCGCGACTAGTGATGGATTCGGTCGATGCACCATGACATCAAATAAAAGAAACCTTCAAGCTGAAACCATTTAATGAGCTATAAAGCGATATAAAAACAACACAAAGTTAGTCAAGTTTCATGGCGCATAACACAGGTTCAATAGAAAAAAATGGATGATGATCACCAATATGTGACGTTGTGAGAAGAACTCTTTGCGTCATGGGTGTAGGATGCGTGTGCAACCAATGGCCAACTCATGACAAACGATTAACACATATGATGTTGCATAACAAGCCACAACTGTCTATGGGCCTGGATCGCTATTTTCATATCAACAGACGTGATAAGTGGCCGCAAAGATTTCTTTTCAGCTACTGCCTCAAAGTTCTATAAATATGAAGAATATCAAGGAGCTCTAGGCCCCCACTAGCCCAACACAATATAACTCTACAATATAACACTGCTTATCTTATATTAGTTTATCTTAGTCTAGCTTAGCTTAGTGTAATTCAACCCATCTACGCTGCTACGTTAGAGTCTTAGACCGACTTAGTTTCAGAGTAGTGTAATTTTCTTTATCTACATGGCTTCGCACAAGTCATTGGACCAAGGAAGACATTTTTCTTTTTCTTTTAGTGGTGTAATTTCCTCCGTTTATGCTCAAGTCGCTAGACTAAGGAAGACCTTAGCTTTAGGACCTCACCATCTACTCTGTAGTCGTTGGATCACATCTTTTGTAAGTTTTTATTATCTTTATTAAAGTGATTTAGTTTATTATACTCTCACATTGTTATAATCGATAAATCTCTACTATCACGGTGAGAAAAAGTCCTTTTGGTTGAAAGGCAAAATGAACTCATTAGAAGGACGAACTTTCTCATTCGCAAATCGCTTGGTCTCTTTTACAAGTAGATGAATAGATAGCCGGACTACTTAGTTCTCGGTCATTGACGACCGCTCACGGTCTTTTTGTCTATCTCGATGCTTAGGGTCAAAGGTGTTCGGTTTGGATTGAGTCAAGGCTTTAGCACACTCAACATATACACACATACCAACAACCGAATTTTAAGCCAAACACCTTCTTTGGCATGCCCAATGGGACTGTGTGCAATGCTTAATTCGATTCTACGACGCGATGAGTAGAAGGTTTTGCCAGACTTATTGCTAATCTAGAAGATTAGGAGATGCCTCATTCATAGGAAGAAATTCCTGCAGAGGTTAAGCCTCAACTCTTGGTCCTCCAAATCCGGCGCCCTTGGAAGCCGGATCATCATTCTTGAGTAATACCTTCGAGAGCATTATAGGTGCTTTGTACAATGTACAAGCTAGCCTACAACCTCTTTCCAAACAAGTTTGAAGGTTTACTTGGTGTAATAATAGACCAGATCATAAGAGAGCATGGGTGATAGTGGAAAGGATACTAGTTACATGGAGTAGGTAAGGGAATTCTCTACCTTTAAAATCTCCCACCTCTAGTCTCTTCTCTGATCACTCTCCTATTTTGGTGCCAGTGAAAGAACTAATGGATAACTTCCCAAAGCCATTTAGCTTTTAGAGAATGTGGACAACTCACATCAGATTTAAAGAGGTGGTGAAGGAAATATAGGAGTTGTTTGCATCGCTGATGGTTCAAGTCTTTTTGAAACTGAAGAAGTTGAAGCTTAGGGAATAGAACAAGGAATTCGGGACATTTTCCAAAATGTCTGAGTCGAAGGCTGAACGTGATCTCACGTTGTCCAGATCAGAGGAAGGTGGCACATCCCTTGAGGGTGCGAAATCCAAGCTAGTTATGGCTCTCCTTCATGAGGAAATCTTCATGGAGTAGAAGTCTAGGAACCAGTGGCTGGTGGAAGGAGAACACAACACAAGATTCTTTTATGACTCTTGCAAACAGGATAAAGATGGAATTGGGATTTTTTTGAGTAATCTCAGTCAGAAATAGAGACTGAAGTGGTCAGGTTCTATAGCTCCCTTTATACATTGGTTGGTGATGGGCCAACATATGATATCCATAGCAGCATCCCCATCTTACTTTTAGACCAAGATAATGAAGATCGTTTACATGCTCTAGATAAAGTGAAGGTGACAACATTTTCTACTACTCAGGATCAGTGTTTTAAATAGCTATGCTATGTAGCATGTAGCTTATGCTACGTAGTGTGGCTTAGCCATGATGCTACGTAGCTCATGAAAATAGCTAAAGTTGCATGTAGCCTATAGTGCATGATTAATTTGCATACACTACATGCTACATAGACTACGCCACATACTATGTAGCTCACATTATAAGTTGTTTTTCACTGCAACATTAAAATCAATTAATGTTTTCAATGATTAGTTAACATTTTTAAAAATAAAAATTAGTTAATCATTTCAATGCTTTTAGTTTTTAGTATTAAATAAGTTTCATTGTTCTTTCTTTACCTTTATACTTAAAATCATTACCCTTTCCTATTACTTTAGGTTGCATTTGGTTGCACCAAATATCATGAAATTTTGTTAAATTTCTTTATTAATCAATCTAATTTAGTACAAAATATCTTGAAATTAGTGCAACCAAGCGAGCTTGATTAAAAATCTAGTAGTGTGTTGCTTACTCTGCATGCTATGTAGCTTACGCCCCACGTTTCAGAGGGGTGAATGCTACGCTACACGCTATTCACTATTTAAAACACAGCTCAGGATAGCATGCCAGGACCGGATGGCTACTTGAGCAGTTTTTGCATGTTCTGCTAGGATGTTATAGGGGAAGATATTCTTATTGTAGTATGCAAGTTCATGGAAGGGGGAGAGATTCCATGAGCCTTTGGTAGCTCTCTGATCTGCATGTTTCCTAAGATTGTGAAGCTTGAAAATTGTCAGATTTTCGGCCGATAAGCATCTGCAATTGCATTTACATGATTTTCTTGAAGCTCTTGGCCTTGTGTGCATCCAAGATTCTACCAAAGCTAATTTCTGAAGAATAAGGGCCGTTTGTGCAGGGTAAAAGTATCTCAGAAAACATTGTGCTTGCCCAAGCAATGTCTGGGGAGATCGATCGAAAGGTGAGAGGAGGTAAGATGTGGTCATCAAGTTAGATATGGACATGACGTATGAAAGATTGGAATGGGGATTCATCTCTCAGGTCTTGGCGAGCTTCAGCTTTGCATCCTAATGGGTCAAATTGATGGAAGGCTGCCAGAATAGTTGCTAGTTCTCCACATTGGTGAATGGTAAGATTTCCAGTTTCTTCAAGCCATCCAGGGCCTATGCCAGGGAGATCCCCTTGCGCCAAGGCTATCTATTCTAGCCGCAAATGCTATAAGCAGGGTTTATCTCGGCTATTTGAAAGAGGTATCTGCCAGCCTTTCCACCTTCTTCATGCTTGCCTAACCATTTACCATCTCCTTTTCTCTCATGTTTTCTATTTACAAATGGTAGAACCTCATCAATCAAGAATCTAATGGCCTTTCTTCAGGACTACTAGAAGGTGTTGGGTCAGCATGTAAATTGGGCCAAATGTTGTTTCCTTACCCCAACAAAAGCAGTCCTAGCTCGAGTTTATAGATTGGAGCAAGTGATAGGATTCAAATATGCCAATCTTCCAATGATCTAGTTGGGAGTGCTGATCACGAAGGGTCATTTAGGGGCCATCCATTTCCATTACTTGTTACAGAAGGCTGTGTGCAAAATTGCAGGGTGGAAAGCTAAAATCCCCTCTCCAAGTAGAAGGTTAACGTTGATCAAGCGTGTCCTAGCTTGCTTCCCTATTCATACCATGGCAACTCTTGGGCTCCCACAGTCTTGACATGTAGAAAGTTGAAATTGGTAGTTGCTAATTTTTTATGGGAAGGACGGTAAGGCGAAGAGGCATTGGGTGAGATCACCAAAAGTTTTCTTGCCCATTTTGGAAGGTGGTCTCAAATAAAGGCAGATGAGGGATGAAATGTCTTAGAATGAAGATGTGCTTCTCTCTTCTCCAGTGTAACGCAATTTGGGCCAAGTACACGGGTGTGAGATATCTCACTAATGTCCTTTCTAACCCATCCAATTACAAAATGAATGGTTTGAAACTGTGGTGGAATATAGTCCGATGACTGCCTTTTGTGATCCGCCATTCGAGATGGATGATCGTAAGGAGAAGGGTGAACTTCTAGAGCTAGAATTGACTGGGTGCAAAGATCTCTGAAAAAGAGGGAGTGTAGATTTCATCTGAGTGCAGAATGGCAACCATGGCTCAATTCGTGTCGAGTCAAGGGGAATGGTACTTGAATAGCCTTGAAAATGCAGTTCCGAGTGATCTTCTCTGCCAGATCAGTGAGTGCGGGATGAAGACCAGCAATAGAGAAGATAACCTAGTTTGGGCTGCGTCATCCTCGAGCTTGTTTTCAACCAAGCAAGTTTGGAACAAATCCAATCGTCTGAGGGCAACAAATCTTGGGCCTTAATGGGGAACAAATTCATGCCAGCGAGAATGTCTATTTTCATATGAAAAGTTTTGAATTGTGCGGTTCCAGTGGACATGGCAGTCCAAAAAACTAGGAATTCATTTGGCTTCAAAATGTCTATGTTGCATGGACAGGTATGGGGCGATTCGTCAATCTATTAGGCCTGGTATAGGCCAGCTACTTATCTCATTAGATCTCCATCTAGTCTAGGTGATCTTGGTGCAGCATCAAGAACCTATTGAAGCTCTGTAGCGCTCTTGGGGGGCTGGTTGTTTAGAGAATCTCCAACGTCATGCTGCGTGATGCTTGGAACAGATTAGAAGTGATTAGGGAAGGTAGAGAGGAGTTCGGGATGGATCTGCATAGGCAAGTTGTGCTGTGAGGAGTTTGATTTGTTTAACTGTTGTTTTGCTGTTGGGGAAGCTGCTTTTAGGCCAGAGGTTTGCTGGAGTGTGTATATGTGCAGGAGCTGTTTTGATAGAGTGTGCATCTTGTGACCTTGGGCGGCTGTGCTCGTGCAGCTTTTCGGTTGTTTTGGAGGCTGCTGTGGTGGCATGGAAGCTGTGGCATTTTTTCTGCGTTGTTTCCTTTTTGCTGTTGCAGGGCATTGCTTTATCTGTCTGGAGTCATTCTCTTTAGTTTTGCCTGTTTTTATTTTTGTTCTCAAGGCTGTTGTGGATTGGGGTTTATATGATGGGTGAGGTCTGTCATTTTTGTGGAGCCCACCTGAATGTCTGTATATCCAATTATCATGTCAACGGAGTTATAAGTAGTGTGCTCCCACCTTTCTGTTAAAACAAAAAAGTTGTGCTGCGATAGGTTAGAAGCCAAGGGGCGTCCTTCCAGATGGGAAGGCCTCAACAATCGGTGATGGGGAGATCCAATAAGACCCAACTAATTGCAGGTATTGAGAGTGAGACATGACATTCAGGGGCAGGTACAGTAGAAGACCTCGATCATCTCTTCAGTGGTAGCTCTCCCGCACATGTGTTTGTCCGTTCCCTTGCAAGGCTATCCATTCGTCAACAACTTCTCCACTGGTTTAGCCTTGCGGGGCTCTCGTCCAGATTTCAACAGCTGAAAGCAATTGCCCCCTGCTTAATCATTTGGGAATTGTGGTTAAATAGGATTACTAGAAGATTCAAAGATAAATATGCCCCTGCTAAGGTGGTGATTCACAATGTCAACCACTGGATTAGAGATTACCTGAGAACTCGAAATGTTCCTTCCTGGAAGATGTTGGCTAGCAGGCTATAGGAATCAATTGCCCGGCGGAACCAAAAAAGGCTCCTCAAATAATTAAATGGATAAGGCCAGGGTAAGATTGGGTTAAACTGAAATGGATGGTTCAGCTAAGGAAAATCCAAGCATTGGAGGAGGCCGTGTACTGAAATCAAAATGGAAATCTCATATTTGCCTTTCACAAATCTTATGGCCATGTAACAGATACTGTAGCTGAGGCATGGTCTGTCTTGAATGGTGTGAAACAATGCAAGATTCTTGGCTTGTAAAACATGGTCTCAGACTCGGAAGTGATAGTGGATAGCTTCGATGGCTCCCTCCACAACTCTTGGTAACTATGGTATATCCTTTATGATTCAAGACTATCTTTCAAGCCTTACCCATAAGATCAACCATGTATTTGGAGAAAGCAATTCTGTGGTTGATCGTCTGGTGCAGTTGGAGAGCAGCAGGGATATATATAACTTGAGAGTGGATCTTCCTGAGGAAGTTGGGGGCTGTATGTTGCGGGACAAAGCGGGTCTCAGTAACGTGAGGAAGAGGTAGTACACAAGTCTATTTTCCAATAACCTAGTGTGATCTCTCTCTCCAGCTGCTCTCTCTCTGTTATCAGCTCTAGCAGAGACTCGGGCCGACTTTCAGATTGCGACCAGTCCGTGTGCATATTGGATTGTTTTGTTTAGTCCAATTCTGTGTTCTGCTCGGATGCATCAATTCTCCTTTAGATTAGGAAAAATTTTTATGGTGTAGGATTGTTGTCTTACAGGTGTGGCCCTGGTTTCCTGGCCCAGCTGGTGGTCTGTGTACTACTCTCTGCAGTATCTTAAAGTGGTGCATCTATGTTCAAAGGAGAAGTGGGATTTGTGGTGGATGGCAGTGTCATGCAGATTGGTTTGTTTCATTTGGATGGAATCTGACCATGGCCATTTTCAGTCTCCCAAGTCTCGTTGCTGAATTTTGCTGAATTGCTAGTGGTGGATGTGTTTTGGTTTCCCGTGTTGTATGTTGCTGTAACATCTTCTCCAGATGGATTGTTGTAGTTCTTCTCTAAGTCATTCAAGCAGGGGCTGCTCCCTCTGTTGATGTGGTGTCGTGCTGGTGATGTTTTGCGGAATCTTGGATCAAGTACTTGTGATCTATCTTCCATCGGTGCGCCTTTTTTTGGGTCGGGACCATCAGACAGCCTGTAGTCATTTGTTGGGCTTTTAACCATCCCATTCTGATGATCTGATGGAGAAATGTGGGTTGTCCATTGGCTAGCTTGTGACCATAGATCGGCTACACTGATAGCCTGCTCTTTAATTAAAATGATCTGGCTTGCCTTGGATGGCCATGATGACCCCATTAGCACACCTTTTCTCTCCATATCTCTCTTCCTTCCTCTTTCCACATGCATTCAGGTGCCATACCCTAGTAACTAGTAACCAGATACAAAAAGAACATAAAATTACTTTTAAATTCAAATCTTAAGAGGGATAATCAAACTGCCTATGATCTTTTTAAAATTGAATTCCTTATGAACTTTTAGATACAATGAGATAATAGATTATAAACATAATAACTTCAAAATTCTAGTTAGATCCAAACGAGCAAAGGGCTGGATGGGAGGCCAGATCACAAATGTAGGATTCAACGGTATATACATGATCTGAGATGAGGTGGACATTATCAAAGCCAAAGATGTATGACCTTCTCCTAGTGGCCCACCAAGACAGCACAGGAGTGAGATGGAATTATTCCACCCCCAAGATCCATAGTTGGGATAGCCACCAGATCCAATATATGATTCTGATTGTATGATTGAAGCTTGAGGACAAGCGAATTGAAACTTCTCTCCTCTCTACTTTCTCTATTGGCTTCATCCGAGGGAATTCCTCTCTTTATATAGAGAAGAGATAGAGAGGATATTGTAGGAGTCAATTAGGATAGGGATAAGATATTATCCCATCTTCTCTAATCTGCATCTCCTTTTACCCAATTTTGAATTTGATTAGATAGGAATGAGAGAATATGTACATGGAGTTAAACGACAGGAAATCATGTGGGACTCACCCTCTAATGGAGCTTTTTTACTTCAGAAATTTACAAAAACAATGGAATGTTGTTTTGGCAGAAACAGTGTTTCCTCAGTTTATATACAGGTACTGTGATACATACCAATCACCAATCAATCAAAGATTCTATCATATCCGTGTGAGGATAGGAAGGTCCCAAGATTAGTGGCAAGGATCTTCGTTCGCACAAGAGATTTCTAAGACACCGGCCATCGACGCGAGATGCAACAGTCTAACAGTCTTGATCTTGGAACCGTGGGCGTTGATCTTCATGATTAAACAAATAATCCCTTGTGATGTTCATGGCGGTTAATGAATTGGATGATGAGGATCACTGCAAGATACCGACTTCTACTGCTACAAATCAACCATCATAAGCTAGAACTCCGGACCCGACGTAGTCTGGGAGAGCTCTGCCATGAATTCAACAGCAGTTGATGGGAGGAATTGCGTATAATTACACTAGGACTGTGAATAGTGGGACACCAGAAACGATCACGATAAAAGCAAGGAATCTTGTCCGTTGATTTTTGGGTGGCCCACTCCCATGCTTGCACAACTGATGCAGCGAATATGGTCGCTGCGAAGAAGATCCATGGGACCCACCCGAACTTATTAGGCAGCAGGGCCCACAACATTACTGTGACAGCCAGCACTACAAGAACTAAGGCAATGAGGTTGAGAGTTCTGGCTATGTTGGGCCGGAATCGGCAAAGAATCGTTCCAATCGCCGTGAAGTAGAAGGTTGCCACGCCAATCACGGCGAAAAAGCATAAGGACATCGGATGCTGACGGAATAAAGCCGTCGGGCTATGCTTGCTATCATCACCGTTGATTGGAAAGTTAAGACCCAAGAGGCCCACCATGATTGTTGATCCCAAGGCGATGATTGCAATGATCGCTTCCACCGACGGTTGTGAAACGTTCAGATGCACGGGGGGCATCGTTTGCTCTGTTGCTTGTATACCTTCATTGCCAATGCCTGATTCTATGCTGAAAATGGACGGTCTCCGAGCATCGGCCACTCCAAGTTCGATGTCATGATGATCGCCCATTTCGTCTGAATCAAACCGTCCAAATGAACGCTGCAACATCAAACCCTCCAACTATTGGTTTGGATGAAATATCAACAAGAAGAAGTGCAGAAGATGAGTGGATTAGATTTTACCTCATGATGTACGGTTGATGGAGCGGGAGCGTTGGCCATCACTTAGCCTATGGCAAGAGAATGACGGAAAAATGGGAGCATCCTATCATATGTGTGTGTTTATATGGATAGATAGCTGGGGAGGTTTTATTTTTGTTCCAATCTAGGGTCTTACAGATGATGGGTCCCAAAACGGATTCACGAATAGACGATCATTACCGTCCACGTGGTGGGCCATTATTTTGATCGAGGAATGGAAATTCACTGATTCAAGATGTACGATTTTACAAACTGAAATTGGTCTTGGCCATATTTATTTATGGCCATCGGACTTAGGGCTATTAATCGTACGGATAAAATTCCAACAAACGTAAAGTCTATATTGATATTCATCTGATGAATTTGAATCGGAGGGATGGATCTGATCATCCCTCCCTTGATCCCTGTGGGCCCCAAGGTGAACTGCGCTTACAACACTGTCCAACGCAACTGACCAGAGTCGGACGCGTATTGTTCATTTCCGTTGGAATTTCCTTGCATATTCGAAGTAAATAACCGAAGAGCCGTGCAAAATTCAGCTTCGCGTAATAAATGCAACTTTGTGCCACGTGGCAATAGATGTTATAGGTGTAACTTGCGTGCCACGTGGTAATGTCACATGAATCTGCCTCCAAGTTATGCCACGTGGTGGGCCGCAATACGGCCGCACGTGGTCTATTGTGCAACTGCGAATGCCCATGTGCTTAAAAAAGCGCGTGCTGCTTGTCACACGTGTGTGAGATCCAACACGTCAATGAGATGGGGCTCTTGGTTGATTCTTTTTAATGTTTTAGAAAGAAATGATAAATATCCCTCGTAATTTTACGCACGCGTGTAAGTGAAATTGTTACCGGTTGCTTTCATTTTAAACAATCAATCTCTTCATGTGCATGCAGTCTATCTAGTGATTTGACTGGCCAGGATTTTCAGAATATAAACATGTACCCGAGGTCCACCTGATGAACGGTCCGATTTCGCACACACGCTCCACGTCAGCACGTGTGAGGCGCATGCTTTTTGTCGGTTGAAAAAGCATGTATTGACATAGATTAATAAATATTCGCAGAGAGTCTCGAGCCGGGGCGAGTGTGTTCGGTCGCGGCGTCGAAGCAGGTATGTGACTCTGACCATACGGCCCACCATGATGTATGAACTTATACATCCACTCCGTTCATCTGTTTTTATAGATTATTTCAGGCCCTGTTCCCAAAAATTAAACAGATAAAAATTTCACATGGACCACACCACAGGAAACAAAACAGTGGTTACTAACCATTAAAAACCTTTTGTCAGCCACAAAAGTTTTGGATCAAGCTAATATTTGTTTCATCCTTTCATCCATGTCTTTATGACATTATCAACAGGTTGGATGGTCAATAAAAATTACAGTGGATCCTAGGATTTTTTTTAACGGTGAGTGTTTAATTACCACGGTTTCGGTTTAATCCGCATGAAAATTTTATCTACTTAATTTTTTGGATTATTTCCTGAAATAAGCTGGATGGCGTGAATATACAATCCATGCTTGGAAATGGGCCCAGTTTTTAAATACTCTGCCTGCTTATGGAGTTTGATACACTTGGAAATATTAATACTAATCATGGAAATTTCCGGAGGAAGAGATAAGATATTGTTTATTGAGACCGGTGATAGGTCAACGCCGCGTCGCACCTGGAAATTTCCCTCCAGTACTTATCTTGATCGGTCGGATGAGGTCAATGCGGACGTGCGGTGTAACAGAGATCTCTGTCGATGTCCATGTGGAGAGCGGATTCCCTGTGACCCTGGGCGCATAGATATACCTGTGGCCGGGGCTGTGTGGGGCCTGTTGAGATGTCCATAGTAAATCTACTCCGTTCATCTGTTTTTAAAGGCAACAATACGACTGGAGTCTAAAAATCAGGAAGATTCAAAAGTAATGTGGGCCATATCACATGAAACAGTGGGATTCAATGACTGGGGGTGATAGAAGTTTTGATTCAGAATGATATTTCTGCCTATAGTTTATCTGAATGGTAATAACCTATGAACGGTTTGGATGGCATAGAAACATCATGGTCAGTTCTAGGAAGGTTTTAATGATGGACCTTTCCATTCACACTGTTTCTATTGGGGTGGCCCATCTGAGTTTTGGATCTTCCTGATTTTTCTAATTTTGTCTTACTGTGGTCTTTAAAAACAGATGGACGGAGTAGATTTGTAAAGGACATCTCTATTGGCCCCACACAGCCCTGGGCACAGGTATATCTCTTTTAGGGCGGAAAGTGGGGCGGCTCAAGCTGACTGACCGGTGACTGACCCGACATTGGGTTGGGCTTGGGTAGGATGTATCAGGTTTAGTCTTGGACTTGGGCTATACAAACACCAACCTGATAAAATTTGTGTGGGTCTTGGATTGCCTGACCCAACTTGAACCTAATCGATATATAAGTTCCTTTTAAATTATAAATGACCTGTGGATCGTTTGTGTTGAAGGCACAAAAAATTCCAATGCTATCGGGTTTTCGTCATTTCCAATGACTCAAGCTAACAAGATACGCTAGATTTTTCTCTCCCAAATAGATTGTGTGCTACACAACTTTTAAAGGAGTAGTTGTCCTATATTTTAGTTATTTTTTTTATAGAAAAACTGAACTTTTTTTAATGATAAATAACTACACATAAAATTAATAAAATCATAGGTGCAAAAAAATAAGACATCTATTGAAAATATAATAGACTAATGTAATAACAAAAATATTAGCATATATTCACCCAACCAACCCGACCGTGCCGCTTGGGTTGGGCTTGAGTTGAGAATTCCCAACCCCGAGTTGAGTTGGGTTAGGTTTGAGGTATAGGAACCTTGGGTTGGGCTAGAGTTGATCAACAACCCGACCCAACCCATCAGACTTTCAGCCCTAATCTCCGTGCCAGGGATCACAGACAATATGCTCTCATGCATTCAACCCGCTCCGCTCTTCGTTTCACGAATCATGTTAAGATGTGATTGGAAAAAAATTGGCTGTTCAAAAATTCAGATTGGCCACACTACAAAAAACAGCTGAGGATTGAAACCCACCATTGAAATGATATTGGGCCCACCATTATGTTTTTGTACCATCTGACCCGTTCATAAAGTGATTCTAACAAAGAAAGGAAAATACAAACATCAGCTTGATCCAAAACTTTCATGGACCCAGGCATTCAATCCCTACTTTTTTCTTGTGATGTGGCTCTGCTGAGTTTTAGATCTGTCTCATTTTTTAATCGCATTTTAACATAAGCTACAAAATTGATCGACGGAGTAGATGTCAAATGGACATTGAGATGGGCCTCAGAGTGTTTTGAGCTTCAATTTGGAAAAAGAGACGTTAAAAGGAATAAAGAGGGAACTGCGGTTAACAAATATTTGTATGATACTCGTACCATGTGTATATCAGTGTACACTTAGAAAATCGGTTTAGTTCGATATATATATATATATATATATTAAGGCCATTATCCACGGTTGGTAATCGCACAATCAGAAGAAGACTTAAAAAATTTCATAAGGTCTTGTAGACATGGATGAAGAGAAAATACAAATATCAGCTTGATCCAAACTTCTTTGGTCGTCCAAAAGTTTTCAATGGTACGTGTTCAGTTTCCACTATCTCGTGTGTAGTCCACAAAATTTTCAATGGTAGGTATCTAATTCCCATTATCTGCCCACTTAGATTTGGATATGCTTCAATATTGGGCTCATGTTTTAAAATGAGTAAGAAAAACAATGGGGAGAGGCCATGTAAGTTTTTAGTAATGTGTACATGTGAAAAAGCTATGTAGGCCCCACCATGGTGCATGTGTTTTATCTTACATCATCCATTCATTTTGTCAAATCATTTTATAGCATTGAGCTAAAAAAAAGGAGGATCCAAAGCTCAAGTGGACCAAACCATAGGAAACAATGGGGAGAGGCCATGTAGATATTGTATCAAGCTGATATTTGTGTTTTCTCTTCATACAAGTCTATGCGATATGAAGAAGTTGGATGGCAAATAAATATCATGATGGGACCTAGGAAGTTTCAATGGTGAGTGTTATTACCCCATTACTTCTTGTGGTGTGGTCTACTTGAGTTTTGGTTCTGCCTCATTTTTTAGCTCGTGCGTGCTATGTTCTACACTACTAATTAGGGGTGTCAACCGGCTGGGTCAGGGCCGGGCCAAGCTCTATCCAAGTCCAGCCTATATTATTCAAACTAGACCCAAACTTAGCCCAGGCCTGTGACAGTTGATCAGGGTGAGATTGGGTCATTGGGATATTCATGCCTTTTCATATCCCTCTCTCTATCTCTCTCTATTTTTCATGCCTTTTCACTTCCTGTTCAATGTTTATAACAAGGGGAGTTGATTTTCTTGCTGCTGTATCTTGAGATCACGTACATGTGACAACTTGGGATACACGTGAGAGGTAAAGGATCCAATACTGGAAGAATGCAAAGAGAAAAAGGCTGCTAACAGAGCCCACTACAAAAGGGAGAGGTAAGGAGCTGGGACTTTTTTACATATATATATATATAGAGAGAGAGAGAGAGAGAGAGAGAGAGAGAGAGAGAGAGAGAGAGAGAGAGAGAGAGAGAGAGAGAGAGAGAGAGAGAGAGAGAGAGAGAGAGAGAGAGAGAGACGCTTTAAAGTGTTTTGAGAGGGAAATTTTTTAATTTAAAATTTGAATTATGCTTTAAGAGTTTCAAGAGGGAAAAATTTTAATAAAAATTTTGAATTTTTAGACAAGTAGGTTTGAGTTCGGCCCACTCAAGAAACGGGCCTCAGTCTTAAAGCCCAAACCCGGCCCTAGGGCCTGATCCTCCATACCAAAATCCCAGTCTTTGGCGGGTCAACCCTGCCCATTAACAGCCCTAATACCATTCCGAGTCCGAGGCGTACATACACTTTCTATGAATTTAAAAAGTGTCTTAGGCACATGATCCCTACATGTCAGACATTGATTGGGTGATCCAAACCGTTGAACAAACGCAGATTAACAGCTGATGGTGTTTGGCTTCAAAATTTTCAACATAGAAAGATAATAAACTTCTTATCAACGGCCCATGAACCGACGTTTAAGGAGATAGTACACGGGAAAAATAATAATCGATCAAAGGTTTGAAGTACTGCAATATGTGGGTTCTTATTCATTGTATTCCCTCTATGCTAAGGTCCATCCTAAGAACAGTTTGGATCACTGAGACATACCCCACTCAGGATCCAGCGTGTGTGTGGAATAGCCCACTTCGGAAAATTTCCCCCCCTTTTACATAGCTAGGCTTGGGATAGCCTATTTTTCTCCCCTTTTATATAGCTAGGCTTGGGATAGCCTAAAAGATTTTTGGCTGTGATTGGACAACCTGAAGCCTGACATGGTCCACTGACAGCTCTACTGATAAGCGATTATAACTATCTTTTCAATACCTTATACAATGGATGCTAGCGGGGGTGGCTAACATGGAGTGTGTGTACTGATATGGGTGTGTACTAACAAGGTAACCTTTTTTTAATTTAAAAGATCATCTATAGAAAATAGGATAATCAAAGGTTTGAAACATCTATTAGTTGGTGTCCATCATTGATTACTTGTGTTGTAAATAATCACATTTTTTCTTATAGTACCTCAGATTATCCAAAAATAAAAAAAATTCAAGTATGGGCTGTGACTCTGCAACCCAATTGATCAATGGTCCGAACTATTGCTGCAGCCTTTATTTTCCAGATTTTATTGAATGTGATAATCATCTTCTGGGCTGCAATATTAAAGGCCTCTTCTCCGTTGTCGGTGACACCAACGACGGTGGGACCCAACCCACTCATTGTGAACCCCAAAGATCTAGCATGAATTGCGGTATTTTTTACTTCTTCGAAGCTAGGGATCCAGTTCGACCTCACCGAACCTTCCGTCGAGAGCATACAACCTAGTGATCCAAGCTGTTCCTACGACGGACCTTAGCACAGAGGGAATACAATGAATAAGAACCCACATATTGCAGTACTTCAAACCTTCGATCGATTATTACTTTTCCCCTAACTATGTACTGTCTCCTTAAGCGTCAGTTCATGGGCTGCCGATAAGTAGTTTATTATCTTCACATTCCAACCCCACTCTTTCCTGTAGTGTGGTCCACTTCGAGTTTTCAATCTACCTCATTTTGGGAATCCAGCCCTAACATTAGCTGGAGAAACTGACGAATAGGGTGGATTTCTCACCGACATCTTGGTGGGCCCACGTAGCTTCCGAGCATTGAAGTAAATTTCATGAGAAAACCTTTCCTAGGAAATTCCTGCGCGGCCCACTGCCCACTGTGATGTTTTTGAGAAATTCAACCCATCCATCCATTTTGCGAACTCATTTGAGATGTTTTTGAGAAATCCAACCCATCCATCCATTTTGCGAGATCATTTAAGGATGTGCAACCAAAATTGAGATGGATCCAAAACTCAATTGGGCCACACAAGAGGAAACAATGGGGATTCAGTGACCACCGTTGAAACATTTGTGTAGCCACAAAAGTTTCATATCGTATCAGGCCAAATATATATATATATATATATATATATATATATAATATATATATATATATATATATATATATATTTCACTTCATCCTAGTGGGAATGACCTTATAAATGGTTTGGATGGCATATAAACATCAAGGTGGAGCCCAGGAAGGTTTCAACGATGGGAAACTCTTTCCCCAGTTATTGCTCACGTGTGTCCCACTTGAGTTTTGGATCCGGCTAGTCCTAAAATGAGGTCAAAAAGGATGGACGGAGTAGATTTCTCACAAATATCACGGTGGGCCCCACCTACATCCCAGCGCAGGAGCTTCCTGCGAAGAGCTTCTACTCGGGCCAGGCAACTCGAGCTGTGTGGGCCCCACCGTGATGTATTTTGAACATCAACACCGTGAATTTGATGGGTCCCCTTTAGGTTATGGGATATCCCAAAAATCAGATGTATACTTAACTCAGTGGGCCATACCATCTAAAACCATGTGAAGACATGCCTAAAACAAATAAAAATACTTGGTGGGGCCCACCTGAATTTCGGATGTGGCTGAAACCTGCTCTGACCCCTCATCCAAGTGGGACACACAATAGATGGGCTGGATTTGTGAACCACATCTTAGTGGGCCCAATAAATTATTATGAATGTTTTAATGGGAGGGTAGTCCCTCTCAACTGTTGTATGTGGTGTGGCCCACCCAATTCATGGATTGGCATGATTTTTAAGACAGTGGCCCACCATAGAATGGTGTATCTGACTGATGAGGTTAATGTTTGACACACATCACGGTGGGGCCCACACAGCTCTACCTCATGGGAACTTTTGTGGCCCTTGGATGTTTCAACAGTAAATGTTTAGTCCTCACTGTTTCCTATCATACAGCCTACTTAAGTTTTGAATCTACTTCATTTTAATCCCACATCGTAACATGATCAGGAAAAAAACATATGAATAAAATAGCACAAACATCAAGATGGGCTGGTGGGCCCTATCTAGGTTCCCATTGCAGGAGGTTACTCCCAAAGCCTTTTGCAGAAAATCCACGTTCACGATTTAGTGATTTAATTGGAATTGGAATTACATGCAATTTGGCATATGCAAGTGGCATGGAGCTAGCCGGTAATGCCGCATAAACGGTCAAAATGGCTTGTCATGGCAATGCTTTGGAATTTCTTCCCCTCTTTTACATAGCTAGGCTTGGGATAGCCTATTTTTCTCCCCTTTTATATAGCTAGGCTTGGGATAGCTTAAAAGATTTTTGGCTGTGATTGGACAACGTGAAGCCTGACATGGTCCACTGACAGCCCTACCGATCAGACGATTATAACCATCTTTTCAATACCTTATACAATGGATGCTCAAGATCATCTATAGAAAATATGCCTAATCAAAGGTTTGAAACATCTATTAGATGGTGTCCATCATTAATTGCTCATGTTGTAAAGAATCACATTTTTTTCATATACTAGCTTAGATTAATTAATAATAATAATAATAAATCAAGTACGTACTGTGACTCTGACTCTGTAACCCAATCGATCAATCGTCCGAACCATTGCTAAAGCCTTTATTTCCCATATTTCATCGAATGTGACAACCATCTTGGCCACAATATTAAAGGACTCTTCTTCGTTATCGGTGACACCAACCACAGTGGGACCCGACCCACTCATTGTGAACCCCAAATATCCAGCATGAATTGCGGTATTTTTTACTTGTTCAAAGTCAGGGATTCAATTCGACCTCACTTAACCTTCCATCAAGAGCATACAACCCAATGTCTTCAAATCACCTTTTACCATAGAGGATATAAGCTTGAGCGTATGATTCTCGCTTACTTATGGAGCATTTATTGAGATCAGGAGTTACTATTACAAAGAACAGATGGGCAGTCTCCGGCAATCCTACCTTCCATACATCAAGCGGATGATAACTGTCGATGATTACAAACTCACCCAATGCAGCAACAACGACATGGTCGCCCTCTAGGCCCGATATCCTATCTGACGACATGCATGCCTTTACGATGTCCAGATTCGACATTTCTAAGCCAAATAGATCATTTAATGCTGTGAAAGTCGCAACTGTGGTGGCTGCTGTCGAACGCAGTCCCATATCTATGGGAATGCCCTTCTGAAGGCTTTTCGATATACCCACCGCGGAATTTACATTCATCATACTCATAAATGAGTCCGCAATAATAGCTGCACAGTTGAAAATTGAGTTGAAACTCAGCTTGTGGTGGTCCAATCCCTTGATCGAGGAAATTTTGATCAACCCTTGAGGGACTGATGGATCGACCATAACTGTAACCATATCACCAGCTCCTTGAATGATGCATCCCGTCATGCCATTGTGGGGGCCTAGATTGGAAATGGTTGCCGGTGCGAACACTCTTGCAGATTTGAAGACATGAGATGTGCATGTCACGGTGAGCGAACAGTGAGTGGGGGGTCGACTGCGGGGATTGGACAGGTGGAATGTATGGGGTTGATGGAAGAGATTGAGAATTTGGACAAGAGAAGCCATGGAGATAGTAAACATAGAGTTAAATAGAGAGAATAGAAATATCGTCAGGAATTAGGGTTTATATAGCAAAATGGATATTTCTAGAATTCTCGGTAACATATTTTGGCGGGAGAAGACTCGGTAGTTCGTTAGTAGTGGGAGCGTACTTGGCACAAATTTCTAAGGGAGTCATTGCGTTAGTAGTGGGAGCGTGCCTGGCGCGAATTTCCAAGGGAGTCGTTCACCAAAAGGGTCCCATCGGGGTGTACATCGAGTCGAATCGAGTCAAGTTGGCCTCATCTTGACTCGGCTCGGCCTCTAGCTGACCTTAACTCGAACTCGGCTCAGCTCGCTCCTCGAGCCTGACTGGCCAGCTCAGCTCGGTTCAGTCAACAACTCGGACCAGTTCGAGCCAAGATTGAGCCGAGTTTGCCTGTGTAGCATTTCCACAAACACCTAGACCGCACCTTCAAAATCCCACTGTATGGGAAATAGCAGCATTGGTTTTCAAGGTATTTTATCAAACACCTTCTAAGCAACATAAAAACCAAGTAAAAAGGGTATTTCATGTACATACCTTCTTTGCCACCAGCCACGCTACCAGCCACACTTCATTGAGTCATTTCATCAAACACTTGGTGAGCAACATCAATATCAACCGAGTCACCGAACTAGTTTGATCTGAGTTCGATTCAAGCTAGATTCAATCCGAGTCGAGTTGAGTCAAGCTAGGGCCAACTTGAACTCGACTCGAACTCATTTTCAAGCTAAAAAAATCAGCTCAACTCGGCTCGAACTCAGCTTCAAACCAAGTCAAATCAAGCTTCTTCGAGTCCAGTCGAGAGAGTTAATCGAGCTAGCTCGGTTCGTATACACCCCCAACTGAGTAGGATTGGCTGGTGTACCACACACCACCGATGTGGCTGGTGTGTTGACGTCACCAAGTTCTGTGGGTCCCATCATGAGGTATGAGTTATATCCAAACCGTCCGTCCACTTGATGAGCTTGTCCTAAGGCTTAAGCCGAAATAAGACATCTCCAAAAATCAAGTGGACCACACTGTAAAAAGCAGCGGGGGATTGAATGCCTACCATTGAAACCCTTTTGAGGGTCACAGAAATTTTGGATCAATATGATATAACTTTTTTCTCTTCATCCAGGTCTGTGGAACCTTATGAACAGATTGGATGGAAAGCAAACGTTTCTGTGGGCCCTACGAATGTTTTAACTGTGAGAATCATTGCACCCACTTTTATTTATGGTGTGGTCCACTTGAACCTTGAAATTACTCAATTTTGGGATCTCGCTAAATGGATGAACAGTGTAGATATGATAAATACATCATTATTGTGGAGCCCATGTAACTTTGATCTCTTTTGAACCGTTCGTACAACTCGGAGCTCGATGATCGTAAGCGCTCGTCTTCGCTGACACGTACCTACACCAGCTACATCGGTGGTGTGTGCTACACCAGCCAATCCGCTTCCAAATTTGGCAGGTTGGTGGGCCTCGGATGACGAAGGTGGAGAGAGAGACAGAGAGTTTTAGTTTCTTCTTAGCTTGGGTTCGAGGGGAGGTCAGGGCAGGAGGGATTTAGGCCGTGACTGTGGGGCTCACCTTGATACATGTGTTGTATATCCACGTCATTCATCCGTTTTTCCAGCTCATTTGAGCATAAAAATGAGCGAAATCGGATTGCGTACTGAGTTACACAGTACGCTCTTACTGTACTGAGTAAACTCGGTTGGGCCCACCTTGAATGTATGTGGTCTATCCACGTCATCCATCCGTTTTTCCAAGGGTCGAGCCCAAAATTGAAGCATATCCAAAGATGAAGTGGATCATACCACAAGAAACAGTGGGGATAATGATTTCCACCCTTGAAACCTTGCTAGGCCCCATAGTGATGTTTATTTGTCATTAAACCTGTTCATAAGATCATACAGATATGGATGAATGTAAAGAACAAATATAAACTTGATCCAAAACTTATGTTGCCCAAGAAATTTTCAACAGTAGAAGTTCAATTCAACTGTTTCTGTGGTGTGGTCCATTTGAACATTTTATATACTTCACTTTTGGGCTCAAGCACTAAAATTATCTGGAAAATGGATGGACGGACGGATAAAATACATAAATCACGGTAGACCTCAAAAAGTTTACTCAGTACGCTAAGCGTAGTGAGTTACTCACAACGCAATCCGCTTCCAAAACGAGCATATATAAATAGGAGACGGATTGGCAACTCCCCCTGCCACCAGCTGGCTGATGATCGGTGCTCTGTGGGCTCCATCATGATGTATGTGTTTCATCCATGCCATCCATCTATTTTTCCAAATCATTTTATAGTATTGGACAAAAAAAAAGATGTATCCAAATCTCAAGTGGACCACATTACAGGAAACGGTGTTAAATGAACGTCAACCATAAAAAACTTTTTGGGGGCCATAAAAGTTTTGGATGAAGCTGATCTTTGTTTTTCCCCTTCATCTGTCGTGTGACCTAATCAATCAGATTGGATGTCAAATAAACAGTACAGTGAGCCTTAGGAGGATTTTAATTGTAGATATCTAATTACTTTTGTTTTCCTGTTGTGTGGTCCACCTGAGATTTATATCCCTCTCATTTCTGGGATCAAGCCCTAAAATTATCTGTAAAAATGGATGAACAGAATGGATGAAACACATACATCATGGTGGGGCCCAGAGAACATCAACCGGCAGCCACCGGGCTAGTGGCAGGGGGAGTAGCCAATCCGTTTCCACATAGGTGGATTACAACGGACGCGGATTAGCTACTGACAGCCTAAGTACCGAGACTCGCTGTCGAAGTGACGTCACCAAGTTCTATGGGCTCCACCATGATGTTCGTTTTGTATACACACCATCCGTCCATTTGGAATGATCATGTTAGGGCATGATACAAACTATGAGTCAGACCCAAAGCTCGAGTGGACCCCACCACAGAAAACAGTGAGGAGATTAATGCCCACCATTAAAAACTTCTAAGGGCAACAAAAGTTTTCGATCAAGTTGATATTTGTTTTCTCCCTTATTTAATGTCTGAGTTAACACATGAACAGGTTGGATCTTAAATGAACATCATGTTGGAACTTAGGAAGGTTTTAACCTGTTTTCTGTGGTGGGGTGGACTGTGTGGATATAAAACATACATCATGGTGGGGCTCACGAAACTTGGTGACGTCACTTCAGTAGCTAATCGCATCCAATTACAACACCGAAACAGTGGTGACTTTTATTTATTTATTTATTTATTTATTTTATGTGTTTTTTGTTTTTTAACACATGCACACACACCACCACACAGTCATGCATTAGTGGGATTTCACCACCTATGAGCGCTCGAACCCTTGACCAGGTGTTGAAAATCCTAAGAGTCTACCACTGGAGCAAGAGCAAGGACCCGAAACAGTGGTGATTGACCATTGAAAACTTCTGTGACCGTGGTGGGCCCCACCACCTGAATTTTATAGATTTTAGGCATGAATATATATTGATCCCTATGAAGTGGCCTACCTAAATCTTGATTTGGATTGAATTTATGATACATGGTAAAAAGGTGTCGATACATGCACATCTGATGGAAGGGATGAATTTGATGCACATTCTATCCTAAATAGTGACACGCACCCCATGTGGGACCACCCTAATATCCGTATGCGCTGCAAAACTGATGAACGGCGAACACATATATCATCTTACTTCAAAATTTATGTGGCTTCCAGGAAGGTTTCAATGGTGTGCACTATCCGCCTCAATTTTGAACTCATGTTGTAGCCTAAGCTACACCCAGATCCATAGCTCAAGTGGTAGACTGGGCGAAAGATACTTGGTTTCAACACTGAGGTCTTGGTATCAATTCCCTTCCCTTTGTGAACTGATAGTGGGTGTACTGACAAGCTAACAAAAAAAAAAAAAAAATGTTGTAGCCTAAGCTAGTTGAACTAATGAAAAAAAAAAATGCTGTCGCCTAAGCTAGTTGAACTAATGGACAAAGTAGATGTTACATGGACATCGAAGTGGGCCCCACAGAGCTTCCACCTGTGGCCCCCGGAAGGCAACAGTCACAAGAAAGTCACGTGCTACCCCGACCGGACTCCTCCCACAAAGTACAAAATTCTCAATTCTATTAGGTGGGCCATGGATCGGTATTCTAGAATATTGATCCTTCAGGAAGAGTCCCTTGGTAGATGGGCCACATCTCTAAACTATTTAAAAGTTGAAGATCTTGATCATGTGGGACCCACTTTTGTTGCCAATACGTCTTGATATTTACTTTGACAATTTGATCCATGTCTAAGATCCTCACCACCGTTGATATCCCGGAGGCCTCTCATATGTGTGGTTGTGACTGTCTCTGTATGTGCATGAAAGACGGACGGCCTCACCTTCTCGGCTTTCTCTCCATTCGTCAATCCTGGTTTGGTTTGTCAAAGGTAAAATGTATTTGACTTGGAATCGCTACTGGCCAGAATGTGGCTTCAAATCTACAGAGGGCTATGACCTATAGAATTGCATAGGGCGAGAAATCAAAAGATTTATCAATTTAAGTGAATTCGGCGTTGGTCTATAATGTAGATTCTAGGTAAGGGCATTAGTTACATAAAAGGAAAAGATTAGGCACCTTTTTTTTTTTTTTTTTTTTTTTTTAATGGTGTTGTACGGTTTTTAGGGAGATTCAAGGAAACTTCCAATGTTACCCAATCAAGCCAAACCACATTGGGCTTTAGGCCCGGATAGGTGAAATAAAGAAAGGAGTAGCAGAATAGAGAGTTAGGCTATTAGGTTCCAAAGAGCTCCTTAAATAGACTTCCAGGGCCATTTCCGGGCCAATAATTCTACCAGACGCAAATTACCGCAAATCAAAGCATGGCGAACAAAGGAGCAATGCCTTTGAATGGACCGTACCCGTCAGAAACAGATCTCTGCAAGCCGTTCTACCTAGGAAACAGACCTTCCTTGTCTGTTTTTATGTAGATCACCATTTTTTAAAATAGGCTATGGGTCCAGTGCTTCGTGAGTGCTCCTAGGGACCGTGCTCCCCTTTTTCTCTACCACATGTGTGCTCTGGTGACGGCCGATCTAACCTGATGACTATCTCCAAGGCTTACCCTAGAGCTGGACATCGAGTCAAGTCGGACCGAGTTAGGGCTGACTCGACTTGATCTGGTTTTGAAATAGGCCTGACCCGAACTTGATACCGAGTCCAGCATGCCTGACTCGATCCGAATTCGGTATGGCCTGGACTTATCCAGACTCAAGATGAGGGAGGGAGGGAGTGAAGAGGGGAGAGAGGAGGAGGAGGGTGATGGTGGTGGGTGGTTGTCGCGTTTGGAAGAGGAGGATGAGAGAGGAGGAGGAGGGTGATGGTGTTGGTGGTTGCTAGGCTCGGAAGAGGAGGATGAGGGAGGGAGAGAGTTTGGGATCGGGTCGAGGTAGGGTGCGACGGGTAGGGTTAGAGAGTCGGATCAAGTCTAACCAAATCAAGTTTCAGGTCGAGTCGGGTCAAGTTACTGGGTAGCTCGAACTCGACTCGGTTTGAGTTCGGATTGGGCGAAGCCTACTCGGTTTGGACCAACTTACCCATTCGGTTCGGGTCAAGTTGGATCAGAACGAGTCAGACGAGTCAAGTTAGCCAGATCGAGTCGTTCGGTGCCCACCTCTAACTTGCCTTACGTCATACCTTGTCTAACTTTTATATGCAAACAACAAGTGTCAAGCTGTGTGGACACTTTTGATTGACACTAATACTGAAGTCATGGGGGCCACACCTAGAAATGGTAGATGTTGGTCTGTTATCTCCAAGATGGTCCATGCAAGACCGTTTTATCCGAAAATGGTCCATGCTGGAATTTTTTTTTTTCCAAAAACTGTTCATACAGATGCCCCCTTTGGCAGAAGTTGTGTAACCGAATGCCAAAGCAAGTGAACACCTCACCTCTGGATTAGATGCAGACGCGATCTACCTATTCCTTATCGGAGTGTTGTTGTCAACATGCTTGCTTGGTTAAAGCTTAAGCCAGACATCTCATGAGGGTTGGGGAAATTATCGCAATCTATCACGAACTAACAAAAAAGGGATCAAAGGCTACAACATAAAACTGAAGCTAAAGTAGATGTTGTAACTAGTGTAGAAGCAACAGCTATGAACTAAATTCGTAGCCATAAGCCCAAAACTACCGCCAACTACAGCCTAGATTCATAGCCACTTTTTTTTAACACAAATAAAATAATAATAATAATAATAAAATAAAATAAAATAAAAATAAAATCTGGGAAGCGGATTGGCATTTTGTATGCAGATAAACTTGATTTACACAATAAAGAGTGGAACTTCTACACATACA
Organism: Magnolia officinalis; assembly: GCA_021015155.1. Taxonomy (NCBI): domain Eukaryota; kingdom Viridiplantae; phylum Streptophyta; class Magnoliopsida; order Magnoliales; family Magnoliaceae; genus Magnolia; species Magnolia officinalis. Next base: position 11,379,179 of record JAJHSJ010000011.1, read on the forward strand.
CATCAACATGAGTGTAGCTTTCGACTTCACTGCAGAGACGAAAACAGATCCCGCAGAAATCCAAAAAACATGCATGCATAGAGCACAGGCTTACGAGCAGCGAAACAGGCCTACATCCAACTATCTACACTCGTACTTGAGATGATGGACCTCGAATCAGTTGAAGTATGGCTCGCAATGAAGGTGCACTTAAAATAACGAGAGTGGCAGCAGAATCTGCACTGAAAGAAAGCAACCCACTTAAAATCAATCAACATTTTTCTAACACATTCTCTCAGACGCTTGTCCAATCGAACCCATCCATGATGATGCCCGACGAGCAATCTGGATGTAGCAAATGTGACATTTGGGTGTGATACTAGCATTACTATGAAAAGAAAACAAAAGATAAACAAAATAGGTGAGAGTGAAAATCAGGCTACCTGCTCTTTGAAAGTTTCTTCATGCTTTAGGATAGCCATCTACATGGATTCTTTATCATACTGCTTCAACTGCCTGTCCATTAGCTTTGCTTTGGCTAAAACCAGCCCACGAATCTTCTTTCAAAGGAACCTTCCTAAGATCAGCTCTAGAAGTTCACAACTTCGGCTTGTTGTTAATTATCTACTCCAAAAAGCTATCCTGCCAAACAGGAAAATCTCACATATTCAAATTCATAATGACGATTTTGTTGGAAATTGGAGTTTGAAAAACTATTTAAATTATATAAAATTAAAATAAGAAAGTTAAAAAACTTATCAATTTGTATAAGTCGAGGCGTGACGTGAGTTACTCGGCTTGAAATCGAATTTGCTCCCCTTGGACAGCGTCCCAAGTGCAACAGGTTTCCAGAGCAATCGACCTCCAGGATACAACGACTATGACCCGGTCCCAGCGGTGCACTCACTGTACACGGGCTCGAACCACTTGTAGTCTTAACCCGAACTAGAAATTACTTGTACACATTTTAAAGATGAAACCTGATTTTCTAATCCATTTAAAACTTAAAATCAGAAGTCTATTTATAGACTTTGTGAAGACACCCTTTCACAAAGGGTTGTGACTATTGGATTTAAATCCAATTGGTGCGACCCTTAGGCTCCAAAAGACACAACTTTTCAAAACAAAAATTGAAAGGATATAACCTTTCAGTGAAAAGACACAACTTTTCAAAACAAAAATTGAAAGGATATAACCTTTCAGTGAAAAGACACATCCGTAGGATATTTTGAAACACTAAATTATTTTAAAATAATTTAAAATACAACAGATTTCGCTACGAGAATATTGTCTAATTACTTTTGGTCGAATAAAGGTGAGGCCTGGTGGGTTGCTCTGGATTGACAGGCTCTTCTGGAGCAGAAAGGATCTGGATAACTACATGTTCATGTTCTTGCAATTCGGGTACAGGACATACAAGTGGGTTATCTCTCCTAAGTCAAAGGAAGAGTTTATCTTTCTTCATTGCTAGAGAAACCTCCTAGGTCTCTATGATTGGATTTGTTGTTGCCTGGTGATTTCTTTTTATATGATCTTGATCTTAGATAACATATAATAGTTGATTTCTTTGCAATTTCATCAGTTTCATGTTTTAGGACTAGCGAGGTGCTAAGCTGAGTCATGCGCGTATGAAAAAAATGCAATACATGCATCATTGCATCTGCTGATTGGCCCACTTAAGTAAGGGCTGGTGATGGTATGTTGGTAGCTACAAAATCCTCCCTTTTTTAGGTCGCCCAATCAGTGTGCATATTTCAGTCTCGTCTGCATGACTCAGATTAGCATTCTTCATGTAATTTCAGAAACTTAAACAAAAGAATTCAAACCTGGTGGCTTCTCAAATATAATCATCTGTGATCTGTTATTACGGATAACTCTTTCCTAATGACATCATTGTTTTTCCTATCTCAGCCGTCTCCACTATTCTTAAACCCAACCGTCTGCTCTTTACTGTTGCAACTGATTGGAGCCAAACCATGCCCATCCCTAGCCTATGGGCCAAGGACCCATGTTCGAGCCCTGGACTTTAGCATAGTGGGTGTGTGGATAAAAGCAGTGTTCAAGTTGTCAGTATCACTACAAGTTTCACTTGCTGAAGATTAAGATATATGTCGTTATCGCCGATAATTGGAAATGTGGGGAAAACATGGGAAAACGGTGGAATTTTTCAATGAAATTTCAAGATATGCCTAAATACATGCTTGCATATTTAAGAATAAAAAAAATTATAAAATACATAATAAGTTTTCATTTAATTAGGGCCTAAAAGCATGTGCTATAGTAAGAAATCAGTCCAATAGTAGCACAACAATCACTCAAATCTCATTAAATCAATTAACAAGTATAATGCATTAATACATTTTATAGCCATGTATAAATAAGTACATAATTTATAAACAAAATACATATGCATGATGATCCATCCACCCATGCGTAAATAAGTATATAATTTATAAACAAAATACATATGCATGATGATCCATCCACCCAACCATACCATCTATTCATCCAACAATCCAACTATCTCATCCAATCATCCAAACATCCATCCACCCATCCCATCTAATAATCCAAACATTCATCTATCCATCTAACCATCCCATCCATCCATCCATCCCATCAAATCATCCAAACATCTATCTCATCCAATCATCCATCCATCCCTATCCATCATCCATCCATCCCATCTATCCAATAATCCAACCATCCCATCCCATCCATCCATGCCATCAAATCATCCAAATATTCATACATCCATCCCATCTATCCATCCAACTATCCCATCCAATCATCCAAAAATCCATTCATCCATCGCATCAAATCATCAAACATCCATCCATCATATCCAATCATCCAAACATCCATACACCCATCCCATCTATCCATTTATCCATCCAAACATCCATCCAACCAACCCATCCATCCCATCCAAACATCCTATCTATCAATCCAAACATCCATCCAACCATCTATCCATCGGGGGTGGATTAGGTGCGGCCTCGGCCTCACCTAAGACGATGGCCCCCACCTTGATTTACATTTTCTATATCCATCTGTTTTACAAGATCCTTTTAGGGCATGAGCCTAAAAACGAAGTGGATCCAATTCTCAAGTGGACCTTATTAGAGGAAATAATGGTGGTGACCCATGCTTTTAAATACTTTTAAATGTTGGAAAACTCACATTTTAGATAAACTTAAAAAGTTAAATGGTGATCCATCCGCTATGAACTTATCAACTGGTTAGATGGTCAATAAACATTACAGTGCACCCTAAGAATTTTTATTGGTGGTCGTTATGTGACCACCATTTCTTCTGGTGTGGGTCCACTAGTGATTTGTATCTTCTTCATTTTTGGGGCCATTCCCTAAAATAATCTGTAAAACAGATGGACGGCGTGGATATGCAATGCATACATTCAGGTGGGCCCTATGGAATAACACCCTTGCAATAGGCTCCGAACCACTTTGAGCTAATGGGATTAGGTGCGGCCATGGAACGGTGCAACACTTACGGTGGGGCCCACTTGATGTATTTATTGTATATCCATGCCGTCTATCTATCCATTTTTATATATCATTTCAGGATATGAGTCAAACTAAAGCAGATTCAAATCATAGGTAGACCATCACATAAGAAAGAGTGGTGATTGACTGTTAAAACACTTTCATGGGTCACAAAAGTTTTGGATCAACATGATATTTATACTTTTCCCTTCATCCATGTTTATGTGACTTTATCAATAGGTTGGATGACATATAAACATTAGAAAAACTTTACGATGGGCCCTAGGAAGTTTTTAATGGTGGAGTTTTAACAACCACTCTTTCTTAGAATATGGTCCACTTGAGAGTTAGATCTACTTTACTTTTGGGCTTGTATCCTAGAATGACCTGGAAAAATGTAAGGATGGCATGGATTTATTTGAAATACATCAAGGTGGGCCCCACAATGAGGGTCGCACCATTTTCAATAAAGCCAAAGTCACACGGAATCCATTCCCTTAAAACTCTAAGAGGAGCGAGAGAGCTTTCGGTTTTACGAAATTCTCTCTTCTTCTCCAGAAAATCTGCAATTGCGATGAGATTTCGAACTTTTTTAGTAAAAAATCTCTCCAGAAATTTATCTTTTTCTTTTTCAAATCCGAACCAAATCCCCGTAAATCTCAGCGAAATTGAGTTCTCTTTCAAATCTCTTTCTTCGAAGAAAACAAAAGGTTTTTTTTAAGACTTTTCTTATCTCGGAAAATTCGGAGCTGTAAACAACGATTGGCCCACCAAATTTAGCCGAAAGCCACTTCTGTAGGTAGATCTTGAGAGAAAAAAAAGTAAGAGAGCTTTTTCTCTATATATTTTTTATATTTATTTCAATTTTTTTTCCAATAATAGGAAGAACGATAGCTATTTTTTCGATAAAATTGAAAATATTGCCAATATTTCATCGACTTTGGAAGAGAAACGAAAATTTGGGGTTTCAATATCGCTGGTTCAGCAACACCGATAATATCGGCGATGTTGTCGATTTCTCGTTGTCAATGAAAACACTGGATAAAAGAGAAAATATCATTGTCGAGAAATAAAAGTGATATTATTGATGAAAAGTCTGAAAAAAAGTTTGTTTGCATCCCAAGCAGCAACCTAAGTTTTGAAGATAAAAAATCAGAAAATAAACATCAATATATATTGCCTGAAAACACAAAACATCAATTGCACACCACCATAGCATCACTGACATTCTTTTACTACCTTACAATTTTCTTGAAAAGGAACTTCATCAAAAAATTTATTTGCATCAATTGAAGTTTGTGTAGTCTTTAGAAATTAAACAGGCCATTTTAAAACTCAGGTGGGGCCCAAGTGCCAACACAAATCTGTTGGGGGCCTTGCACAAAACCTTAGGATCTAGCCCTCCAGAACAAACCAGAATTATGGATAATAAAGCAATGAAATAAATCAAAGCAACAATCACACACCGCATAAGAGAATTTTACGTGGAAAACCCTCAAAGAGGTAAAAACCATGGGACCTCGTCCAAATCAACAATCCACTATGAAGTAGAACGTTTATAACCTTCTTCACTCACGCAGGAGTGGATGAACAATGAAAGAATAAAGAAAACTAGAGAGATCTCACCGATTACAAGGACGTAGAAGCGCTGAGACGACGGCTCCCTTCTATAAGCTTTCTCTCTCTCTTTTTTTCTCTCTTTTTCACACCCTAAAACCCTTTAGGATACCCTCTTGTGCTTTTCACCTACCTAAAAAAACCCTAGGAACACCTATTTATAGTTTAGGCAACTTCCCTTTCGCATCTTGGTTGCGAAAGGACTCAAATCCGCAGTTTCGCGCAAAATCGCGGAACAAACTGCATAACCTACGACTAGTCCTGAAAATTACAGGATTGGTCTTAGCCTCCTTCGACTGGTTGAAGCCTGTCCACGACCGGTCGAAGCCTACCTTCGACTGGTCTTGGAAATTCCAGGACTGGTCTTAGCCTTCGAGAAAAAAGCACGAACTTGCTGGACTTTGAGTCGTGCCAGGGCTCGAACCTACGACCGGTCAAGCGCCTCCCACGACAGGTCGAGCGGGGCTTAGGACCGGTCGAAGACGAGAAAAAAATCCCATCAAATTTCTCCCTTTTTGACCCAGGAGGGATCCACCTTCTTCAAGCCAGCTAGGTTTATACAAACCTCAAACTTGCCATTGAGCAAAGCCTTGGTTATCATGTCTGACCCATTATCGTCCATGTGGACCTTCTCAAGCTGTAACACCTTCTGTTCCAAGATATCTCTGATCCAATGATACCGAATCTCTATGTGCTTCGACTTGGAATGCTGACTTGGATTCTTTCTCAAGTGTATAACACTCTGACTATCGTAATAGACCACGTACTCCTCCTGCTTTAGGCTAAGTTCCTGTAAGAACCTTTTCATCCAAAGCATCTCTTTACATGCCTCTGTAACTACAATGTATTCGGCCTCTGTCGTCGACAATGCTACGACCTTCTGTATCTTGCTCTGCCAAGAAACCGCTCTCCCTACAAACGTGAACATGAACCCCGATGTAGACTTCCTCGAGTCTATGTCATCTGCCATATCTGCATCTATGTAGCCCTCTAACACAGGTTTTCCGTCACCATAGCATAGGCTCAACCTGGATGAGCCTCTTACATACCGTAGTATCCATTTCACTGCTGCCCAATGCTCTTTGCCAGGATTGACAAGATATCGGCTGACAACACCAACCGCGTATGCTATGTCTGGGCGTGTACACACCATAGCATACATCAAACTTCCTACTGCTGACGCGTAGGGTATCTTCTGCATCTCTTCCACCTCTGCCTTCGTCTTGGGACACTGCCTGTCGCTCAATCTGAAGTGACCATCCAGTGGAGTACTGACCGGCTTCGCTGCATTCATATTGAACCGCTCTAGGACTTTCTCAATATACCGCTCTTGTGACAGCCAAAGCTTCTTGCTGCTTCTGTCATGGGTTATCTCCATTCCTAGGATCTGTCTAGCCGGGCCCAAGTCTTTCATCACAAAAGACTTGCCCAACTCTTATTTCAGCCTGTCGATCTTCTTGATGTCTTTTCCCATGATGAGCATGTCATCAACGTATAAGAGCAGAACTAAGAAATCACCATCTGAGAAGTTGCGCGTGAACACACAGTGGTCCGACTCCGTTCTATCATACCCATGTTTCAACATAAACGAGTCGAACTTCTTGTACCATTGCCGTGGAGCTTGTTTCAGCCCATACAAGCTCTTCCTCAGCTTACACACCATATGCTCCTTGCCCTTGACTTCGAACCTCTCTGATTGGTGCATGTAGATCTCTTCTTCCAGGTCACCATGGAGAAAGACAGTTTTAACATCTAACTGCTCTATCTCCAGATCCATGCTAGCCGCCAACCCAAGTAACACCTGTATGGATGTCATCTTCATCACTGGTGAGAATATCTCCTCGAAGTCTATGCCTTTCCTCTGACCAAAACCTTTCACCACAAGTCTGGCCTTGAACCTCGTCTGTGAATTCTTCTGCTCGATCTTCTTTCTGAACACCCACTTGTTGCTCAGTGCCTTCGTGCCCTTAGGCAGTTTCATCATATCATAGGTGTGGTTCTTATGCAAGGATTCTATCTCCTCTTGCATAGCTTTCAACCACTCCCCCTTATGCTCGTCGGCTAGGGCCTCAGAATAATCTTTTGGCTCTCCCCCATCAGTCAGCATAATGTACTCATGTGGCGAGTACCTCTTAGACGGTTGTCTGTCCTTAGATGACCTCCTCACCTGTGGCTCAACAGGTGGATCAAGTGGGGTCTGCTCTCCTGGTCCATCTTCTGAAGGAACTTTCTCGTCCTCTGCACCTTTCTGTACTCCCCCGTCATCAGGCACCATGGGAGGAGTAACTGGATCCATGTCCTCTAGCTCCCCTGAACTAGGCTGGTTCTTCTCTGGCTTATCAATGTCTTCTATACACTGATCTTCAAAGAAAACCACATCTCTGCTCCTGACGAGCTTCCTCTCGGTCGGATCCCACAACCTGTAACCGAATTTTTCATCACCGTACCCTAAGAACACACACTGCCGGATCTTCATATTGAGCTTGGACCTGTCGTCCTTTGGTACGTTAACGGATGCCCTGCATCCAAATACCCTGAGATGACTGTACGATGGATCCTGTCCAGTCCACACCTTCTCAGGTATTTCTCCATTCAATGGGGCTGATGAAGACCTGTTTATCAAATACACTGCCGTGTGCATTGCTTCTCCCCAGAATGTCTTGGGCAATTTCGCATGAGATAACATGCATCTGATTCTCTCAACAATGGTGCAATTCATTCGCTCAGCTACACCATTATGTTGAGGGGTCTTGGGAACCGTCTGTTCATGCCGTATACCCAGGGACTTGTAGTACTCGTGAAAGTCGCCAATGTATTCACCACCATTGTCAGTGCGGATGGACTTCAATGGTCTACCTGTCTCTCTCTCGACCATAGCATGAAACAATTTAAACACACTAAAGACCTCGTCCTTGGATTTCAAAGCATAAGCCCAAACCCTCCTAGATGCATCATCTATAAAAGTAACAAAATACAATGCCCCGCCCAAGGTTTTTGTCCTCATAGGACCACAAACATCAGAATAAACCAAATCTAATGCATGCACTTTATTAACATGAGAAGCAGTTTTAACAAATGAAACTCTATATTGTTTCCCTGATAAACAATCAAGACAGGTTTTGAGAGGTGTACCTATCACGTCTGGAAGGAGCCGCTTCTTTGCTAGTACTTGAAGCCCTTTTTCACTCATGTGGCCTAGACGCTTGTGCCACATGTCAATAGCTGAATCTTCCGCTGCGTTCAACCCACCCTTGCACATACTGACACTTGCCTTGTAAAGAGTGCAACACTTCTTTCCTCTAGCCACGATCAATGAACCCTTGATGAGCTTCCATTGCCCACCAGTAAACCGGCTTTCATAGCCATCATCATCCAGCCTTCCCGTCGGCATCAAGTTGAGGCGAAGGTCTGGGATATGCCTCACATCCTTGAGAACCAATGTACAGCCCACATCGGTCTTCACACAAATATCACCAATCTCATGATTTTTGATATGCCAGAATTTTCCATCTTTACAATCTCATAGTCACCTGACTTGTAGCTTGTGAAGGAGTCCCTGTGTGGAGTCGCATGGAAAGAAGCTCCTGAGTCTATCACCCAGTCGGTGTCCTGACTCGTAGCCGTGAGACATACATCATGATCTGCAGAAAGAATAACTACCATGTTGCCATCTGAAGCGACCGCAGTAGAATCTTATTTATCTTCCTTCCCTTTTCCTTTCTTGTCGTTCTTCTTACCACGACATTCTTGCTTGTAGTGACCCTTCTTGCCATAATTCTAGCAATCAATATCTTTCCTGTTACTCGACTTGCCTCTTGATTTATCTCAGGCCTTCCCACCCTTCCTGTTCTTTCCTCTCCCCCGTTCCTGTGTCACAAGAGCCTCTTGCTGAGTAGACCCCTAAGACATCCTCCTTGTCTCCTCATTGAAGAGACAACTGGTTACCTGTTCCATGGATATCTTTTCGTTTGGCGCGGAGTTACTTAGAGACACCACCAATGTCTCCCAACTGTCAGGTAATGAACTAAGCAATAGTAAAGCCTGCAATTCATCATCCAGGACCATCTTCATAGAGGTGAGTTGGTTCACTATATTGCTGACCTCATTCATGTGCTCGACCACAGAACCACCATCCTTGAACTTGAGATTCACAAGTCGCCTTATTAGAAAATTTTTATTACCGGCTGTCTTCCTCTCATACAGCCCTTATAATTTCAGCCATAGGCTAGCGGCTGAGGTTTCTGTAGACACATGGTGGAACACAGAATCATCCAACCATTGTCTAACAAACTTGACCGCCTTCCGGTCCATCTTCTTCCAATCATCATCAGTCATATCCTTGGATTTTGCTGATATGCCTAAAATTGGATAATATAGGTCCTTGCAGTAAAGCAAGTCCTCCATCTTAGCCTTCCATATGGTCCAGTTAAAACCATTGAGGCTGATCATCCTTGATGAGCCACCTTCCATAATTCAAAACCGATCCTACCCGTTCAATGAACTTAGCTCTGATACCACTTTGTTGGGGGCCTTGCACAAAACCTTAGGATCTAGCCCTCCAGAACAAACCAGAATTATGGATAATAAAGCAATGAAATAAATCAAAACAACAATCACACACCACACAAGAGAATTTTACTTGGAAAACCCTCAAAGAGGTAAAAACCACGGGACCTCGTCCAGATCAACAATCCACTATGAAGTAGAACATTTACAACCTTCTTCACTCACGCAGGAGTGGATGAACAATGAAAGAATAAAGAAAACTAGAGAGATCTCACCGATTACAAGGATGTAGAAGCGCTGAGACGACGGTTCCCTTCTATAAGCTTCCTCTCTCTCTTTTCTCTCTCTTTCTCACACCCTGAAACCCTTTAGGATACCCTCTTGTGCTTTTCACCTACCTAGAAAAACCCTAGGAACACCTATTTATAGTTTAGGCAACTTCCCTTTCGCATCCTGGTTGCGAAAGGACTCAAATCCGCAGTTTCGCGCAAAATCGCGGAACAAACTGCGTAACCTCCGACTAGTCCTGAAAATTCCAGGACTGGTCTTAGTTTCCTTCGACTGGTTGAAGCTTGTCCACGACCAGTCGAAGCGTACCTTCGACTGGTCCTGAAAATTCCAGGACTGGTCTTAGCCTTTGAGAAAAACAGCACGAACTCGCTGGCCTTTGAGTCGTGCCAGGCCTAAACCTACGACCAGTCGAGCGGGGCTCAAGACCAGTCGAAGACTGGAAAAAAAACTCCATCAAAATCAATGGGTGAGCACTCCCTCTCAACTATTCTCGCTGGCGTGGCCACCTGAGTCTTGGATCACCCTAATTTTTTGTCCAACTAATGATAAAGAACAAAATACAAGTATGGTCCACCTAATAAGTGGATGGGACTGACTTTTGCACAAGGTGATCCTCGTGCTGGGGACAACCTATTGGATAAGTTGGATGTAGCATGAACATGACAGATAGGACATTATCCACTACGTGGACAGTAACTTATGGTCCAACTAATTGGATTTGAGACCTTTACTTTTTTATATACACATATGCATGCATGTATGCTTAGAGAATGAGATAGGAACCATATGTTGAATGTGGAACCTCAGAAAATCTTCAGATGTCCCTTGAGCCTTTGACTTCAGATGTCCCTTCCTGTAACAGGTTCATACGTTCCATCATCCTGCCAAAAAAGTGCATCCTGTGTGGGAAACGGATTGGCTACTCCCCCTGCCACCAGCCAATGATGGTCGGTGTTCCGTGGACCCTGCCATGATGTATTTGTTTCCTGTCCATCTATTTTTCTAGATCATTCTAAGGTATGAGAGAAAAAATGAGGTATATACCAATCTCAACTGAGCCACATTAAAAGAAAGAGTGTTGAATGAACATCAACCATTAAAAACTTTTTGGGGGCTATAAAAGTTTTGGATCAAGACTATCTTTGTTTTTTCCCTTTATTTGGGTCTGTATGACCTAATCCACAGATTGGATGTCGAATAAACTGTACAGTGGGCCTTAAGAGGATTTTAATGGTGGATATATCCAATTACTATTGTTTTCCTGTGGTGTGGTCCACCTGAGATTTATATCTATCATTTTTGGGATCAAGCTCTAAAATGATCTATAAAAATGGATGAACGGCATGGATGAAACACATACATCATGGTGGGGCCCAAAGAGCACCGACCACCAGCCACCGGGCTGGTGGCAGGGGGAGTAGCCAATCCGTTTTCCCTGTGTGAGCATTTATACATTGGATCTTCATATTGAAAAAAGATATGAAATTTAAATGCCCAAGGGTCAAGAGGAAAAAACTATCATGTTAACGAATATATCAGCTTGATATCCCAAAAACCTTGCAAAAAATAAAAAATAAAAAATAAAAAAAAAAATACAAATCTTCATAGAAACAATATAAAGAAGAAAGAAAAAGCAAATAACTAAACAATGTAAACTGTTTGTGCCGCCCGCAAACAAGTGCGCCTGGTGTCCATCTAGATTGAATGTAGTAGTTTGCTCACTATCTCTTGCAAATCTAGGACTATGAATGCCTCGACTGTGTGCCTCACAAAATTCAACGATGGTGATGAACTTGATCCAGATGCAGCCTACATCATTATGTTATTCCATAACAGTAACAGTGTCAAAATGACCACCGCTGCTACCATTACATTACCGCCTTTTTATTTTGGTTAAGGAAAAAAAAAGATTGTTTAGACCGATTACAGGGCAGTTATGGGCGGTTTGCAGTTATGGGCGGTTTTATTTTTTTGTAACAGCCGTTTCAGCCCTCCGTAATGTGTAATGGTTACCACCATTACCGGTATGTAACCGTTTTGGCACATGTACATCATACTCGCTAGGTCACAAGAAGGCCACATGCTACCCAGACCGGACTCCTCCCACAAAGTACAGAATTCTCAATTCTATCAGGTGGACCATGGTTCGGTACTCTAGAATTTTGATACTTTGAGAGTCCCTTGGTAGATGGGACACGTCTCAAAACTATTTAAAAGTTGAAGGTCTTGATCACGTGGGACCCACCTTTGGTTGCCAATACGTCTTGAGATTTACTTTGACAATTTGATCCATGTCTAAGATTCCAACCACCGTTGATATCCCGGATGCCTCTCATATGTGTGGTTGTGAACGTCTCCGCGTGAGCGTGAAAAACGCCCTCACTTTCTCGGCTCTCTCCGTCTATCAATTCTATCAATCTTGGTTTGGTTTGTCAGAGGTAAAAATGTGTTTGACTTAAAATCGCACTAGCCAAAATGTGGCTTCAAATCTATGGTTGGCTATGAACCATAGAATTGTATAGGGCGAGAAATCAAAAGATTTATCAACTCGAGTGACTCTGGCGTTGGTCTGCACCATAGATTCTAGGTAAGGGCCTTGGTTACAGAAAAGGAAAGGATTAGACACCTTTTTATATGATGTTGTACGGTTTTTAGGGGGATTCAAGGAAACTTCCAACGTTACCAAATCAAGCCAAACTACATTGGGCTTTAGGGCCCCAGAAAAGTAAATGAAAGGAGTAGCAGAATAGAGAGTTAGGCTACTATGCAGGGTTCCAAGGAGACCCTTAAATAGACTTTGAGGGCCATTTCCGGGCCAATAATTCTACCAAACGCAAATTACTGCAAATCAAAGCAGGCGAATAGAGGGGCAATGCCTTTGATTGGACCGTGCTCGCCAGAAACAGATCTCGGCAAGTCGTTCTACCTAGAAACAGACCTTTCTCATCCATTTTTATGTAGATCACTTTTTCTTAATAGTCTATGGGTCCGGTGCTTCATGAGTGCTCTTAGGAACCGTACTCCCCTTTTTCTCTACCGCCTGTGTACTCTGGCGACGACCGATTTAACCTGATGACTATCTTCAAGTCTTGGCCTACGCCATACCTTGTGTAACTTGTACATCTAAACAACAAGTGCCAAGCCATGTGGGCGCTTTTGATTGACACTGATACTGAAGTCATGGGGGCCACACCTAGAAACGGTAGATGTTGGTTCGTTATCACCAAGACGGTCCATGCAAGACCGTTTTATCCGAAAATGGTCCATACTGGATTATTTTTCCAAAAACAGCCTATACAAATGCCCCCTTTGGCAGAAGTTATGTGTAACCGAATGCTAAAGCGAGTGGACACCTCACCTCTGGATTAGATATAGACGCGATTTGACCTATTCCTTACGGGAGTGTTGTTGTCAAGATGCTTACATGGTTAAAGCTTAAGTCGGACGTCTCATGAGGGTTAGGCAAAATATTGCAAGTACACACTTGGAAGTTCTATGTTCTAAGTTAGGTCTTTTGGGATCAGTAAGTCTAACATATGCAAGGCAACCCCAAACTCTAAGAAAGTTTAGATTTAGTTTTCTGACCTTCCATATACCTCATATAGTATTATTTTAGATTAAGTTGTGGGTACTGTGTTTAGTATATAACAAGCTTAACATAAGGCTTCTCCCCAAAGAGTTAAAGGAGGACCTGAACTCAACAGTATAACATTCACCATGTTAATAAGAGTCTTATTTTTACATTCTCTTGTTCTATTATGTTATGAAGAATAGGAATCAGTAATCTCATGAATTATGCCATTAGATTCATAGAAATAATTAAAATCCCTTGAGGTGTATTCTTCATTATTTATAAAAGTAACAAAGTATTTCTTACCTCCTCCAGTAAGTTTCTCTTTAAGATCACAAATATCAGTGTGCATCAAACCTAACAACTCTCATTTTCTTTTAACATCAGGGAATGGTTTCCTCGTTACCTTCGACTGAGAACATGATTCACATTTTTCAATTCACTATTTTCTAAATGAGGTATTATACCACTAGCAGACATTTCTAGCATTCGCATGACTTAGTCTATCATGCCATAATGAAACGGTGCACAACATGTAAGCAGAAGTAGTACATTTATTGGATTCAACATTCAGTTTAAACATACCATGACCATAATCAACATAACCTTTACCAATGAAGGAGCCATTTATTATTATTATTATTATAATTTGGTCAAACTCAATAAACTACCTCAAACCAGCTTTGTTCATAAGATAACCCGAAACAAGGTTTTTGCACTTATCTGACACATAAAGAACATTAGCCAGAGTAATAGTCTTCATAGAGGTGAAAACTAGTTCAAACTTTCCTTGTCCAATAACGTTTGTTGTGACAACATTCCCCATTTGGACTTTTCTATCAAAATGAACCTCCTCATATTCTTGAACCAGGTGCGACCGTAACACGTTTGGTAGCACCTGTGTCGATCCACCAACCGTCACACGGTTATAAGCAAACCATGTTGACTTCTGTGAGTATGGCGACAATTTCAGGTTCCTCCGTCATATTTGCTTGTGGTGTTGGAGCTTGCTTCCTTTTTCGCTTATAATACTCTCTTGCAAAGTTACTTGGTTTGCCACACGCATAGCAACTAGATGATTTTTCTTGATCATCGTTTTTCTGATTATTAGCCTTAGGATTGGGTTTCTTTTTTAACTGTTTTTTGTTCGGTTTCAGGCTATTGGTTTCGGCTTTCCTTTCTGTTGATTCTAGTTATACTTTTCATTAACCATTAAAACTTTGGATACATCAGATTTTTTCTCTTCTATTTAGTCCTGGAGTCTTGATTCTTCCTCTATTCAAAGATGAAGGATCAACTGTTTCATCGACAATTCTTTGGTTTTATGTCGAAGGGAATTTTTGAAGATTCTTCAAGTGGGTGGTAGTTTTTCAATGACAGCAGCTTGAGCAATCCATATATATATATATATATATATATATATATATATATTATATATATGTGTGTGTGTGTGTGTGTGTGTGTGGTGTGTGTGTGGGAAAAGGTACAATGCGCTCGAGTTGATTTTAACATCCCATGAGGTCGAGCTGTGTGGGCCCACCTTGATGCGTTTCGAACATCAACACCGTGCATTTGATGCGTCCCCTTTAAATTATGGGATATCCCAAAAATCAGCCGTATACGGAAGTCAGGTGGTTCATAACATCTAAAATCATGTGAAGACATACCAAAAACATATAAAAGCACTTGGTGGGGCCCACCTGAAATTTGCATGCGTCTAAAACTTGGTCCAACCCTCATCCAAGTGGGACACACATAATGGATGGGCTGGATTTGAAAACCACATCTTGGTGGGCCCAAAAAATGATTATGAATATTTTAATAGTGCACAGCCCCTCTCAACTTCCGTATGTGGTGTGGCCTACACAAGTCACGGATTGACTTGATTTTTGAGACCTAGACCCACGATGGAATGATGCATCTGACTGATGGGGTAGATGTTTGAAACGCATCACGGTGGGGCCCACACAGCTCGACCTCATGGGACGTTAAAATCAGCTCGAGCGCATTGTACTTTTCCCTATATATATATATATATATATATATATATATATATATAATATATAGAGGAGAGAGAGAGAGAGAGAGAGAGAGAGAGAGAGAGAGAGAGGGAGAGAGAGAGAGCTTATATACCGTAGCACACTTGAGCAATAGTCAATTCAACTATTGCGGATACTCTGCATGGATAGATTAGTACAGTTGAGCCATTTACACCCGATCATAAAAAAGCGTCTCATTTTAACTCGTGAATCATGTTAAAGATATTATTATGATTATAATCGTTCTAGCTCAGGAATAATGTGGTTCGAAATACACCCCTAATGTCCTAAAGTAACACTCCACCACTCTATCCCTGATGAATGGAAGCTTTGCTACAAAGTCGTCTTCCTTCCACCACCTAGGAAAGACACAACAACATTCCAACCAATGTCAACTGAGAACTTTTCTAACTCTTAACATGTGAAAACCTTGCATGAACTAAGCCTTGCACAATAGGAGACAACGCACATCCATCATTATTAACATTAGGGGCAAGTTATATATAAGATTCGTTTTGTCCATATTGTTCGAGAAGCTAACGGTCCAGCTGATAGTACTACAAGAAAAAAGGGCTTTACTCAGTTCAAAACCGTAGCTAAAAAGGTTAAAAATTAAGGCTAAAGCCTTTAGCCTCAATTTTGCCTCAGTTATCCAAATTGAGGTTGGAACCCCCGTGGCTAAAGGCTTTAGCCTCGGTTTTAGCAACCGAGGCTAAAAAGACTTTTATAGCCTCGGTTCTTCAAGTGAAGCTAAAAGAACCTTTTTAGCTTTAGTTGCCTCGAAATGAGGATAAATCAAAATTTTAGCTTATGTTGTTTCCAACCAAGACTAAATTAAAATTTTAGCTTCAGTTGCCTCCACCCGAAGCTAATTCTATATTTAACCTCGGTTCTCAACAACTGAGGCTAAAGCCTTTAGCCACGGGAGTTGTAGTCTCAGTTTGGGTAACTGAGGCGAAAGATGAATTTAGCCTCTATTGGCATCAACTGTATCTAAATTCAAGAGGCTAAATCATTCATTTTAATCCGTTCATAAACATGTGCATAATCATTTATTCAATCAATCAAATACAAGCATTCATTTTAATCAATAAAAAAGTTACCTGTCTATTTCAAGTTTTCAAAACAAACTACATATGCACCCTACTACATCAAACTGCTACATAGCATTAGCATGTGGATGAATAAGAATAGAAACCTGACGGACTCAGGACAGTTATTCCTTTAAACAAGTAAGAAAACACTAAAAGCAGCAAACATAAACCTGCCCCTTAAAAAATCTGTCGATATGAAGTACGTTCCTTGCTGCAAAAGTTTTTGCTTCAATTCAGAGTTTGGTTTCCAAGAATCGACTGGGAGAGGATCTGATTCTGATACATGTGCACATATCTCTTGGCCTGTTTTAGTTGATACAGTTATCTTATAAGGATCACCACCTAGTTCTTCATGGAGTACCAATAGATATTCTCCTGGATGAACCCAAGACCGTGGAATATGGTACCTGAATCAAGATTCCATTCGTCAAATTGTTGAAATAAAATATTTTGATATTCCCAAATATATTCATTTTCATTTGTACGAAACTAAAGAAAAAGAAAAGATCTCTCGGAACCGTACCTGAGGCAGACCATCTACATTGTGAGGCCCGCCTAATGCAATCCATTGGGCCAACTCATCTAAATTGCGAGGCCCACCTATTGCAATCCATTGGGCCAAGTCACCTACATTGCGAGGCCTACCTGATGCAATCCATTGATAGAATTGTAATTGGTAAGATGCTTGTGGCTTAACCAAACGTTGGTGATATCTATGTATGCATTTATTTATGAATTTTTATGTATTTTCTATGTAGAAAGGAAATCTTTGATTCGATATCACCTGAATATCGACTGCAATTTGTGACATTGTGTCCTAAATATAAAAAAACACATATAAATCATCGAATTGAACCATTTAAAAGATCATAACGATAGAAAATAACTGTTTGAAAGAACTCACCTGGACCATGAGAAGCATCTCACAAAGAGTACCATTTCCTTTTCGCAAAACCTCATCCTCTAGAATAACATCATTGAAACAAGAAAGAATAGCCTTAGAAACGCCCAATGGAACTACTGCAAGGAAGTTCTACCAACTGAGAAATGGGATTGCTTATATAAAGGACAAGTGAGCAAGACTTGTAGTCCTGATGCCAAGGGTCAGAGCAGTATAAATTCCGTAACATAAACACCTCTATAACAACAGGAGAAGCGTAGATTATGGTAAAAAAGAAAGGGAGTCGAAAATAAAAATAAACATGATTCAGCACATAATCAGTTATAACGGGAAATATCTTAAGTCATCACTTGTTACGATACGAGCTCTAATGGCCATTATGTCATTTTTTATTTTTTTATTTTAGGAAAAACATGTTTCTGGACCGTTACGGGCTGTTTTTTCTGTAACGGCCATTACAGCCGTTTCAGTCCCATAAAACGTAACGGTTATGGCCGTTACATTACCGTTTTAGAATACCTTGGGTAATGGTGTAAGGTGCATAAAATCCACATTGTCCATCCGATAAGGCACAACTTGTTTGGCCTTGATCCCAAAAAAATTAAAAATAGAATGATTCAACTCATAGGCGGGCTGCCCCAAAATCTCTAAATTCATGCGGTATGACTCACCTGAGTTTTAGAATGATATGATTTTTGGGTAATTTTTCATCTTGATGAGGCACATCAGATGAATGGACTGGATGGCATTTAAACACCACAATAGGTCCTACGCAAAACTAATGATGGGCATTTCCATACCAACTGTTTCCTATATTGCGGCTTGCCTGAGTTTGGAACCGACGGCTAAATGCCTATTTTTAACGGTGGACGTCCAATCGCTACTGTTTGCCTGTGGTGTGGTTCACCCGAGATTTATTTCGAGCTCATTTTTTGGTATTAACCTTAAGAGAATGTTTAGAAATGGATGTACGGCGTGGATAAAACACAAACATCATGGTGGGGCCCATAGAGCCCTACCAGATCCATGCTCAAGTAGCGTTTTTTATTTTATGGTAAATTTGTGTGAGTTTGCATTTACTTTAAATTTGTGGTGACTTGTTTATAGCAACAGTGGTAATGATATAGGGTTATCCAGACCAACCAAATAATGGGTCTAGTCGTAGATGGATAATATGTATATATTTTCTTACATAAAACGGTCTTAACCATCCAATAAATGGTCCCTTATATGTACAACTGTTAATATGGTGTATGTTATAAATGATGGTAAACGCACAATTATCGAATGAAAGTATTTCCTCAATCCAGATGAGGGATTTCCAAACGCGCTCGCCAGAGCTCTTCCCTCTTTCGAACGACCCAATTTTCCTGGCCAGATCTCTTCCCTCTTTCGAACGGCCCAATCTTCCTCACCAGAGCTCTGAATCCTTGAAGAATTTCCTCAAATAGGTGAGCTTCTCTCGAAATCCCTTATTTTCCTCGCCGATTGTTCCTCCTCTTGCTGTTTTTATTCCAGAATCCCTTCCATCTGTCATTGCTTTTTCTCTTTTCTTCTTGTGATGTTGCAAGCACTCAAACGTTTGGCAGAAAGGCCCATTCCTGATCTTTTGCCCATTCCAGAATACCTTCCATTCTTGGACATGTATTCTCATGGTGTACCTCTTGAATGGTAACAATCAGTTGTGCACACCAACTGCTCGAGATTTGCAACGTAGAATGGATGCATACTTTGCCCATCGCTGATCCATGATGTACCTGTTGAATGGTAACAGTTACTTGTGCACACCAACTGCTCGAGATTTGGCAACGTGGAATGGATGCATACCTGCCTTTTTTTTAATCAGAAGATGAAAGTCGTGTATTATCCAATAGAAAAAAAGGAAAGAAGAAGGAGAATAGAAATTCAATAGTCTTACATTGCAAGGATGAGAGCTCAAGGAATTTAAGGTCTTGGTCGTAGCTGCTTTTGTAAGCAGACCAGTGATGGTATTTAGTATTTACCTCTCGGTGATTGCTGATAACTTTGAGCCTTTAAGCCTTTCAATGCATGTAACAATTTTAAGGAGTCCTGATGTAATTTTGATCAAGGAGATCTATTCTTTCCTTTGACCATGATGTAACATTATTAGAACGAGCAGTCCACTTGGGAGAATGGTTGCTCCAATCAACTGGAAGATAAAGGGAACTTCTCAGGGGATTCGAATGGGATGCTCCCTAACGAGTGGACCGCCTGATGTTTTGATTCTAGTGGGTCCACCTTTCACATGCCTTGGATGTCATGCACAAGTGGCACATTGAAAGGTGGATAGATCAACCAGTTGCTGGTAATCACTACCCATGTGTAGGCTTCAACATATTTATGTATTTGTTAAGGATAGCATTGTTTAATTAATTGGCACGAGTATCTGCCTACATTTTAATGAAGCTTTCAGCAAACTAAGCAATCCCTTCCTCTGAATTCCACAAGATGGTCAGTATGGTATCCTGGGGTCTCAAGTTTGTACCGAGTGGGTCCCATGGTCACTACAGGAAATTGCTCTTTTAACCGACGACATAATTCGTCATTATTTTATCTTTTTTCGTCAGTAATGATTATTACCGACGAAATATGTCATCGCTAAGATCGTCACAATAAGACCGTGACTGAAGGCTTTTCCCGACAAAATATGACTTCGTCGGCAATGATAAAACAAATACCGACGACTAAAATCGTCGGCCAAACATGTTACTTTTGGTAGGAAAAAACAATATATTTCGTCGGTAAACACAGTTTATACCAATGAATATCTTCGTCGGATAAAACTGTGGATAGACAACATTACCGACGAGTACGTTCGTCAGTAAAACAATAATACCGACGAGTATATTCGTCAGCACAAGTCCGCTATTACCGACGAAATATTTCGTCGATATATCTCATATATAGATCGTTGATATACATTTTTGTATTAATTTATACCTACGAAATATTTCGTCGGTATAAGTTTTCAACCTACTATTACAAACGAAATATTTTGTCTGTAATAGTCTGTTTCTTCCTGATTTCATTTATTTTCAAAATTTAGGAAAAAATTCCTGATATACACCTGCAAATACACCTGTTACAATACATTTTCATCATATTCACATCTACATCCATCCAAACACAAACTACATCCATCCAAATACAAACCACATCCATCCATACACAAACATTCTTATCCGCATCCACATACAACCCACATTCATTCATGCACAAATACATATAAGTTTAACATTCATATATAAAATAAATCATAAATAAAATAAAAAAATCCTATCCACATCCACATACAACCCACATTCATCGACGCACAAATACATATAAGTTTAACATTCGTATATAAAATAAATCATAAAAAAATAAAAATAAAAATAAAAAATAAAAATAATCACGAAGATGAAGGCGGAAGTGGTGGGGCATCGGTGGCAAAGCGTGCGGCGAGAGCCTGAAACATCTCCTGCATCCATCGCTCATGCTCCACCCGCATCTCATCGATCCTCCTCTCTTGCTCCTCCCGTCGCCCTCTCCTCTCTCCGCCTCTGCTCCTCCTCCATCTGCCTCCCTAACTGCTCTTTGATCTCATCGACAACGACCCGTAGCTGTTGAACCTCTCTCTACGATATCAGCTCGGCGTAAGGCGCTCTCCCCAGCGACGAATCGGTTGGAGGCAGCTCTAGCGGGTGTCATGAGCTTGGCACCATGACCAAACCCTACGCACATATCCAGAACGGGTGCCAAGCACCTCGCTCAGGATATCTAGCTCACTCCGCTGACTACCCTCGGGAGTGGGTTGACTGCGTATGGTGTCCATCGCCGCCTGTAATGAAAACATATAAATTTTCATAACGAATGACATTATTATAATTCAATGCAATTAAATTTTACAATGAAATGATTTTTACCCAATTCTCGCTGGCTCTAGAATGAACCCAAGATCCTGTCACCTGCTGACAGTAAGTCCCTCTGTGGAGGTCTACTGGTCCAGGCTCTGGCTGGTGACAGAATCTCGTTGCGCAATTGAAATAACAATAAGTTAATATAAATGCATGGAAAGAATATATCAACTTAATAATCACCAGTAATTTCTTACTATGTCGTAACAATGTCGTAGATATGACTTTGAACCAGCTACGTGGTTCACTTGTAACTTTTTCCTATTCGCAAAATTTATTCTGCTCCTCTTCTGAACACATTATTCATAATACATTGTTATTAATTGTGAATTTAATTGTTACCTTAAGATATCGTAAATATGTAAATATTACCTGAAAAGCCTCAGACGAAAATCTCTCGCAGAGTTTCCGCCAGTCGTCTATAGTCACGTGCGGCGATGCAGACAGCACAACCTCATCATGGGTCCTGCACCGCTTGTACCGCCGGTGTAACTCTCCGCGGTACTACTCCTTGAACAGCTCATTGACCATGTCGTTGACAGCATGGGAAATGTAAGGAACACTCAAATTTAACGGCATGAGAAATGTAAGGAACACTCAAATTTAAGACAAATTTATCCTGCAATTTCGTAAATAATAGATTAAGGCAATAAACTTATTTAAAAAATAACTTAACCGTAAATGAACTTTCGCAAAAGAAAATTTAATTTACTAAAATTTACCTGAAGGCGCTGATGGATGAGCTGCCGCACATCATCTGTCACGTTTGTCCAATGGGGGGTGGTGATGGGGATCAGAGATCGGCATAGGATACCGACCTCCGACGTAAACAACCTGGCATTGTCCCCAACAGGTCTAAGGCAGTCCTGTGGGAACTCTACCGTCACCCTACCTTCACGCATAAGTCACTCTAAAACTAACCCATGCGTGGGTCCACGTCCTCATCGGCTGGTCGACGATGCTATCGCAAAAGAAATATGTAAGTCTAAACATAAATAGAAGTCACTAAATAAATACATATCTAGACTTACATGCAGTGCCCGATGTATGCTCAACCGAGGGCTCAGACGCCTATGATGCAGCATGCGACGTCGACGCTGTCTCGGTCGCATCACGGGTGGAAGAGGTAGATCCAGTGCGCGAACATCCTGATCTTGCATCCCCTATGATATCTTGCATTTCGTCAATGTCTTCATCCTCGTCATCCGGCACAATTGGGTCAGCAAGGACTTCAGTGACCTCAACTCTTTGGTGGAACCCTTCACCATGATGGATCCACCAAGTATAACCCTGGTCAATCCCAACTATGAACAAATCGTCTTCTACTGTCTAAAGTCTTATAAATCATGTTCTTGCATTTTCGAAATGGACACCTAATCTTATTGCCTGAATCTGCCCGATATCGCGCAAATTCCATGAACTTGAACCCCTTGTTTATACTCTAGGCCAAACTGTTCTTAGCTCGCATCCAACTCTTATCCATCTCTACAATGAAAATATTAGAGTCAGTTTATAGAAATAGGTTTAAGATTAGGTTAGGGTTATAGGTTTACGATTAGGTGTAGGTTTAGGTTTAGGTTTAAGTTTAGGTTTAGGGATTCAGGTTCGGGATCAGGTTTAGGATTAGGTTTTCAAGTTTAGGTTTAGGTTTAGGTTAGGGTTATAGGTTTAGGATTAGGTGTAGGTTTAGGTTTAGAGATTTGAGTTTAGGTTTAGGTTTAAATTTAGGTTTAGAATTCGGGTTCGGGATTGGGTTTAGGTTTAGGTTTTCAAGTTTAGGTTTAGGTTTAGGTTAGGGTTATAGGTTTGGGTTTAGGTGTAGGTTTAAGTTAAGTGAATTAGGTTTAGGTTTAGGGATTTGAGAATAGGTTAGGGTTATAGGTTTAGGTTTAGGTGCAGGTTTAGGTTTAGAGATTTGAGATTAGGTTAAGGTTTAGGTTTAGGAATTCGGGTTCGGGATCGGGTTTAGGTTTAGGTCTTCGAGTTTAGGTTTAGGTTTAGGTTATAGGTGTAGGTTTAGGGATTTGATAATAGGTTTAGGTTTAGGTTTAGGTTTAGGCTTAGGGTTCGGATTCGGATTCGGGTTCGGGTTTGGGTTTAGGTTTAGGTTTAGGTTAGGGAGTTGAGATTAGGATTAGGTGTAGGTTTAGGTTTAGGGATTTGAGTTTCGGTTTAGGTTTAGGTTTAGGAATTCGGGTTCGGGTTCGGGTTTAGGTTTAGGTTTAGGTTTTCGAGTTTAGGTTTAGGTTTAGGCGTAGGTGTAGGTTTAAGTTTAGGAATTCGGTTTGGGATTGGATTTAGGTTTAGGTTAGGGATCTGTTTGACAACATATTTGATGCCAAATAAACATTATAGTGGGCCCGACGAAGTTTTTAACACTGGGCATTCAATCACCATTGTTTTCATGTGGTGTGATCCACACTTGACTTTGGATGTGCCTCAATTTGGGACATCCTCTAAAATGAGCTACTGCAAATGCAGATGGACGACATAAAGATGTACAATACAGATCGAGTTGGGTCCCACAGTCAAGGCCTAACCCACTAAGCTAGTTACGCCTGAAATCGGATTGCGTCCTGAGTTACTCAGTACGCTCAGTTGTGCCCGCTGTAAATATATGTAGTTTATCTACACCGTCCATCTGCTTTTCCAGATCATTCAAGGGGTTGAAACCAAAATTGAATCATATCCAAAACTCAGGTGGACCATACCACAAGAAACAATGGGTATAATGATTTCCATCATTGAAACCTTTTTAGGGCCTGTAGTGATGTTTATTTATCATCCAACCTGTTCACAAGATCACATAGACATTGATGAAGGGAAAAAATAAATATCAGCGGTTCCCACCTTCCAAGGACCCCCCACTCAACATCCGGATAGCTCCGACGCACATCCGGGTCTGCTCCATCAATTTCGAACTAATACATAAACACGGGCCTGTCCAAATGGCCAGACCACCCATATTGTTGTCCATAGGAAATGGACAGCTTCATCATGGTCATAACAGCGGATCCCACCTTCCGGGGACCACCGCTCAACATCCGGATAGCTTCGACGCACATCCGGGTATGCTCCATCAGGTGGGTCATGCTCTTTCGAAACTTAGGTGGGCTAAAGCATATAGAACAAATGGATGGATAGAAAGCATCCATTTGATTGTCAGTTCACTTTGCATATTGTGGCCCACCGAGAAGTAAAACTGCCTGACTTTTGAGAAAAAAAACTACCTCACAAGTCACAACTATAAACTAACAAGTCACAATAATAATTTAAGAAAAAAAAATGTAATACATATTAAGCTAACTATATACAATGCACAATAATGAGAAAAGCGAAAAAGCAATGTAATACAATTAATTAATTATACAATTGTTGGGATTTGGATGTCTAATTTATGGGCTTGGGGTTGGCTTCTTCATAGATTTTGAATTGTTTGAGCTGGGCTGATGGGCCAGTCCTATTCAAAATTTTGATTTTGGCGGGCTCAAACGCGGCCCATTGACAGTAATTTTATCCCTAAAGCATTTGTCAAACAGATTATTGGGAGATGTTATAGTGCTTTTAGATCACTATAAGTTTCAGTGCTCTGAGTTGCAGTGGTACACTTCAACAGTCTATCTATCTAGATTTTCAAGTAGGTCCAACACACATTTCAGGTACTTAGAAATTGCATTGGCTACATATAAGTAGTTCAAATCAAACAGTCCAGTTTAGATGGATCATTCTATCTAGGGAATTGATGTTTAATAATGAGAAATTACTTACAAATTGCATATACAACATACAAGTAGTTCAAATCAAACAGTCCAGTTTAGATGGATCATTCTATCTAGGGAATTAGTGTTTAATACTGAGAAATTACTATGAAATTGCATATGCAGCATACAAGTAGTTCAAATCAAATAGTGCAGTTTAGATGGATCGTTCTATCTAGGGAATTGATGTTTATGCACACTCTCATTGATTTACATACACCCATTTTAAATTTACAGATTGTTAAATCTAATGCAAATTTTTAAAAATAAAAATTTAAAAAAAAGGGGTGCATGCAAATGGATGACATTAATTCCCTGACAGAAGGATCCATTTAAACTGGACTGTTTGATTGGAACTTCGTAAACCCGTGTATCATCCACCATACCCTGCCAGCTCTTCCTTGAATACTCCCATAGTCCCATACTGAGAAGAAAAATCACTAAAAGTGCAACTCTAAATTCCTTCTCTCATAGTACTACAAGTTATGGTGCTCGTAGTTTCATTTGGACACTTAAACAATCCAATAATAATAAAAAAAATCTAGCCTATCCACTAGATCCAACATATGTCATACAATACGATGCATATACCACCCCAATCTGGAAACTGAAATAATCTAATCATTAGCATTTAATATGGACTATGGACAGTAGACCCAGCATGGCACTTGCTGCTTCACTGTTCATATAAGATTATAATATGTAATGGCATGCCAATTTTTCTAATAGTGTTGTTACTGGAGACTTTTTTTAGACATTTTAATATTCTCTTATTTTAAAAGAAAGCATCCAAATTCCAGTGCTACATACTAATATCTAAGTTTGTTGTCAAGCACTCAATCTCTATCCACTAGCACACATGAGATCCAGACTGTTCATATATTGCACCCAAGCATGGATGGAGCATATGCCAAAATCACACCAATCAGATGATCCTAGCCACTGGTCCGAGGATTTTGAAATCCTCGGGAGCCTGCTAATAGCTAGAATCACTTGAGTAATGTGATTTTTTGGGGTAGGCCATATGGACTATGGACAGTAGACCCAATAGATGAAAGGTTTGGATCATTAGAAATAACCCCAGATACAAAGGCTAGATTCTAGACATATACCGTTAAAATACACCCAAGTATTCTAGCAAACATCTACATGCAACAAGGTGTAAGGGGATTTTTCCTTATTTTAAAGGCAGAACAAGGCATGGATCATTTTCGAAAATGGCAGCCAAGTAGATTGCTCTGTTGAGCAGTGAAATAACAAAAAAGAAATGTGATGAGCCGACCATGATGTTTATATGACATCCATGATGTGGGGTCCACCGTGATGTTTACATGCCATCTGACCCATTCACAAGGTGATTTCCAGCATGATGAAGGGAAAACGATATCTGTTGTTTCTTGTGGTAGGGCCCACCTGAGTTTTAGATCTGCCCCGTGCATGGGACAAATGTGAGCTGAAGAGACTAATGGATGGAATGGATGTTATAAGGACATTGTGATGGGCCCAACCAAGCATTGTGTTACATGGGCTCCTAAAAGCCCCTTCCAATTGCTCCATCCCTATTCAACAGAGGCCAAAAATCCGTCTAACACCAAACATAGGAGGGGATGCCACTAATGTGTGTGTATCCCTGGGCACACACATATATACCAAAATGCTCTCCTAAGATGGGAATTTCATAAAAACTTTTGACATGTGTTGTGGGTACAGCATTTACCCCCATTTCATTTATAGGCAAAAAGGTCAGATTTCATTTACAGGCTCACCAAATGGAAAGATTGGCTCTCCATTTACAGGACTTAAAAAATTTACAATCCGTCTGCAAGTTCATTGTTAGAGGCTTAGAGATGCCCTTTATGTGACTTGATATTGCTTTTTCTTTATGCAATTTATCATTTTTAACTATTTTTTGGCTTTATCAGCCTGTTCAAGGTTTCAGAGTATTACATCCTATATTTGTTTGAGGCCTTTTATTTTAAGGTGTCTAAGATGTAGTGGTTTTCTTTTTTCCAGGGGCAGTCGGCTAGATTGCGTAGGCAAGCTACATACACAATAGCACGACTTGGGTCATTTAGGTGAAGCTCTTGCACATGAAGTACAAATATGTTAGACTGTGTATGATGTTTTTGAGATAAATATATTTTCTGTACTTATTTATAGTTATGCTTCAAAAACTGTTGAAATAATTGATTGTGTGTTTCACTATAACCCAAGTTGCAAGTAAACGGATATTTTTGCAGAAGTGGAGAATTATCGGTCCCCTTCACTCTTGGGGTAATGTGGTGAAAGAGAAATTCATTGCATGAGATACTATCATTTTTCCTTTCCAAACCATGTCAAAATGTAGAATGTTTCACGTCCTACTTGAAACATGAGATGGAAAAGCATCTTGCAAATACCTCCCTTCTAGGGATAGGCAAACATGTGCAATTATTGGTACAATCAAGATGCCTCCTTTCATGTTTTCTGGATGATTCCTCTGAAAGTGGGCAGATTTGATAAACAGGATCAAACAGGAAACTTACTCGATTTGAAAATGATCTCCCATGTACCTCTCAAGCCCTTGTTTTGTTTTTTTTTTTGTACGTCCATTTCTTTCTCTCTCATTTTTGCCAATTCTTCCTTGATGTTCCGTCATGATACAATTACAATTAGTATAAGGACAGTACATGGTATGTTACCGAATGAGATAGAGACAATTAACACCTCTAGATAGAGACAATTAGCTCGTCTAGATAGAGACAAGTATGATCCGAAATTTATTGATATGCACAAAAAGATAGGGAGAGAACAAACTTCTTTTCTAACTTGAGAAGATAACGGAAATATGTATTATTTTACTCAATGCCCTTATGACTAGTATTTATTTCATGATTATGTTTCCTTTAGCTCACAAAAAGAAATCATCCCTAATTCTTTTCTTTTTAGCAAAGTGGTCAACCTATTTCAAATATTCAATATGGATTCTGACAATGCAATGGATTATGTGGTGCATCAAATGCTTCTATGGAATGCTAAATGCCTCTTTAACCAAATCAACTATATATCTGTGATGTTTTGATATAGCTTAAATTGAAAGATGGTGCTTTAAAAAAAAAAAAATTATACACACGCAAACACACCCCACGCACTCACGCTAGTGAAATTTCACCACCTATGGATACTCGAACCCTTGATCGGGTGTTGAAACTCCTGAGAGTCCACCACCCAACCAAGAGAAAGGATCCAAATTGAAAGATGGTGCTTGTTTTGTTTCAGGAATATAATCCTATTTGTTAGAAGTCCACTTCTCCTGCTGCAGATAAGAACCCGCTTCATCAGGTATAATTTGTAGTAATTCAACTCGTAACTCCTCAGAACCCGCTCTCTGCCGTAAGATATTACGGTGCATGACGGTTCCCAGTAGGTTAAGTCACACGTTATTACATAAAGTTGGTATAATATCTAATTTTTAATAAATGTTGTCAATAGTTAGTTGGATGATGAATTAGGTATATAATCGTGTGCCTACCTACAGGTCATATCCAATGGACTCCAAGGAGTGAATTACTCTACATTACCCGGACACACAATTTATAGATCGTATGATGAGCTTTGTGAAGTTCGTAAAAGAACATCTTCCTGGTAGACAAACCATTCATTATCCATGTACCAGATACAAATGTCTACGTTTACCCTGCACAATCGATGATGTAGTGATAGATCTGATTAAATATGGATTTAATCCAACATATAGGGTGTGGAACATGCACGGTGAGCATACATCGCCCAAGTGTATTGAACACACACCGACTTCTCACCACTACTATAGCGTGGCAGACATAAATAACATTATCAATGCGGTTGTTGAAGACCTCGGTTGTAATAACCTGGACAAAGTTATTCAAGATGAACCCAATGTAGCCCCCGAAGCTGAAGACGTTGCTGGAGATGCTTCAACCAATGAGTTTGAAGCAAATTTACGAGATGCGATGACTGAGTTTTATCCTGATTGTCACAAATTCACCGTGCTGACTTTCATAGTACAACTTTTTAAATTAAAGGTGAACCGTGGATGGAGTGAACAAAGCTTTACAGCTCTTCTTTAAGTACTCCAAAATGTCTTGCCATCCGGTAATAAAACCCCAATCAATACCTATCAAGCGAAGAAGATCATTACAAAGTTGGGTCTTGATTACTAGAAGATTCATGCATGTCCAAATGACAACATGTTATACCAGAGAGAGCATTAGACGAAGACGAGTTGTCCAAACTGTGGTACTTCTAGGTACAAGACATAATTTGATTCGAAGTCGAGACGAGCTCAAGTACCTACGAAGGTGTTAAGGTATTTTCCATTAACACTAAGGCTACAAAGAATGTACAGTGTGTTATGGGTGGCAAGAAAGATGACCTGGCACTAAACCGGAAAAATGCAGAGTGGAAAGATGGGGCATCCGGTGGACTCCAGCACAAGGAAGTTTGTTGACAACAAGTAGAAGGATTTTTCAGCAGAGTCTCGCAATGTTCGATTGGGTCTAGCCACAAATAGGTTTAACCCCTTTGGCACTTTCAACACGTCGTACAGTTCTGGCATGTTATGTGTGTGACATATAACCTTCCACCAAAGTTATGTATGAAACCGCAATTTACTATGCTCACTTTGCTCATTAAGGGACCACGACAGCCCGGGAAGGATATTGATGTTTATTTGGAGCCATTAATTGTTGAATTACAAGACTTGTGGCGGAAAGGGATCACGACAGTCGACGCATACCATGGAAACAATTTCAACATGCATGCCATCTTGCTGTGGACAATTCACGACTTTCCCGCATATGGTAATGTTTCTGGCCGTAGGACCAAGGGCAAGTATGGTTGTCCTGCATGTGGTCCCCACACAGATTCCTTGCGACTACACCATGGAAAGAAACACGTTTATATGGGTCACAAACAGTGGTTGCCTCTAAACGAAAAGGCCAGAAAGGATACAAGTGCAGACACCTTCAATAAGGTGGAGTTGCGACCACAACCGATTCGTCTAACTGGGATTGAGGTCGAAAGCATCGTTTCGAAACTAAATGTGCAATGGGGGAAGATCGGAAAGAGGAAACAAAGGGGTACAAAAGAAGGACGTGAACAAACTGATGACAGTGAATCAACATGCTTCTTGAAGCGATCCATATTATACGATCTGGAGTACTGAAAGGATATTCATGTACGTCATAACCTTGATGTAATGCATATCGAGAAGAATGTATGTGAAATCCTTATCGCACTGATGTTGAACACAACGGGCAAAACCAAGGATGATGCTAATGCACGCAGAGACTTGAAGCGGCTAGGAATTAAGAAGCGTCTATGGCTAGAAAATACCAATGGCAAGGTGATCCAAAAACGAGGTCCTTTCTTCCTTCGAAAAGAAAGAAAAAAAAAAAAACTTTTCATCTAGACTTTACGTGAGCTTCGTGATCCGGTCAGTTTTAGTGGAAATTGCAAGAACATCGTAAATGAAGATTGTGTGGATTTAAAGGGAATGAAGTCTCGTGATTACCACGTGTTGATGTAACATCTGCTTCCAATTTTGATCCAACATGCATTCAGGAATAGTAAGCCTATGCGCACTATAATTAGAAGCTTTAGTACCTTTTTCAATGTCCTATGCTCGCGAACCATAGATATTGAAATGTTAATGGCTCTTGAGAAGGGCATAACTAGGACTTTATGTGAGCTTGAGATTACATGCCCTCCTTCAATTTTTGTTGTAATGATGCATCTGCCTATCCACTTGGCTTACGAGGCTCGCGTATGTGGTCCTGTCTACTATCGATGGATGTATCCATTCGAAAGGTATGATATGATTTTAATGTAAATAAACCGACCCAACATTTGCATCTCCATTTAAAAATACTAATGACATGTTATATTTGTACATGTAGCCTGATTTGGTAAATATTGGCAAGAAATGCGATCTTTGTGATTGCAAGAAACGGGTAATTGCTCATGATGAGGTGCATGCAGTTGATCCAACTACTCATGTCCATGGAGCAGAAATGGGCGAAGAAAATTTTAGTGTTGTCCTGATAGAAATTATAGCTTCGTGGGCAGAGTTATGGAAGGAAGATGGTTATCATTATACACTTGGAGAGGTTGTTGTAGGAGGATTTGTTGTTTGGCCTAAGATATTTCTAACCATCTATCCATTATGTTTATGATTAGACATTACAATAACTGACACAATTAACTTTTGTTTTTATACTATACAGTAACATAGACACTTGTATGCATATTAGGGGGGGGGGGGGGAAGAGAGAGAGAGAGAGAGAGAGAGACTGTAGGGATTTTTATCATCCATGGCAGCT
Organism: Magnolia officinalis; assembly: GCA_021015155.1. Lineage (NCBI taxonomy): Eukaryota > Viridiplantae > Streptophyta > Magnoliopsida > Magnoliales > Magnoliaceae > Magnolia > Magnolia officinalis. Next base: position 11,410,699 of record JAJHSJ010000011.1, read on the forward strand.
GTTGCAAAGAATGCGATTAGCTTCGACGGAAACTTACAGGACCATGTTGAACCAAGGCATCACAAACATGCTGAATCAGACCGATTTTTAGTACAGGACCATGTGGACTTGAAACCTTTTGAGTGTTTTCAGCTCAAAAATAACTCATGAGTCTGGATTTTGTTTGGTGAGCATGTATCGCCAGAGCATATTGAAATGTAAGAGTACCTCTGGGGTGAGAACCAGCCAGTGTAGCTTCAGCAGCTGCCAGTATGAAGATCTACAACACCCAAAACCAGATCCTGCATATAAGAGTACCTATAGCATCAACATCTTGTTATTTACATGATTTTAAGGCAGCCAGAGTAAAACCATTTACCCACGAAGGAACTTACAACAGAACCACATCTGTTTGAGGTGTAATTTCTGTACACCTGCAGAACCAATAACAGCCGTGGAAGAACGATGAAGGAACTTATCGTCGGAGCTGATCGCATTCTCTGCAACAACTGCCATGGATGATGAAAATTTCCTAAAGTTCTCTCTCTCTATCACTCGCTCTCTTTCGCTCTCTCCCCCAAGTGCAAATTACACTAAAAGAAGTGAAAAGTACTACAAATCTTTCAATTCCTCAAAGGGAAGTTGAAATGTCAACCAAATATATCAATGTAGAAATGTTGGTGTTAAATTCATTCCATTCTATATATGTGGGTGTAATTTGAAGTGAGTGTTAAATCCATTCCATTCTATAATAAGCATACAAGTGTCTATGTTACTGTATAGTTTAAAAACAAAAGTTAATTGTGTCAGTTATTGTAATGTCTAATCATAAACATCATCGATAGATGGTTAAAAATAGCTTAGGCCAAACAACAAATCCTCCTACACCAACCTCTCCAAGTGTATGATGATAACCATCTTCCTTCCATAACTCTGCCTGCGAAGCTATAATCTCTATCAGGACAACGCTAAAATTTCCTTCGCCCATTTCTACTCCATGGACATGAGTAGTTGGATCAACTGCATGTACCCCACCATGAGCAATTACCCATTTTTTCCAATCGCAAAGATCGCATCTCTTGCCAATATTTACCAAATCAGGCTACACGTACACATATAACATGTCATTAGTATTTTTAAATGGAGATGCAGATGTTGGGTCGGTTTATTCACATTAAAATCATATCATACCTTTTGAATGGATACATCCATCGATAGTAGACAGGACCACATACGCGAGCCTCGTAAGCCAAGTGGATAGGCAGATGCATCATCACAACAAAAATTGAAGAAGGGCATGTAATCTCAAGCTCACATAAAGTCCTAGCTATGCCCTTCTCAAGAGCCATTAACATTTCAATATCTATGGTTCGCGAGCATAGGACATTGAAAAAGGTACTAAAGCTTCTAATTATAGTACGCATAGGCTTACTATCCCTGAATGCATGTTGGATCAAAATTGGAAGCAGATGTTACACCAACACATGCTAATCATGAGACTTCATTCCCTTTAAATCCACACAATCTTCATTTACGATGTTCTTCCAATTCCCACTAAAACTGACCGGAACACGAAGCTCACGTAAAGTGTGGATGAAAAGTTTTTTTTCTTTTCAGAGGAAGAAAGGACCTCGTTTTTGGATCACCTTGCCATTAGTATTTTCTAGCTATAGATGCTTCTTAATTCCTAGCCGCTTCAAGTCTACGTGCGTTAGCGTCATCCTTGGTTTTGCCCATTGTGTTCAACATCAGTGCAATAAGGATTTCACATACATTCTTCTCGATGTGCATAACATCAAGGTTATGGCGTACGGGAATATCCTTCCAGTACTCCAGATCGTATAATATGGATCGCTTCAAGAAGCATGTTGATTCACTGTCATCAGTTTGTTCTCATCCTCCTTTTGTATCCTTTTGTTTCCTCTTTCCGATCTTCCTCCACTGCACATTTAGTTTCGAAACGATGCTTTCGACCTCAATCCCAGTCAGACGAATCAGTTGTAGTCGCAGCTCCACCTTCTTATTGAAGGTGTCTGCACTTGTATCCTTTTTGGCCTTGTAATTTAGAGGCAACCACAGTCTGTGACCCATATAAACGTGTTTCTTTCCATGGTGTAGTCGCAAGGAATCAGTGTGGGGACCACATGCAAGACAACCATACTTACCCTTAGTCCTACAACCAGAAACATTACCATATGCGGGAAAGTCGTGAATTGTCCACACCAAGATGGCACGCATGTTGAAACTGTTTCCATGGTATGCGTCGTCTATCGTGATCCCTTTTCGCCACAAGTCTTGTAATTCAGCAATCAATGGCTCCAAATAAACATCAATATCCTTCTCGGGCCGTCGTGGTCCCTTAATGAGCAAAGTGAGCATAGTAAACTGCGGTTTCATACATAACTTTGGTGGAAGGTTATACGTCACACACATAACATGCCAGGAACTGTACAACGTGCTAAAAGTGCCAAAGGGACTAAACCCATATGTGGCTAGACCTAATCGAACATTGCGAGACTGCTGAAAAATCTTTATACTTGTTGTCAACAAACTTCCATGTACTGGAGTCCATCGGATGCCCCATCTTTCCACACTGCATTTTTCTGGTTTAGTGTCAGGTCATCTCCCTTGCCACCCATGGCACAGTACATTCTTTGTAGCCTTGGTGTTAATGGAAAATACCTTAACACCTTTGTAAGTACTTGAGCTCGTCTCGACTTCGAATTAAATTATGTCTTGTACCTAGAAGTACCATAGTTTGGACAACTCGTCTTCGCCTCATGCTCTCTCCGGTATAACATGCAGTCATTTGGACATGCATGAATCTTCTAGTAATCAAGACCCAACTTTGTAATGATCTTCTTCGCTTGGTAGGTATTCATTGGGGTCTTATTACCAGATGGCAAGACATTTTGGAGTACTTAAAGAAGAGCCGTAAAGCTTTATTCACTCCATCCACGTTTCACCTTTAATTTAAAAAGTTGTACTATGAAAGTCAGCACAGTGAATTTGTGACAATCAGGATAGAACTCAGTCATCGCATCTCGTAAATTTGCTTCAAACTCATTGGTTGAAGCATCTCCAGCAACGACTTCAGCTTCGGGGGCTACATTGGGTTCATCTTAAATAACTTTGTCCAGGTTATTACAACCGAGGTCTTCAACAACCGCATTGACAATGTTATTTATGTCTGCCACGCTATAGTACTGGTGAGAAGTTGGTGTGCGTTCAGTACACTTGGGCGATGCATGCTCACCGTGCATGTTCCACACCCTATATGTTGGATTAAATCCATATTTAATGAGATCTATCACCACATCATCAATTGTGCAAGGTAAACGTAGACATCTGCATCTGGTACATGGACAATGAATGGTTTCTCTACCAGGAAGATGTTCTTTTACGAACTTCACAAAGCTCATCATACCATCTATAAATTGTGGGTCCGGGTAACGTAGAGTAACCCACTCCCTGGAGTCCATTGGATACGACTTGTAGGTAGGCACACGATTATACACCTAATTCATCATCCAACTAACTATTGACAACATTTATAAAAATAAAAGATATCTTACCAACTTTATGTAACAACTTGCAACTTAACCTACTGGGAACCGTCATGCACCGTAATATCTTACGGCAAAGCGGGTTCTGAGGAGTTACAAGTTGGATTTATACAAAAGAATACAAATGAAGAAATATAAATATAAATTAAGCAAGACTGCAGGTAGGCACATGATTATACACCTAATTCATCATCCAACTAACTATTGACAACATTTATAAAAATAAAAGATATCTAACCAACTTTATGTAACAACTTACAACTTAACCTACTAGGAACCGTCATGCACCATAATATCTTACAGCAGAGCAGGTTCTGAGGAGTTACAAGTTGGATTTATACAGAAGAATATAAATGAAGAAATATAAATATAAATTATGCAAGACTGTACCTAGGCACACAATTATATACCTAATTCATCATCCAACTAACTATTGACAACATTTATAAAAATAAAAGATATTCAACCAACTTTATGTAACAACTTGCAACTTAACCTACTGGGAACCGTCATGAACCGTAATATCTTATGGCAAAGCGGGTTCTGAGGAGTTACAAGTTGGATTTATACAAAAGAATATAAATGAAGAAATATAAATATAAATTAAGCAAGACTGTAGGTAGGCACACGATTATATACCTAATTCATCATCCAACTAACTATTGACATCTTTTATAAAAATAAAAGATATTCCACCAACTTTATGTAACAACTTGCAACTTAACCTACTGGGAACCGTCATGCACCGTAATATCTTATGGCAAAGCAAGTTCTGAGGAGTTACAAGTTGGATTTATACAAAAGAATATAAATGAATAAATATAAATATAAATTAAGCAAGACTATAGGTAGGCACACGATTATATACCTAATTCATGATCCAACTAACTATTGACAACATTTATAAAAATAAAATATATCCAACCAACTTTATGTAACAACTTGCAACTTAACCTACTGAGAACCGTCATGCACCATAATAACTTACGGCAGAGCAGGTTCTGAGGAGTTACAAGTTGAATTACTACAAATTATACCTAATGAAGCGGGTTCTTATCTGCAGCAGGAGAAGTAGACTTCTAACAAATAGGATTATATTCCTGAAACAAAACAAGTACCATCTTTCAATTCAAGTTGTATCAAAACATCACAGATATATAGTTGATTTGATTAAAAGAGGCATTTAGCATTTTATAGAAGCATTCGATGCACCATATAATCCATTGTATTGTTGGAATCCATATTGAATATTTGAAATAAGTTGACCACTTTGCTAAAAAGAAAATAATTAGAGATGATTTCTTTTTATGAGCTAAAGGAAACACAATCATGAAATAAATACTAGTCATAAGGGCATTGAGTAAAATAATACATTTTTCTGTTATCTTCTCAAATTAGAAAAGAAGTTTGTTCTCTCCCTATCTTTTTGTGCATATCAATAAATTTCTGATCATACTTGTCTCTATATAGACGAGCTAATTATCTCTACCTAGTGGTGTTAATTGTCTCTATCTCATTCGGTAACATACCATGTACTGTTCTCATACAGTTTACATGCGAATCGAAATTTCGGCAGCATCTCCCCATATTCTCCAGATATATGTAAAATTCAATACTAACTAGTTGCCACATGTAATCCATTACACATGGATAGAGGAAACCGATTAGTAAAGAACCACATATTCAGAGAAAATATAGGGAGACGCTACCAAATTTCCAACTATATGTAAACTGAAAATGATGACAACCTAAGTACATGGTATAGTACCGAACTGTCCAAAATGGGACAATTTAAGAATCCATAAAGAACAAGCATTTTCAGTCGAATGAATGTACTTGTTCAATATAAATTCCTAAATAGGTGGGATACATTGTTAAACTACTAGGTGGAATAAATACTAATTGTAATTGTATCATGACGGAACATCAAGGAAGAATTAGCAAAAATGAGAGAAAAAGAAATGGACGTACAAAACAAGGGCTTGAGAGGAACATGGGAGATCATTTTCAAATCGGGTAAGTTTCCTGCTTGATCCTGTTTATCAAATCTGCCCACTTTCAGAGGAATCATCCAGAAAACATGAAAGGAGGCATCTTAATTGTACCAATAATTGCACGTTTGCCTGTCCCTAGAAGGGAGGTATCTGCAGGATGCTTTTCCATCTCAGGTTTCAAGTAGGACGTGAAACATTCTACATTTTGACATGGTCTGGAAAGGAAAAAAGATAGTATCTCATGCAATAAATTTCTCTTTCACCACATTACCCCAAGAGTGGAGGGGACCGATAATTCTCCACTTCTGCAAAAATATCCATTTACTTGCAACTTGGGTTATAGTGAAACACACAATCAATTATTTCAACAGTTTTTGAAGCATAACTATAAATAAGCACATAAAACATATTTATCTCAAAAATTTCATACATAGTCTAACATATTTGTACTTCATGTGCAAGAGCTTCACCTAAATGACCCAAGTCGTGCTGTTGTGTATGTAGCCTGCCTAAGCAATCCAACCGACAACCCCTGGAAAAAAGAAAACCACTACATCTTAGACACCTTAAAATGAAAGGCCTCAAACAAAAATAGGACGTAATACTCGTGAAACCTTGAACAGGTTGATAAAGCCAAAAAATAGTTAAAAATGATAAATTGCATAAGGAAAAACCAATATCAAGTCACATAAGGGGCATCTCTAAGCCTCTAACAATGAACTTGTAGAAGGATTGTGAAAGCTTTTACTACTTGCATTAAGAATCCAGAAATCATTTAGAGAACAAAGTAAATAAAGTTACAAAACATTTATAAAAAAAAAAAATAATAATAATAATACAAGTGGTTAAAAAATAACTCCTATAGAACATTCCTCCATTCATCTTTAAAGAGAAGACCATTTTGTATACATGTCTACATGTCCCATACACCTGCTTACCTCTTATGCTATCATGGAGCCGCCTCAATGACTATTATAGGCATCACTAAGGCCAGAGCTACTCCAACCGCCAGCCCCACTACTAAGACAACCATTTGAGTCAAGGAAAAATCAATGACCAAGGTCATTTTTTCAGCCAAGGCTACCAAAATGACCAGACTGCTCTCTAACTCATCGTTATGATTAAGATCCCTCTCGTTGTCAAGGCAGCAGTGAGGGCTAACAATCACCCGACCTGTACAACCCATATCACTTTAGCAGTCAATGTTGTTGTATCACTCCCAAAATTTCTCTGGTTTGGATTTCACATACACACCATGGGGGCCATACCCCTTAGACATATGGTCGTTATAAAAGAGATGTGCACCCATGTCCACATGCATTTGACTTGTGTATGTACATTGAGTGCATGCAAATGAACCATCACACCTTCCCAAAGCACAAAGTTTTTCTCGTGTAGATAAAGCATCCGGTGAAAAAAATGAACTTTTTATTTATTTATTTATTCGATAGTGGAATCAGACTCTTTTTTTTTTCCTTGACAATAAAATTTGGTTGTATAAATTTCAGGTGGGCGCCACAAAATAACTGGGCCTCACCTATCGTATGGCTCCTTTTTACAGCTCCAAAAAAAAGACATACTATAGCAACTCAGCAGCAAAGCAGAGTACATAAATGTGAAAACTGTCATGCTTCCATCTAAGCGGGGTTGGTGATACTCCACACTATAAATCCCATGGATCTAGTGTGGATGGAGGATGCTCTTAGATTGGAGTTCCTAATCCTTTGATTGATGTCATAAAAATAAATGCTCGACAGAAAAACAAATACAGAAATAAGCCTGTGGAGAAGGCCAAAGATTGGACAGTTAGAAACTTCCATTTGGATCAGGTTTAGATAGAATCGGAACTGGTAATTGTAGACATAGTACAGATGCAAATCAATGTTTAACTTGGTTAGGATATCACCATTTTCATTCATTTTTTACTTGAAAATATGAACTGATCATAAAATTCAAACTTTGGTGTGTCGATGGCCCTTGATCTCAGTCAGATTGAAGACATCTTACAACAGTTAGAATATAAACAATCATTTTAACATGATTAATTGGTCCTGTTTCCTTTGCTTTTTGATTTTGTACAAGTGGGGCTGTTCGATTGCTAATCCAAGACGTGGATCTGCAGATCTGATAGGCCCCACATTGAATAGACTATGTACCAACAATATCCATGTTCAGATGTCCTATCCATCAAAATTTTGGTATTCTTTCAATTGAATGTGGACCTTTGATATATTTTCTCTCAACTGTCCACTTAAAGGCCTGAGATTTGAAGACATTGGGGTGCTCTGATATGGGACAGATTTATGGGCATGGTATATACATGGTGGGGCCATGAGAGGGGACCTGTCCATCACTAAGACCATGGGACCCACTCGGTACAAACTCGAGACCCCAGGATACCATACAGACCATCTTGTGGAATTCAGTGGAAGGGATTGCTTAGTTTGCTGAAAGCCTCATTAAAATGTAGGCAGTTACTCGTGCCACATTAATTAAACAATGCTATCCTTCGCAAATAGTCAAATACATAAATATGTTGAAGCCTACACATGGGTAGTGATTACCAGCAACTGGTTGACCTATCCACCTTTCAATGTGCCACTTGTGCATGACATCCAAGGCATGTGAAAGGTGGACCCACCAGAATCAAAATATCGGGCGGTCCACTCGTTAGGGAGCATCCCATTCGAATCCCCTGAGAAGTTCCCTTCGTCTTCCAGTTGATTGGAGCAACCATTCTCCCAAGTGGACTGCTCGTTCTAATAATGTTACATCATGGTCAAAGGAAAGAATAGATCTCCTTGATCAAAATTACATCAGGACTCCATAAAATTGTTACATGCATTGAAAGGCTTAAAGGCTCAAAGTTATCAGCAATCACCGAGAGGTAAATACTAAATACCATCACTGGTCTGCTTACAAAAGCAGCTACGACCAAGACCTTAAATTCCTTGAGCTCTCATCCTTGCAATGTAAGACTATTGAATTTCTATTCTCCTTCTTCTTTCCTTTTTTTCTATTGGATAATACACGACTTTCATCTTCTGATTAAAAAAAAAAAGGCAGGTATGCATCCATTCCACGTTGCCAAATCTCGAGCAGTTGGTGTGCACAAGTAATTGTTACTATTCAACAGGTACATCATGGATTAGCGATTGGCAAAGTATGCATCCATTCTACGTTGCCAAATCTCGAGCAGTTGGTGTGCACAACTGATTGTTACCATTCAAGAGGTACACCATGAGAATACATGTCCAAGAATGGAAGGTATTCTGGAATGGGCAAAAGACGGGAATGGGCCTTTCTGCCAAACGTTTGAGTGCTTGCAACATCACAAGAAGAAAAGAGAAAAAACAATGACAGATGGAAGGGATTCTGGAATAAAAACAGCAAGAAGAGGAACAATCGGCGAGGAAAATAAGGGATTTCGAGAGAAGCTCACCTATTTGAAGAAGTTCTTCAAGGATTCAGAGCTCCGGCGAGGAAGATTGGGCCGTTCGAAAGAGGGAAGAACTCTGGCGAGCGCGTTTGAAATCCCTCGTCTGGATTGAGGAAATACTTTCAAATCCGATAATTGTACGTTTACCATCATTTATAACACACACCATATTAACATCCGTACATGTAAGGGACCATTTACTGGATGGTTAAGATCGTTTTATCTAATAATAATAATAATATATATATATATATATATATATATATATATATATATATATATATATATATATATATTACCCATCTATAACTAAACCCATTATTTTGTTGGTCTGGATAACCTTATATCATTACCACTATTGCTATAAACGAGTCATCACAAATTTAAAGCAAATACAAAACTCACACAAATTTACCGTAAAACTCAACAAATTTACCGAAAATAAACTAAACCCATTATTTTGTTGGTCTGGATAACCTTATATCATTACCACTATTGCTATAAACGAGTCACCACAAATTTAAAGCAAATACAAAACTCACACAAATTTACCGTAAAACTCAACAAATTTACCGAAAATAAAAAAACCCTACTTGAGCATTGGATCTGGTAGGGCTCTATGGGCCCCACCATAATGTATGTGTATTATCCACGCCGTACATCAATTTCTAAATATTCGCTTAAGATTAATAATAAAAAATGTGATCGAATAAGTCTCGGGGGAACCACACCACAGGAAAACAGTAGCGATTGGACGTCCACCGTTAAAAACAGGCACTTAGCTACGATTTATCCTACTACGGCTTTCAGCCGTCGGAAAAATAACCCCACGACCGTCGGCTTTGTTCTGTTTTCTGGTAGTATATCCACGTTGAATTTTACAAGTGCATCTGTCGACTGTCGCGGCCCGTGTTCGCAGATAATACATAGAATTACATCCTGGCATAAGTTTTGAAAGAAACACACCACATAAATCTAACTGGTTGAAGCAGTGTCCAGTGTGCATAGGCTTGAAATCTCCAGCGGGTTGCCCATTTCATATCAGGCTTGAAATCTCCAGCCCACATATTGATTAATCTCAAAATTCAGGCCCAGGCGTAGGATCGGGCCTGGTGTAGATGTATTCAAGAAGGAAAAAAAAAAAAAATAGTCTAAACCTGATCGACTCCATCTGCTGCTTTTGCCGATCTTCTTCAGGAATGGTAGCAAAAGAGCCTCACGGTCAATTTATTACAACTCATCCCTTAAATTTGAGCCATAAATCACATTATGAGAATTATCAAATCAAATAATTACTTTAAAATTATCAATATTTCCGATTTTCTCGTGTAAGAGTGACACCATGTCTTGAATAGATTGCTTAAATCGGTATCTTATTGTTTTTGCTGTCAATGCAGTTTTAAAAAACTGTTAAATATGATTGTTTACAAATTACTGGGTGTCAAAAGCTCTCTCTCTCTCTATATATATATATAGAAGATCTGCATGTATATATGCCTGGTTGCAATTGCGCTATCTGGTCTACAAGCCTATTAAAGGAGGGGATATGTCATGTGGGAAGCTAGTCATTGAACCCTGCCAAGCAATCATAAGTATTCCCGTTTAAACAAGACTTGTTAAAGGCTTAAAGCAGACCCCAAATAGTGGTAGTATGATGTACGCACGGACCATCCATCTAGTTTCCTTCTTACAGAGGCAAATGTTTGCAACTAGGACAAATACCAACTAATTTTTTTTTCATGTCCTGAGGAGTGCGCATGTGCTATGATGGCATGTTAGATGTAACCCAGCCATCAAAGGGGTTCTACTATTCTAGTTGACTTATAACTTCACTTTCCTGTCAATTGAGACTAAAACATAAACTTTTAACTTCCAGTTCTTATTAATTGAATAAAATAATAGACTTTTAACCTCGGTTCCTATATAACTGAGGTTAAAAAGTTGACTTATAGCTTCACTTTCTTAGTAACTGAGGTTAAAATGTAAACTTTTAACCAACTAAGCCAAAATGGTAAACTTTTAGCCTCGGTTCATAAGTAACTGAAGCTAAAAATTTGACTTATAACTTAACTTTCATAGCAACTAAGGCTAAAAAGTAAACTTTTAACATTCATTTTTCACTAACTGAGTCAAAATAGTATACTTTTGACATCGGTTCTTATGCAACTGAGGCTAAGAAGTTGAATTATAGCTTCATTTCCTAATAACCGAGGCTAAAAAAGTGAACTTTTAACCTCAATATCTTGCTATATAAAGCAAAATAGTAGACTTTTAACCATGGTTCATATGCAACTGAGGCCAAAAAGTTGACCTATAGCTTCACTTTACTAGCAACTGAGGCTAAAAAGTGAATTTTTAACCTCAATTTCTTATTAATTGAGACAAAATTAATTGTAAACTTTTAACATTAGTTTTTTAAGGCAAAAAATTAAAAAAAAAACTTTTAGCCTTAGTTCCTTTACAACCGAGGCAAAAAAGCAAATTATTAGCCTTAGTTTCCTAACAACTGAGGCTAAAAAGTGATTTTTAACCTTAATTTCTTATTAAATAAGGCAAAATAGCATACTTTTAACCTCAATTTATTATCAACTTAAGCGAAATGGTAGACTTTTAGTATTGGTTTTTCACCAGCTGAGGCGAAATGACAAATTTTTAGCCTTAGTTTCTCAACAACCGAGGCGAAATAGTAAACTTCTAATATCGATAGACAAAAATCGAACTTTTAGTCTTTCTTAACAATCGAAACTAAAAGACACATTTAGCCTCCATTTTTTCAACTAAGGCTAAAGGCCTACTTTCTTGAAAAAAAAAAAAAAAAAAACTTTTAGCCTTAGTTCCTTTACAACCAAGGCAAAAAAGCAAATTATTAGCCTTAGTTTCCTAACAACTGAGGCTAAAAAGTGATTTTTAATCTTGATTTCTTATTAAATAAGGCAAAATAGCATACTTTTAACCTCAATTTATTATCAACTTAAGCGAAATGATAGACTTTTAGTATCGGTTTTTCACCAGCTGAGGCGAAATGGCAAATTTTTAGCCTTAGTTTCTCAACAACCGAGGCAAAATAGTAAACTTCCAATATCGATAGACAAAAATTGAACTTTTAGTCTTTCTTAACAATCGAGGCTAAAAGACACATTTAGCCTCCATTTTTTCAACTAAGGCTAAAGGCCTACTTTCTTGTAGTGAAACATGAAGGAAGGGAAAACACAAATATAAGCTTGATCCAAAACTTCTATGGCTCCCAAGATTTTTTCAATGGTAGACATTCAATTCAACTAATTCTTGTGGTGTGGTCCATTTGAACATGGGATATGCCTCATTTTTGGGCTCAGGCCCTAAAATTATTTGGTAAAATGATGGACAGAGCTGATAAAATACATAAATCATGGTGGACCTCACATGGTTTGCTCAGTAGACTAAGTCACAGTGAGCTCACATCATGTCTAAGTGTGTGGATCGTGTGGCCTAAAACTTAGGCTACCACAATCTTTTCTTTGGAAATTACCATCAAATACCTACGATCATAATTGCACATGCAAGCAACGGTCCTATTAAGTGGGACCCATGGTCTGGTAATCTAGACCATAGATCTGGGAAACTGATTGCCTACTGGTGGTTGGTGTTTTGTGGGCTCCACCATGATGTATGTGTTTCATCCATGCCGTCCATACATTTTTCTAGATCATTGTAGGATATGAGGTATATCCCAATCTCAAGTGGACCACATTACAAGAAGCTATTAAAAGCTTTTTAGGGAGCATAAAAGTTTTGGATCAAACTGATATTTGTTTTTTCCCTTCATCTAGGTCTTTATGACATAATAAACGATTGGATGTCAAATAAACAGTACAGTGGGCCTTAGGAGAATTTTAATGGTGGATATCCAATCATTATTGTTTTCCTGTGGTGTGGTCCATCTTAGATTTATATCCCTCTAATTTTTGGTATCAAGCCATAAAATAATCTGCAAAAATGGATGAACGGCATGGATGAACAAATACCTCATGGTGGACCAAAAGAGCACTGACCACCCGCCACCGGACTAGTGCAGGTCCGTTCCCATAGATCTGTGCTTCCCACCTTGGAGTGTAGTACTTCAAATGTCTCCTCAAGAGAACAATGTTTTCCTTTTGGATTTTTTGGCCTAAATATTGGATGGTTAGGAAGAGAAACAAACTAATGGTCTCTGGATCTTGAATTCCCAGAGACTACTAGAGCAAATCACAGACCAACGGTCTGGATTACTTGAACCATGGCCCCCCTTGTAAAAATTATAAACTCCCGTTTAAAGTGTAAAATGCGGACCATGCATCATATAGTTCCTTTGTTTCACAGGAATGATTGGGCAAGCCGACGTGTCTCTTGATGGAACATCCCAGCCGTGCAAAAGAAGGCCACATCATAAAAATTGCCTAGAAATAAAATTAGGCCAATCTACGGCACAAATCCCCATTGATCTCGATGGAGTGGCCCACTAGATAAGCAGACTATCTCGGTTTTTTTTTCCTGGATAATATGGCGTCGTCTCCTTTTATATACGGCTAGGATTTTCTTAAAAAGTGAAAGTTGACCGGAAAGAAAGCATGGACGTAGATTTACTTCAAAAGCCTTTAGTGCGTTTGGCCGAGAATGGGTTTTAAGATCTCATGGATGGTCGCAGTGTCCTGCTTAGAACTCACATAAAGTATGGGTGGGGAAGCCCCTTCTCCGAATCAGCGTAGGGGTACTGGTTTCTGCCTACTTTGGTTTTCCTATGGCTAGTGATTGATGCTATGTGGACTCCACCATGATGTATGTGTTTTATCCATGTTGTCCATCTATTTTGAAATATAATTTTAAGATTTGATCTTAAAAACGAGGTAGATATAAATCTTAGGTGGACCACACCATGGGAAACAGTAGTGATTGAATTACACCATTAAAAACCTCCTAGGGCCAATTGTGCGGTCCACTTGAGATTTGGATCAAACTCATTTTTGGATCATACCCCAAAATGACATGAAGAATGGGTGGATAGCATGGATGAAGTGCATACATTATGATGGGCCCACGGAGCACCGGCCTGTAGTCGCAAGATGAACAGGTAATCCGTTTTCCAAACATGAAGTGGGATGGCCTCCAAGCCATGGGATTAAATATCCCAGACATAGTACAGTCATTGTAATCATTACATTTTGGTAATTCCATCCCACTTAAACCCATCTAATCCCATGCTACACTGCCGTATAAACTCATGTGGGCTGGCCGTGATGTCCCTCCATCCGTTTCGAACTTAAGATTCGTCCATCCACAGTTGAAATAGTCATGGGGCCACGGAAGTTCAACTGTGGACATTCAATCCTTATGTTTCGGCTCACTTGAGTATTGAATCCGGCTCATTTTTGGCCTCATGTCCTAAAATGAGCTCACAAAACGGATGGACGGGGTGGATTTCTCAAAAAAGTCACAGTGGGCCTCACATAGGTTCCGAGCGCAGCATGCTTGTAGAACCGTTAATATAAATTGTCACGTGGCTTGTTGGATTGCCGGCGACGTTGAAATAATACAATGTCGGTGGCGGATCTTTTGCCAAGGACCTACTGTAGTTCCGACGCGCATCCTGACGTTGGGTTTACACGTCGCGACATACAATCTACCAAGTGGGGCCACCTACTGGGCCTCACATGCTAAAATTGTCCGATGATTTGAACCGTTTGATTCTCTTTACTACCCCACAAATAAGCTATTATTCCAATAATCATTATTCCGTGATGATCCTAGTATTTGATTTTTAGATTTAAATATCATTCATTGAAAATTTTCTTTTCATTACTTACCAATAGATATGGTCACATTCACCTGTTCAATGTAATTTCCTTATGATAGCCCGTATAGTATAGGTTCAACAGAATGGACGGTTCTGATCATCAAAACACTCAGCATGTGGGCCCCTGTGGGCGGTCACACACACGCTGGGTCCTGAGTGGGGCATATCTCAGTGATCCAAACTGTTCGTACGATGGACCGCAGCATAGAGGGAGCGCAATGAATAAGAACCCACACATTGCAGTACTTCAAACCTTTGATCGATTATTATTTTTCCACTAACCATGTATTGTCTCCTTAACCGTCAGTTCGTGGGCCGCTGATAAGAAGCTTATTATTTTTCAATGTTGAAGATTTTGAAGGCAAACACCGTCAGCTGTTAATCTGCGTTTGTTCAACGGTTTGGATCATCCAATCAATGTCTGACATGTAGGGATCATGTGCCTAAGACACTTTTAAATGCATAGAAAGTGTAAGTACGCCTCGGACTCGGATTGGTATTAGGGCTGTTAATGGGCCGGGCTGGCCCGCCATAGACTGCGATTGGGCTCAGGTCCGCGAGGACTGGGTTTGGGCTTAAGACTTGAGGCCGTTTCTTAAATGGACCAATCTCAAACCTGCTTGTCTAAAAAGCCCAGAAGCCCCGCCGATCACCTGCATGGGAGAAAGACAAAGAAGACCCTGACTAGAGCAGGACCCTCTGATGCCAAAGTCAGGCCTATAATCTGGGTCTAAGTTGAATAGATGGGGTTTTGAATGAGAGATGTAGCATACCTGTCTTAATGGAATTACCCCATACTTATAGTGTAAGGCAGGACATGGGAGTCCGCTGATCTCGGCATGATCTCAGCCATTAGGTGAGTAGTGCGTGACTGGTGACACTGACTGTGGGGATGTACACGAACCGAGCTAGCTTGGTTAGCTCACTCGACTTGACTCGACTCGAGAAAACTCGATTCGACTCAGTTCAAAGCTGAGTTCGAGCCGAGTCAAGCTAATTTTTTGAGCTTGAAAATGAGTTCGAGCCGAGTTCGAGCAGGCCCCAGCTCGATTCGATTCGGATCGAATCTAGCTTGAATCCGGCTAGAATCGAACTTGGATCGAACCAGTTTGGTGACTTGGTTACTTTGTCATTGATGTTGCTCACCAACTGTTTGATAAAATAACTCAACCAAATGTGGCTGGTGGCAAGGAAAGTTTGGCTAGTGGCAATGAAGGTTTGGCTGGTGGCAAGCAAGGTATGTATATTAAACAAATACCTTTTTTCTCTTTATTTTTTTGGGTTTTTATGTTACTTAGAAGGTGTTTAATAAAACACCTGTAAAACCATTGCCTCTATTTTACAAACAGTGGGATTGTGAAGTTGTAGTTCAGGTGTTTGTGGAAATGCATCAATGACGAACTTGGCTCAATTTTGGCTCGAACTCGGCCCGAGCTATTGACCGAACCGAGCCGAGCTGGCCAGACAGGCTCGAGGACCAAGCCGAGCCGAGTTCGAGCTGAGGTCAGCCAATGTTCGAGCCGAGTTGAGCTGAAGCCAGCTTGACTCGGTTCGACTCGATGTACACCCCTAGCTGACAGTTACACTAGGATCACATACCGGATGTTATCCTATTGTGCGTTATTGGAGTTGGTTTCTAGGCGGTGATTATAGATCATCTCTCATATGAGTCGAGCTTATAAAGTCCGAGCCCAACCTAAAGTGGGTTGAGCCTGATCTGGGCTGGGCTGACGACAGAGTAGACAATTTATGTTGACCCCTTACATGACCTGCTCGGTTCTAGAATTGGTTAATACTCGGAGCTATGCATGTTGGATCAGTAGAAAACGACTTTCGTAAGTTACTCCAGGGTCGGAGACACCGATGTTGCTACAACTCCACTGAGTTATATAAAAAGAGTAGGACTGTATTTCCCATAACAGAAGCCTCCTACTCTTTGAGTCCGAGCTCGGACTCAGGGAGTACATGTTTGGGAAGGTGGTCCACCGTGCCCTTCATGATGGCGAATCAGCAGAATCAGAGCAAATCTCGCAATCATGGCTCATTGCCATCTAGGCGTCGTACTGTGGCAGTGGTTTTTCAACTGCGGGCTCGTGGGAGGTGAGCACGTGGTGGTGGTTAAGGATTCGTATCGCTAGGATGAGTGGGGCATTGCCACGTGGACATTGGAAGGCAAAGAGGTGACTTTGCATTGATGGTAGTTGTAAGCTTGTTGCTTGGACTATAATTTATAGTTGACGAGCTGACCACTTCTTTAAGGATCAGGGCGTCGGAGGTTCGTTTTCCTGCACTTGAGGAAAAAGTCCTCCGTAGTTTATGATGGTTGACCATTTCTTTAAGGGTCATTCCATCAGTAGGGCCCCTTATGTGTTGGAGGCCCCATGTAGAGCGAATAGTGGTATGAAATGTATAATCGGACGAGTTCGTGCCGAAGAATACGTCTTTTTATTAAAGAGTAGATTCATCAAAAACAAATGCACCCCCTTTTTCCTATGGATAGTAGACTTTCAAATGCTTGGTATTCCATGGGTGAGGTAGTGGTCGACCTTCGAGATCTTCAAGTCGGTAGGAACTTGCTTGGCCGAGCTGGTCACTCAATACGGACCTTCCCAGGTTAGTCCTAAAGCTCCCACGCCAGGCTCGATAGTGTTATGGAAGGCCTTGCGGAGGACAAGGTCTCCATGCAAAAAGCGCCTTATCTTGACTTGGAAATTGTAGAATTGGGCTACTTGCAGTTGTCGAGCTACAGTTCTGAGTGCAGCCAAATCTCATGCTTCTTCGAGGAGGTTGATGTGTGTGGCCATGTGTTCGGAATTTTGATCCTCGTGGAATGATCGCACTCGAGCTGTGGGGAGTCCTAATTGATTCAGGACCACTGCCTCGGCTCCAACGGACAGAGAGAATGGGTCTCACCGGTTGATGATCGAGCTGTGGTTCTGTAGGCCCACAATACGAATGGGAGCTCATCTGGCCAGGCGCCTTTTGCTTTCTCCAGTTTAGTCTTGAGGTGATTCTTTATTATCTTATTCACCGCCTCGACCTGTCCGTTTAACTGGGGATGTCGAGGTGTTGAATAGGCATTCTAAATTCCGAGCCTCTGACACATTCCTCGGAACCTTTCATTGTCAAACCGTTTCCCATTATCGGATACTATTGTGTGTGAGATTTCGAACCTGCAGATTATTTGGATCACCTTCTGCTCAGTGATCCGAGCTACTGGTTTGGCCTCTACCCATTTAGTGAAGTAGTCGACTGCTACAATGACATATCTTGTTTATCCCTTGCCTAGAGGCAACGGCTCAATAATGTCAATCCCCCACTAAGCGAATGACCAGGGGCCACTCATGGGGGTCAACTCCTCCGCAGGTTGCCTGGGGACGGCTGCAAACCTCTAGTACTTGTCGCATCTTTGGGTGAAAGCCTTTGAGTCCTCCTGTAAGGTTGGCCAAAAGTATCCTTATCAGATAATCTTTTGGGCCAGAGCTCAACCACTAGAATGGTTGCCACAAATGCCCTCATGAGTTTCTCTCAGGACATAGTCGGCTTCTTCAGGGCGGAGATATCTCAAGTAAGGCATGGAGAACCCTTTCTCGTAAAAAATATCATCAAGGATTGCATACTGAGCCGACTTGAGCCTTAGTCGTTGTGCCTCTAGCTTGTCCTTGGGGAGCTTTCCTTCTCAGATGTATTCAATGATCGGATCCATCCAACTCAGAGCTACCCGAATAGGTTGTACCACTTTAGTTTTGATGCGGTCGACACTTAGCTCAGTGAGGAATTCTATCGGGATGACCTTCGGAACGTCCCCATCAGTCGTAGAAGCTAACTTTGTAAGAGTGTCTACCCATGAATTGTCAGCCCTCAAGATTTAGCTGATTTTGCAATTTTGAAATTTGTTGATCAACTTGCGAGCTTCATCTAAATAAGTAATCATCCGAACTTCCTTCGCCTGATATTCTGCCGATACCTGGTTAACGACGAGATGTGAATTGGACTGAACATCAAGCGTATGGACCCCCATAGAGGCTGTTAGCATGAGTCCGGCTAGTAGTGCTTCACACTCGGCTACATTGTTCAAGGCGCGAAAACCGAGCCTTACAGCATACTGGATGGTCGTCTGGTCGGGGACTTGCAAGACGATCCCTGTTTCCCCACGCCTCGAATTAGATGACCCATCTACATAGAGTATCCACCCGTCAGGGTCAATCTTCTTTACCTCGGGATCTTTAAATGGATGGCTAGGCGGGAGACTTACAGTCACTTGCTTGGACGTCATTTCTAAGTTAGATGGCTCTTCCAAATTGCCTGAAGCGGCCTCATCATCTTAGGCAGAGAGTTCTGCGATGAAATCAGCAACCGCTTGGCCTTTGATAGCCGTCCTGGGCTGGTACCAAATGTCGAATTCTCCGATTTCGACCGCTCACTTGGTTAGTCGCCCTGACACCTCGAGTTTCTGGAGAACTTGGCGAAGAGGTTGGTCTGTGAGGACCACTATGGTGTGTGCTTAGAAGTAGGGGTGTAGTCGTCTGGACGAGATCACGAGGGCCAGAGCGAGTTTCTCTATGCTCGGATATCGTGTCTCGGTGGGGACCAATGTCTTGTTGACATAATAAACTGGATATTGTTTTCCTTCCGATTCCCGAACAAGAGCCGAGCTGACGGCTGAAGGGGACATGGCCAGATGGAGTTGTAATGATTCTCCTTCCACCGACTTTGATAATAACGGGGGTGATCCCAAATACTCCTTTAATTGCTGGAATGCTTACTCGCAGTCCAAGGTCCACTCCGTTTTCTTATTGCCTTTTAGTTGCTGAAAAATGGGAGACACTTATTTATTGCTCTCGAGACGAATTGGCTAAGGGCCGCCACCCTTCCAATGAGGCATTGGATCTCTTTCAGTGTTTGGAGAGACCCCTTTTCTAGTAGAGCTTTGATCCTATCCAAGTTCGCCTCGATTCCCTTATGACTGACCTAGAAATCGAGGAACTTCCCCGAGCTGACCCCAAACGCGCACTTGGTTGAATTCAGCTTCATCTGGTACTTCCTTAGTACAGAGAATGTTTTGCCGAGGTCATTTAAATGGTTGGCCGCCACAACACTCTTTACTAACATGTTATCGACATACACTTCCATTGTGTAACTAATCCGCTAATCAAACATCTTGTTCACCAGTCGTTGGTATGTCGTCTTTACATTCTTCAGACCGAACAACATGACCTTATAGCTATAAAGGCCTTTGTTAGTGACAAAAGTAGTCTTTTGCTTGTTTGAGGGATGCATCGCTATCTGATTGTACCCTGAGTACGCATCCATGAATCTCAGGAGCTCGTGCCCAGCCATGTTGTTGACCAGTTGGTTGATTCTGGGAAGAGGGAAGCTATCTTTCGGGCATGCTTTGTTCAAGTCGGAGTAATCGATGCAGACACGTCATTTCCCGTTGGACTTCTTAACCAACACTACGTTGGCAATCCATTTAGGATAATACACTTCCTCGATGAAGCCCGCATTGAGTAGTTTACCGACCTCCTTGGCAATTGCCGCATATCGTTCGGGCTCGAACATCCTCCTCTTTTGCTTGATTGGTTTAAAGCTCGAATCCACATTCATTTTGTGAACCATCACCTCAGGATCAATGCCTGACATATCCTGGTGAGACTAGGCGAATACGTTTCTGTTTTCCCTAAGAAAACTCATCATCCAAGCACGATGGTCAAGGGATAGGGACGTTCCGACCTGTACAGTTTTTCTAGGGTCGCCTTCGTCGATCGGAATTGCTACCAGTTCCTCCATTGGAGAATCTTTCTCTGGCAACTCTTCCCTGGGGTCGAGCGAGTTGATCATCAGAGCTTACTTGGGTATGCCTTTTCTTACCGTGGTTGAATAGCAACGCCGAGCCTCTCGCTGGTCTCCTCGAAGGTAACCGACATCATTAAGTGGTATGTAGATACCACTGCCCTAATGGAATTGAGCGAAGGGCGTCCGAGGATCACATTATAGGTCGACGGGCAGTTCACCACCTGGAAGTCTACCATCGCGGCTGTGATAGGTAGGAGGATAGTGCCCTCTGAGATGACCTTATCTCCTACGAAGTCGTGTAGTGAGGTTTGAATAGGTCGGAGACGCGATTTGTCAATTCCCATCTTATCGAAGGCCTCAGAGTATAATATATCAGCCGAGCTCCCTGTATCAACTAGAATGCGGTATACCTTTCGGTTGGCTATGGTCATAGCCACTATCAAGGCATCATCATGAGGATGTTGAATACCACGTACATCATCTTCAGTAAAAGTCAGGCTGCATGGACTCATTCGCGGTTCCTTGCTTGGCCTTTCCGCTAGATGGACATAATGCTCGGGGTTGGTGTTCCGAGCGTGTGCTTTGCGTGCTTGGTTTGAATCTTCACATCCCGATGGTCCTCCGTGGATAGTTTGGATCTCGACATTATTATCCACAGTTCGACTCGGCTGCTCGTCTCTCCAAGTTTGTTTATCATCCTTGACATACTCTTGCAAGTGTCCCTTGCAAATAAGGATTTCAATCTCTTCCTTGAGATCGACACAATCACTGGTGTTGTGGCCATGATCGCGGTGAAAGTGGCAATATTTGTACTTATTGTGTTGGCTTGCATTAGTCTTCATACAGCTCAGCCACCTCAAGAGCTTCTTGTCTCAGATCTCCAAGAGAGCTTGCTCCGGAGACGTGTTGAGGGGAGTGTATGAGTTGAACCGGCTTTTGGGCCTTCTGCTCGGCCTCTGGCCACGTGAGGTATCTTCATATGATCTGTTCTTGCTCGAGCTTGGTTGGGGCGGGGCCTCTTTACGCTTCTTATCCCTGGCAGAATTTTTCGTGTGTTGGGCTCCCTTTCAAGAATTGAAGAAATCTTCAGCATTCGAGTATTTCTGAGCTCGATTCATGAATTCCCCCAATGTGCTTGGAGGATTTTTCCTATCGAGAATAAGAATTTTCCTTCCTTGAGGCAAAAAATTATTGCGGCTAAAGCCATCTTGTCAGAGTAGTAGTCGACTTGCATTGCCTCCCCATTGAATCAAATAATATAATCCTTCAACGCTTCCTCATCCTTCTACTTGATGGTTAACAGGTGAGCGGAAGGTTTGCGACGCTGTTTCCCAACAATGAACTATGTTAAGAATGCTTTGCTGAGTTCAGCAAATGAGCCGATTGATTTCGGCTTTTCAGCTGTCGATACCAGCCCCGCACATCTCTAGTGAGAGTTATGGAGAAGGCTCGACACATGATTGGTCTAGAGGCTGACTGAAGTTCCATCCAAGACCGATAGGATTCCATGTGCTCGGTTGGATCCCCAAAACTTGAGTAGGGCGTGATGGGAGGCATTTGGAACCTTGGATGCATCACTGCCCTCATTATTTCACTGGTGAATGGGGGCTCTATTTCCTCCATCATTGCCTCTATCGTGGTCGGAGTCTACGCTTGGTAAGTACGGTGCATGGTTCCGATTTTGCCTCATAACTCGTCCAATTGAGCTTCCCGGGGGCTTTTGTTCTCGGCAATGGCTTCATGAAGTGGTTTTGCCTAAGGAGTCTTCCCACGTCTTCTCTTATCTAATTCATGACGGAGGTTGGTCGGTGCCAGCACCGAAGTTCCTGAGACATGAGTTAGCGCACGGGCCGGTAGGCTCCGAGATGCCTCCCTTCAGGAACCTGCTGGGACAATGCTTTCTACCACAACTGGGGCAACTACCTCCTGAGCTGGGGGAGGGAGCTGCCTTGCCAATTGTTGTCTCATGAGGCCGAGTTCATTTGCTAATGTCTCGACCTGATTTTGTAATGAGTGATATCGGCTTCCTCGATTTCGAGATTGCTGCGTCAGTCCTGTTGGAGCTGACTTGGCGTGCAGATGAGAAGATGAGTTTCGCTGACCAGCTGGCTCGGGATCTGTGACAACAGGTGGAGGGAGTGCTTTCTTTCTTCCTTTCGCCATTTTGATCTTCGGTAAAACAAGAATGACTCTTTGTACTGAGTCTCACAGATGGTGCCAAAATGTTGATGCAAAAATCTAGATCACCCTCACCGAGCTCTTAGATTCGAGCACCTGCACAGGAGAAAGACAAAGGAGACCCTGACTATAGCAGGGGACCCTCCGATGCCAAAGTCAGGCCTGGAATCTGGGTCTAAATTGAATAAATGGAGTTTTGGGTGAGAGATGTAGCGTACCTGTCTCAATGGAATTACCCTGTACTTATAGTGTAGGGTAGGACGTGGGAGTTGGCTGATCTCAGCCATCAGGCAAGAAGTGCGTGACTGGTGACGTTGAGGGTTACACTGAGATCGCGCGCCGGATGTTACTCCTATCATGTGTTATTGGAGTTGGTTTCTAGGCATGATTGTAGATCATCTCTTGTCCGAGTCGAGCTTATAAAGTCTGAGCCCAACCTAAAATGGGCCGAGCCTGATGGCTCGTTGACGAGGATCTAATTTGTGCTGACAACAGAGTAGACAATTTATGTTGACCCCTTGCATGACCTACTATGTTCTAGAATTGGTTAATACTCGAGATCCTTTACCTCGCATGTGTATCCCAAGTTGCCACATGTGTGTGATCTTGAGATAGAGCAGCAAGATAATCATCTCCCCCTTGTTATGAACATCGAATAGGAAGTGAATAGGCATGAAAATAGAGAGAGAGAGAGAGAGAGAGAGAGAGAGAGAGAGAGATGAAAAGGCATGAACGTCCCAATCTCACCCAGATCAACTGTCACAGGCTTGGGCTAGGTTTGGGCCTAGTTTGAATAATATAGGTTGGACTTGGATAGAGCTTGGCCCAGCCCTTACCCAGCTAGTTGACACCCCTAATTAGCAGTGTATAACATAACATGCACATAGCCAAAAAATGAGGTAGATGCAAAACTCAAGTGGACCACACCACAAGAAGTAATGGGGGTAATAACACCCACCATTGAAACTTTCCTAGGGCCATCATAATGTTTATTTGCCATCCAACCTCTTCATGTGATCGCAAAGACTTGTACAAAGAGAAAACACAAATATCAATTTGATACAAAACTTACATGGCCTCTCTCCATTGTTTCCTATGGTTTGGTCCACTTGAGCTTTGGACCCTCTTGTTTTTTTTTTTTTTTTTTTTTTAAGCTCATGCCGTAAGTGACATGGCAAAATGAATGGATGACATATATAAAACACATGCATCATGGTGGGGCCACATAGCTTTTTCACGTATACACATTACTGAGGTCGGTGTTGTGTTCTACACCAGGCAATTTGAGTCCGTACCCCTCCCTCAACAGTCCAATCACCAGATGAGGCCCGCCTTTAACATGATATGTCCCATAAATGAGGGCAATCCTCTCCTCTATTCCATGGGCCAGAACTAGGAGAGAAGTTTTTGAGATCCATTGTACTGTTTATTTGACATCCAATCTGTTGATTAGGTCATACAGACCTAGATGAAGTGAAAAAACAAATATCAACTTGATCCAAAACTTTTATGGCCCCCAAAAAGTTTTTAATGGTCGACTTCATTCAACATTGTTTCCTGTAATGTGGTTGTAACACCCCGTACCTTGGGTACTTGGGGTGTTACCCTTCCTTAAACCTACATTAGCTTAAACCAAGTTGGGCAAGTCCACTAACTCGAGCCCAACAAACGTAGGATGGAGGTCCCAGTCAAAATCAAGACCATCTACCAGGATCTCCTAGAGCCGGGACGCGCCCCACCAGAACCTAGAAAGGTAAGGCAATCCGAGTGCCCTGATTTCATTCTATTAAACGTCAACCACTCACAAATCTCCAACACTTGAAAATTTCTGGTGACGAACAAAGCCCCTATCATAACAATTACCACATATTAACCGTTGGGAATGAGTATCAGACTCACCGGATCAATGGGTCATGTCATGCGAGCTGATTTATTTTTTTAATCCTTAAATGGGGGTGTAGCGGCCCACCCAGAGATCACATTCGCCCTCAAAGTGGGCCGGGATCCCTAAGGTAAGCCCCCAAGAATGATGCACGGAGTAGATTTACCACAACCATCCTGATGGACCCTACACAAAATGCACAAGCACCACTTACAATGGTGTGCGAGGTGCACTGAGATTATTTGCTCGGTCAAATGAGCTTTGACCGATGCCCTCTCTTTCGAATTTTCTTTTCTCCCGCCAAACAGAGTCCCGAAATGACCCAACTTTGAGCCCCTAGTTGGCCCACCACGGCCACTTTCAATCCCATCCGAGCCGTTCAAAACCTTCGTGGGACCCATACAGCCAAAACCGTATAAGCTTTTGGTCCACTGTAAACGGATGAGGTAGACAGGTCACCACCGTCCATTATACAAAACGTGGCAGAAATCCACTGTTTGAAACCCATCTAGGATCGTTTGGACGGTTCATGATCGGCCTGATGGCGCCATTCCAGCCGTCCAACTTCCAAGGAGAGGCGTGCCTTTCTTGCCAAAAACGGCAGACAATAGTCTGCCTGGAGGGAAAAATGAAGATAAGACTTTCCCTTCTCGGAAAGGAAACACCTGAGGCAATCTCGACCGTCCGCCGCAAGGAGAAATCTCCACCATTCGCACTCTCTCCCTCTGCTATAAAAGGAGCACTGTAGCCTAGGGATCCATGCCAAAAGAAAGCGAATGAGAGGAGGAAAACAGCGGACCGGGAGTGTGAGAGAGAGAGGGAGTGCAGAGAGAGTAACCGGACGTGAGAAACTGTGAGGTCTCGGTTTCCACTGCTCCAGCTCAGTCCGTGTAAGGTTTTGGGCCGAGTCGGATCAGTGGGATTGTAGCTTCACAGGCAAGTAGGAAGAAGAGAGATTGTAGAAAGGGGAAGAAGAATGGCCGTGAGAAACTGTGAGGTCTCGGTTTCCACTGCTCCAGCTCAGTCCGTGTAAGGTTTTGGGCCAAGTCGGATCAGTGGGATTGTAGCTTCACAGGAAAAATAGAAGAAGAGTGGAGAGGCGGGCAAGGAGTGGATGAAACAGGGAAACCGACCCCCATGTTCCATCACAAGAGGAGGCGTTGGCAGCAACTGTCCAGGTAAACCGCCTCTCTGCTGAGGGTCTTACACCCCTTGTAGCTTCAGTTGGTGTTGTCTGGACCAAACTAGATCAACTAATGGCTGTGCAAAGGTCAGAACCATGCCAGGTTATGGTCGCACGACAGGTTGAAAGAGGACCTTCCATCAGGCCACGCGACGGCTATGATGAGGTGGGAATAGTCCTCAAACCGGGCTCGTATGTGGGGTGGAATCAAGCCAAACAATGGCCCCGCTTCTGACCGCAATATTGTTCATCAAGAACATAGTTTCGGGCCCCGTACAGGTTTCGTTTTGAGCTCTCAACAGAGCTTCGAAACAGGCCCTGGGGGTGAGCCAAAGCAGTGGTGCCTTCTTCACACGAGGTTGGCACCGCTCCTGGGCCCTGCAAATGCAGGTGGGCTGGCCGAAGTTGGGCTCCACCAAGTTTCTGGTGGGCCGCACATTGCAACGGCGGATGGGCCACCTCATGTAAAACATAGTGGGCCACGCCCTTCCAACATGGGCCCTGAAAAGTTACAGGTGGGCCTCACTCCAACGTCAGATGGGCTGCATATCTGGGTCGTCCCATGCAACGGCTGAGTCCCTGGACTCAGCATATAGTTGCCATGCGACTGCGTGATGGACTCCATGTGGAACCCACGAACGGATGAAACCCCGTGAGCTATTGTGGACTGCCCAAGGTGCGGATGCGGTCCACCGTGATGCAAATCCATGCCACTCACCTGTTGAGACTGACTGGAATACCATCCAGTACCTGTAACATATGAGAACTATATGTGGGCCAACCTGCCACGAGGTCACTGCAAATTGCCGCGTCCACATCAGCGATTCGTGGGGCCTCACCTGGATGTATAGGTCATCCAAGCCATCCATTCCATTGGCGAGCTCGTCCTTAGGGGTGAGGAAGGGTGGACCAGATCTGGTCAAAAATGGACACCACAGCTATATAGCCGTCTGGGAGTAAACGTCCACCTTTGGAACATGTTAAGCACCAAATTAATGCTCACGTGATGCATGTGCTGTGCTTATGACTTGTACATGCAGGATAATGCAAATGATATATATACTGTGGTATGCCTACATACACTGCTCCATAATATATGGCTTCTGTTCTATGTATAAAGGGTAGTATATGGTATGATGCAACGTACTTAGTGTGTACCCAGGTGTTACGTGATACTCTACTACATACATGATGCACACCCCTGCCTGTGGCACTCATGCAAGATGAGTACTATGTATTAAGTATATACAACATATAACGTGCACACATGTGCCACATGGTGCAAATGTTAAATATATGGTGTACATATACATAAGTAATATGCATGGCTGTGTGTGTATAATATATATGATGTTTGGGCCTTGGTGATATGTAATATGTAGCATCTATTCAGTGTGTACTGTATACTCGGATTGTGGTGACACAAGTTGGACGGGATTGATCGCCCTTGACCTCTGTTTAGGGCTTCCAACTTTTCACTTACCCTCACATACTTAACCCTATAACTCACTGACTATCATGAATGAATTGATCAGGAAATTTTGAGAGCAGTGCAAGTTCATCATCTTCCTTGCCTTTAGGAGCATTCTACCTCGCATCTGGTGATGACTCCCTCCCCTTAAGCTTTCCATCCCTAGCTAGACTAGAAATGACAGTTTTTAGTTGTGTAAATGACTAATTAGACTAATGAAGAATCATATATGGAAATAGACTGTATTCACTTGATTTACCTGTTTAACATGATAACTCTCATGTTTACTATCGTTTAGAATATTTGCTTCGTTAAACTGCTTACATGAATCATTCAGTCATCTGCGTTATGTATCTTATGCGAATACAATTATGGTTCCTTATTGTGACACATGTTGCTATAACACACATATTGATGAAATCTCTCCATGGGAATTCCCATCAAAGGAGAGTCCGTGCTTGGGGTGTAACTAGACTAGTACGATCTAAGTGGGCCCCTGACATGGAGGTTTTGGTTGTGGTATTTGCTGGGGTTTACCATCCATGCGGGGGTTCACCTAATGGACTTGGGATGAACTTCATTACTTTCAAAACACCGCTGTTTACCCGATTTGCGCCATTCATGCCGTCATGTTAGTCGCCACATT